>MUZC01001144.1:68123-88699 GCA_002072015.1 Radix auricularia | reverse complement strand
CCCCCATCAAAATCTGTGTATTTATATGTTATGTATATAGCCCTGGGGACCACGAGCACAAGGGGCCCCATCAAAATATGTGTATTTATATGTTATGTATATAGCCCTGGGGACCACGAGCACAAGGGCCCCCATGTTAATATGTGTATTTATATGTTATGTATATTTATTTTTATTCCTGAATGATCGGTCCCCGACACCATTTCTTTGCCCTGGGGCCAAAAATGGTGTAAATACGACTCTGATTTCAGTGTTGTTGAGAACAGAGACAGGGAAATCCTACTAGCAGTCATTAAAGAGTTCACACAGCCTGGAACAACAATAATTTCAGATTGTTGGAAGGCGCATGACTGCTTGGAGGATGAAAGGCTCCACCACCTGGCGGTGAACCACAACCTCCCGTTCAAACATCATGAGATATGCGAGCACAACAACACGATAGTAGGCACCTGGGAGTCATTAGAGGTTACTAACGTCAAGAAATTTTGACGGGGAGGACCAATTTAATTTCCATTTGTTGGAATATATGTCGCGGCGATCTTGCGCCGTTAAAGATGCCATGTAAGTTGTCATTAAGAAGGTTATCCTCTATCCTTTATCTTTCCCCCAAAATGTTTTTTTGGAAAAAAATAATAGTTGTACGAGGTGACAACACGTTATAACCCTAACCCTAACCATATAGAAATACTGTATTTTACTATAACAAAATGGGGGTAAAATATAGGAAAAGTACCGTTTTTGGTAAATTCCCAATATTCCGACCGTGACGTCACCGTCATGGTGGCCTTCTTTGTTGTTATAGTACTCCCTTTAAACAGCTTTAAAATNACCTTTGTTTTTATATAGTGTCACTATATTTGCATCCTTTAGGTCTTGGGGGATGTAGCCCTGTTCCCAGCAGAGGGACAGAATCTCGTGCAATGGTTGGAGTAAAGCTGTCTTGCCACTCTTTAGAACCTCTGGTGGTATTCCATCATTCCCAGGCGCTTTTCCACAAGCTAGACTGTCAATTGCTTTGCTCAGCTCTTCCTGTGTGGGCACGACATCAAGTTCTTCCATGAGTGGCATATCTGGGATGTCATCTAGAGCGGTGCTGGAGACTGTGGTAACTGTTGAATACAATTCCAGATAATGCTCAACCCACCGTTTTAGCTGTGCTGCCTGGTCTTGAATAATTTCTCCATTTTTGGACTTTAGGGGAGCAGCTTTTGACGTCAAGGGGCCCGTTGCCTTTTTGATGTTTTCGTACATGACTTTTGCATTGCCCATGTCTGCAGCTGATTGTATACTGGAACAGAGCTTAAGCCAGTAGGTATTGACACATTTACGTGCAACCTTTTGGGCAAGTGACTTAGCTGTTTTTAAAGCATGCAAATTGTCAGGTGTAGGCTTTTCCTTGTAAGCCATAAGAGCTTTCCTTTTTGCTTCAGTGACGGGTTTCATCTCGTCCCAATGTTCATCAAACCAGTCCGTGTTTTTGTGAGATTTTTTGCCAAAGGCTTGTATTGCGGATGTATAGATTGTGTCTCTCAGTTGCGTCCATTTGGAGTCAATGGTGACGCATGGGGACATCTTTGAGAGACTTTCCTTCACCTTGTCTTTGAACAGCTGCGCTATCGCAGGGTCTTTCATGCAGGAGGTATTGATGCGTGGACTTCCCTTTTTCTTTGTGTGGTACGAGTTTTTCCTCATTATTCGTACTTTGCTGGCGACAAGGGAATGATCCGTGTCACAGTCGGCACTGTGATAGCTGCGAGTGAGTAGGACGCTAGCTAGTTGTGCACGCCTGGTGATAATGAGGTCCAGCTGGTGCCATTGGTGGGATCGAGGGTGTCTCCAAGATACTTGATGTATATCCTTGCACTTGAAGAAAGTGTTGGTCACACACAAGCCTCGTGAGCAGCACAATTCCAGAAGCCTTTGTCCATTTTCATTTAACTTTCCTCTTCCAAATAGTCCAAGGCAGGTGGGCCAGGCTTCGTGGTCGCTCCCCACTCTAGCATTGAAATCTCCTAGGAGATAGATTGCCTCGTCTTTGTGGATGCTGGCTATTGCCTGGTCTAACGCTCCATAGAACTGGTCCTTCTCTTCCGGAGTTGAATAGAGTGTTGGGGCATACACACTAAGAATGTTTGCTGGGCCCGCAGTTGTTCTGAGTCTTAGAGTGAGGATCCTCTCCGTGCCTGATGACGGGGGTTCAATGGATGGTAGAAGAGTGTTTTTAACAGCGAAACCCACACCATGTTGTCTCGGTTCATCTTTCGGTCTTCCTTGCCAGAAGAAGGTTTAATTGGCCTTTTTGAGTGAACCGTTGTCTGGGAGCCTGGTCTCCTGTAGGCATGCTATGTCAATCTTTAGCCTTTTAAGTTCTCTATCGATTATTCCTGTCTTCCGTGTGTCGTTTATGGACTGCAGATGATCATCAGTGATGACGGGACACATAGTCCTCACGTTCCAGCTAGCGATTCGAAGAGCTGGGGTCTTCTTTATCTTTTTTTGTATTTCTTGGTGCAGGGCTTAGTGGCCCACTTGTTGAGTGGTACTCTAATCTCCACGCACCCAGTGGAGAAGGCAGGCCATGACGGGATAGCACCTATTTGACTAGGGGCTCCCCAGTTTGAGGCGGGCGGTAGCTGTCCAGTGAGACATTGGTAGTCTCTCCCACCGTCGGAAGCAGCCCCTGGCGCCTAGCTTTGGCTTATAACCGGTAACTGCTGCTTCCCGTGTTTTGTCGACACCTTGCGGCGACGCTGGAGTGTCCTCTCCAGAGGTGATGCAAGCCTGGGCGGGTATTATGGAGAATTAGCTGCTGCCCATACAGCATATCCCCCCTCTCCACGTCAATGGTGTAACCAAGGGAGCGACTTGCGTCGATGCAGCTTGGCTGCCATTGGCGTCGCAGGAGCTGCCGGTATGAACATAAGTCTTATGTATAGACCGCCTGTAGGTGCTCCAATTCCTGATTTTCTTTCAGGGTTTACTCCCTTAGCCTTTTCCGCCAAGCAGGTATAGCCGCAGGGCAGCGGAGGATTTGTATTCGGAGTTCCTTCTCCTAGATGAACTACCAGCCAAGGTTTTAACAAGCATCATCTACCCGTAGGGGTGCTTGAACCGGGGTTTGAACCCGTGACCGATTATTTTTTATTTTAATTTTTTTTTTGGTGCCGCAGCGTACTAACACTTTGACCACCGCGCCCCCCATATATAAGACTTAATACTACGTTTATCGTCTTTATTGGTTTCTATGTATTCTGCTGATGCTCTAGCTTTTTCGTTTCTGGTGCGGCTGTTGTTAGGTTTTGCCTTCTTATTTTTCCTATGTTGGATTTTCTGCATGGTTTGATTAGAAATCCATTTTTATGCATTTGTTGTCTCGGGCCCAACACTTCTTCGCAGGTTGTCGTGAGTATCTCTTTGATGTTTTTCCAGTTTTGGTCAATTGTTTCTTCGTTACATAGATCTTGTAAGATCTGGAATTTTTTGGATAAAGTAAATTTGAACTCATTGAGTTTTGGTTCCTCTTTCAAAAGAGTGGAGTTAAAATGTTGTGCATGCTTACCTCATTTGCACAATTCTTATCCATTTGAGCCTTAATTTGGCAATCAGTAGATGATGGTCTGAGGCTACATCGTCCCCTCTTTTTACCCTAACATTCTGGAGAGATCTTCTAAACGTTTTGCAGATACAGATATAGTCGATTTGGTTAGCCATGGACATATCTGGTGTTATCCATGTTGCCTTGTGGATATTTCTATGCATAAAAATGGCTTTCACTGATGACCAGTCCACCTGCAGCACATAGATTTGCTTGCCTTTCACTATTATCGTTCATCTCTCCGAGACCGTGTGTTCCCATGCATTCCTATATCCATTATTGTTGCTGCCTATTTTTGCATTTAGGCCGCCCATAAGTATAATCACATTTCTCCTAGGACACTTTTGGATAAGGGTTCTCAGCCTGTTGTAGAAGTCCTCTTTGTCCTCTTCTTTAATGTTGTTGGTAGAAGCGTATACCCGGAGAAGATCCATATTAACATCTTCCTTTTTGGTCCTAAATATTGTGGTGATTATCCAGGAACCATAGGCTTCACATTTTCTGAGCAGTTTGGAAAGCATTAGTGCTACTCCTTGGATGTGAGCTGCATTTTCCTCTTCCTGGCCTGAATATTTTAGTAGTTCTGCTGTGCTGAGCTTCATCTGGCCTGAGCCAGTCCATCGAGATTTGCTTATCCCTAAGATGGCTAGCTTGTACCTTTGTATAATAGCAGCAACTTGGGTAGTTTTTCCAGCTTCAAACATGGTCCTTAACGTTCTATGTTCTTAAGCTGGTGGTAGAGAGTTTCTGATTGGCTTTGGCCACCCAGTTTTAATAGTTCTCTGTTAAGAGAACCATTGTCTCCAAGGTCTGAGATTCCTATTTTTCCTATTTTTATCTTTGCTCGTGTTTCTTTAGTAAGGCTTTTTTTAATGGGAAGGGATTTTAGCCCTTCACACAACCCTTCTCCTCTCTCATCCAGACTTGGGACCGGCTACGGGGGAGTTCATATAATGAATACAAGACTGTATGTTTGTTTAATTGAAGTACCATTTAACTTATTTTTCTGATTTGTTGCAATTATCAAGACAATAAATTCTCAATTTTATCATTTGGTATGTATTACAGATATCTTCAAGTACACATTTTGTAAAATTACATCTCACATCAAATCNTTTAATATTATCATGGTCAAATATTTCAGGGATTATTTCACATTCTATCTCTGGTCCTATTAAATTTGTTATAAGTAAATCTTTTATATTATTTTCCTTGTGACTTTTAAAAAATTATTTGCTCTAGGTTTATGGTGTCAATTATTGTTTCATTCAAAAGTTTGTTAATTTCTCAATTAGTTTTATTTATAAATATATATAATTTTTTTTTTCAATTTCTGCCATTCATTTCTGGAACATTTCATGTTTTTCATTAAAAAAACATATAGAAGACTGCCGATGTATTTAATCTTCGGGTAGTTTATCTCATTTTTAAAATGCTATTCACAATATTTACATGTCAATATTATATTATATATATATATATGTTGTAAAACTGATATCAATGTTTACAAAATAATTCTCAAACTTAAAAATCGTTAAATACAGTATTAATAAACTTGTAAATTATAACCAATAAAACTTTGTATATATTAAAATTGAAATCGTATGTATCGTTGTAATATGGGTATTTGCATATCAAAACTATTTACAATTCAGGGCTAGGCCATTGATGTCACTTCCAAAGCAATTATAAGGCCTGCTGCATAATAATGTTTACATCCCATATTTATTACAGCAGGTTCCTGATTTAAAAATATTTTCTCTTCATAGTTAACGAAAAGAGTGACTGTTACCCGCTTTGCCGGTATCGCCCTATTTGCTATGACAGCAGTTGTGGTCTACAAACTGTACAGCCCTCACATCAGCAATGTCATGGTTAACGAACTGAAGGCCACATTAATGAATCTGAAATATCACATCAGCAGATTCAACGGTTTTTCTGAAAAAGGAACAACAACTAAAAAACAGCAAAATTCTTTGACCCAATCACCGCAATCAGAAAAATTATCAAATACAAGCCAGCATCAAAGTTATACAACCCAACAATTAACATTCATAGAAGAAACTCTGCCCACTGTACATTTCAAATTTAAAATTGAGGAAAAGAAAAGCCCATTCCAAAGGAAAACTAAAAATACTACCCGACACATTCAACCCGGTTTGTCGAGACCGAGAGTTTTGCCCCCTTCCATTTCTAAACCGGAAGTTTCAGATGAAGTTGAAAAACGTTTTCTGGTGTATGTCTGTAACGGTCATGAGCTTTGTGGGGAAATCAGTGACAGGCAGAGAACTATTACGTCATTCTTTCTATTGGCCCGACTCACTAATCGTCAATTCTACATCACCATGTGCAGTCCTTGTAATTTTGACATTTTTTACACACCCCGAAACTACCAATGGCAGCCCAACATGACGGAGCTAGAACCACCTAATAATAAAAATACGCTTTCCATCATGGATCTCTGTGACGCAGGTGATGAGTTTGTGAAACATTTATCTGAAGGTGATTTCAACAAGAAATATCCACAGAAAGTCCTCTACTTTAGATCAAATTGCGACATATCTGAGCCTTTAGTCATTAACCCTTTCTATTCTAACCTAACTGGGAAATGGAATGGTTTACAAAATAAGCGAGACAGATTTCACTGGGCCTGGCATGAACTCATGCAACCGTCTCCAAAACTCATGACACAATTAGAACATGTGGTAGGCAGTAAATTCTTAGCCAGGAAAGGTCTCATGTCTCCGTCTCAAGTCAAGACCTCAGAGATAAAACCTTTATTTGACGTCGGGGACTCGAAACTCATCTGTGCGCATGTCAGAATGGGCGGTAACCCTTCAATCCCCATGGATGGTCAATATGTTAAGGTCCGCTTAAGCGAAATCCCAACTTTTTATAAATTTATGCAGTCAAAGGACACAGAGGGCGACGCCATGTTCTTTGTGTCAACCGACTACATCAACATTCGGATCAGATCTCGAAACAAGTTCGGGAAAAGGTTTATAGATTATGGCGGGAAAGTATTTTATATAGATCGTCAACGAAATGAAAATGAAGTATGTGAAGGATTTGGTGATGCCGCCCTGGATCAGCTGATCTTAAGTTTGTGTGATGTGTTGGTTGTGTGTCGAAGCGGCTTTGGTGTCGGGGCCTATTATATCAGCAACAGCACGGGACGCGGGTACTATGTTGAGAAGGAGGAAGTTTTGCCATTTGAAGGATAGTAACGTCATCAAACGTGGGCAACATCTAGTGGCACGAAATAGAGGACGTCATAGCAAAGTCGTCTTTACAACATTATGGGTCCCTGGGCAAAGAAAGAGTGTGCCCACCGCAATAATTAAAAAATAAATATACATAATACATATAAATAAAAATATTCCCATCGGCCCCCCTTGCTCGTAGGTCCCCGGAAAATGCGTCCGTGGCCTATGCGTTTTAGTTGCATTTGTATTAGACAGGATTTGGTAAAACTATGTGTTAATGGATAACAGGATCTGAAAAAACAACTAAGTTAGGATAATTCACAAGTCTTGGAGGGCAAATTTGATGTCGTATCGCCAGTTCTTGTGCAGTGACTATGTTCGTTTTTTATATTTAGGTTATACAAATTTTTTTAGTGAAATCTCAAAAATAGTTTAAAAAAAAAATAAAAAAATTCTGTCATAATTTTATCAATGTCAATTTATTTAATATTTTTTGTTAACTATATATTTGATATGCAACATTTCAATTACGAATATTTCAGTGTACTTAAAATGATTTAGTGGTTAGCACATTTATGAAGGTTGTTTAATAAATCTTGAAACTCATTCATTTGATTACATGGGGCACATCCACACTGATTTATTTAACATCGGTTCAAAAAAAGTGTACATGAATTTCATTAGGTAAACAATGAACTTATTTACTATTGTCAATGTCTTTTTTTTTTTTAACCAGGATCTGTTTATTTCTTTTGATTACATTTTTAATACACAATATACTCAGTATTTATTTTTTAAAAAAATTCTCTCTCTCTCTTTCTCTCTAAATCTTGCTTCATTCAGTTACAAAAATTTTGTTCTTGGTATTTTTCTTTTTTCTTTTCTATTTTCATTGAACAAAGGAAAAAGATAAAATTTAAAAAAAAAGAAATTTCAATTTTTTGGTGTTCAAAGTGTTTGTGCTATTTTGATGTGTGGGGGTATGTAACATAATAATTTCATCTGCCGCATCATTATTTCAATGGTAAGAAAAAGGCAACAACTTTTCTGTTAACGCTGAAACTGTTTTAGTAAATGCCACGAATGTTTTCGCTACATTTAGACACTAACTGCTGTTGACGTTCAGTGTTCGGTTCAGCCCCAGTCATAATATAATTTTCATAACCACTCAGATTATATTTAGTTTTATTCATTGAAGCTGAGTAGCTATAAGATTTCTTGTTTATTTGAAAAATTACGTGTGGCTGATTGCATAAAGAAAAATTCCTGTTATGTGAGAATGTATTATTCCATCATTCTAAAAAAAATATCTCAATGACTATTTCAGACAATATTTATTGCCATGACTGTTTCAGGCTGTATCTAGAGGCATACTCTGACTTTATCTAGAGGCATACTCTATCTAGATACATACTCTGGCTGTATCTAGGGGCATACTCTATGTCACAGATGACCAATTTGCCCTTGTAACTTGTTGTTGTGAGTTGCGCACGGTGATTGTGTTGTTGACGTCATTAGGATATGTGTAGGAAGGGAGAGAGTTTTGGTGTGTTCGTGGGAGTTGCAAGGAGAAATCTCGATTAAAGTTTGTTGTTTTTCTAGCAGTGCCTTTATTTCTGTGTAACGGTAATGTGTATGAATCTAGGAGCAAGAGTCAAAATATAAGTTTTAGGGACGCTTGTGACATTTCTGGGGGCTCGTCCGGGATTACACGGAATACATAGACACTGCTGAAACAACGAGAATGCCAGTCAATACTCTGGAGGAGATATTAGCACTGGTGGATGCCATTCAACTGAGAGGTGAAGAAAGGAGAGAGTACATAGAGCGAGAGGTACAACGAGCGAGAGATTACGAGAGAGAGAGATGGTGGATAAGGCGGCCGAGAGAGAAATGGCGGATAAGGCGGCCGAGAGAGAAATGGCGGATAGGGCGACCAAGAGAGCAGCCATGTTAGAGGTCAAGAGATTGGAGGCTGCCAATGGAGGGAATACGAATGGGACAGATAACAGGCCCAGGCAGCCCAAGCTTCCACCATTTATGGATGGTGTTGATCAGCTTGATGGATACATTACAAGGTTCGAAACTTTCGCTAGAACCAGTAAATGGCCGGAAAGCAACTGGGCGCTGTCATTGGGTGCACTTTTGTCGGGTCGAGCCTTGGAGGCGTACTCCAGAATGCCTTATGAGGACGCATTCGTGTATGTAAAGGTGAAAGAATTGCTCCTAAAAAGGTACAATCTCACAGAGGAGGGGTATCGAGATCTATTTAGAAAGAGCAGGCCTCAGGCAGATGAGTCACCATCCATCTTTATAGGAAGAATAAAGGGCTATTTGTGGAAATGGATTAGCCTATCAGGAATAGACAGAACATTTGACGGTCTTATAGACCTCATTGTGAAAGAACAATTCATGGATGTGTGTCCTGGGGATCTGTCTATACATTTAAAAGAGCGAAGTGTTGACAGCCTGGAGGAAAGTGCTCGAGTTGCAGAATTGTTCCTGGAGGCAAGGAAGAGAAGCTTTGCTCATGGCTCTGGTGCAAGGCAAAATGTGGCTGAAGGACGTTCAGGATCAGACGTGAATTGCTTCTTGTGTCACAGGGCTGGGCACATAGCACGCTATTGTCCCAATACAAGGGAGGGCGGCAATACGAGTGCAAAGAGAGTGGCGACGACGCGTGTTCTTGAGCGCAAACGGTCAAAGGGCAAACGCCTGTGGGATAAGAGCCTAAACGCATCTGTTGGAGGAGAAAATGTTGGCCAACCCGTGGATGCCAGAGATGAAAAATTACCAAGAGGTGGTGACTACAAAGAAACTGGAGCAAGCAAGTTGGTGATTGTAGAAGGGTTCGTAGGATCAAATAAAGTTGAAGTATTGAGAGATACAGGAAGTGAAGTAGTGGTGGTCAAAAGGAAGTATGTAAGAGATGACCAATTAACTGGCGAAATAGAGATGATCAGAATGTTAGATACCAGGGTTATCAGAGGAGAAAAGGCGATGATAAACATAACGACACCATACCTGAGTGGAAGGGTGGAGGCGGTATGTGTGGAGAATTTTATAGTGGACTTGATTGTGGTTAATGTGTGTGGAAGGACCGATAAAAACATGGACAGGGTGGCGATAGTGACAACGCGAGCTCAAAGAAAAAGAGAAGGTCCTACTGCCCAAAGTAGTATCGCCAGGGATTGTTACAGGGAAGGAATCGGGCCCATTCGATCGGCTGGAGATAGACTTGTTCGAAGCAGTGGGCCACATCGATGGTCCGCCGACAGAGAGTGTGGTGAGGGGAAGGTGAATTGTGGGTGTGAAAATCGGAGGATTAGAAACGTCAGCATGAGTGGAGGAGTTTGTTACAAGTGTGGTAGGCCCGGTCATTGGGCCAGAGAATGTCGCAGCGGCCATTTCGGTGGTGCTGGAAGCTTTAGCGGGTGAGATCGTGGTGGTGCTCGCATGGACTTTAGAAATAGGAGAGGAGCCGGTGATAATAAATGCTACAAATGTAACAGACCTGGTCATTTTGCCATAGACTGTGAAAGGGGCATTGATTCAAGTGCTCGTTGTAACTGCAACAGCCCTGTGCATGTTTAGCGTGACCATCCTGAAGTACTTTAACACGGCTCGTTTTGCGCTGGCAAGGGTTCTGAGAATAGTGCCTGTTCCTGTTGAGAGTCACGTTCTTACAAGGCACAGTCATCCCTGGATTAATTTAAGTTCTATGTATTGAGACACTGACTCTAAAGAATATTAATATTACGTTCATGTTGATTTTTGTGTGATTACTCTGTTAATATAATATTTTGAGTTGTTATAAGTCATAAACTATTGGGTTTGAAATGTATACTGATTTGTATGGAAATGCTTTGTCTATATATTGCAGAGCAATATTAATAGTTATTGTATTTAAGAGGAAATGGTAGTAGTGTTCAGGGATATTTGAAAGTATATGTCTATAGAATATGTTTAGAAGTAATCATGGTAATGAGTAAAGTTGAAAATTGGTCATTTGAGATTATGGAAATTTGTCGACCTCGAAAAATTTCTGGAAAGGGGGGCATATGTAACAGATGACCAATTTGCCCTTGTAACTTGTTGTTGTGAGTTGCGCACGTTGATTGTGTTGTTGACGTCATTAGGAGATGTATAGGAAGGGAGAGAGTTTTGGTGTGTTCGTGGGAGTTGCAAGGAGAAATCTCGATTAAAGTTTGTTGTTTTTCTAGCAGTGCCTTTATTTCTGTCTAACGGTAACGTGTATGAATCTAGGAGCAAGAGTCAAAATATAAGTTTTAGGGACGCTTGTGACACTCTATCTAGATACATACTCTGGCTGTATCTAGGGGCATACTCTGGCTGTATCTAGAGGCATACTCTGACTGTATCTAGAGGCATACTCTATCTAGATACATACTCTGGCTGTATCTAGAGGCATACTCTGACTTTATCTAGAGGCATACTCTATCGAGAGGCATACTCTGACTGTATCTAGAGGCATACTCTGGCTGTATCTAGAGGCATACTCTATCTAGATACATACTCTGGCTGTATCTAGGGGCATACTATCTAGAGGCATACTCTGACTGTATCTAGAGGCATACTCTGACTTTATCTAGAGGCATACTCTATCTAGATACATACTCTGGCTGTATCTAGGGGCATACTCTGACTGTATCTAGATACATACTCTGGCTGTATCTAGGGGCATACTCTGACTGTATCTAGAGGCATACTCTGACTGTATCTAGGGGCATACTCTGGCTCTATCTAAAGGCATACTCTAGCTGTATCTAGGGGCATACTCTGACTGTATCTAGAGGCATACTCTGACTGTATCTAGAGGCATACTCTGACTTTATCTAGGGGCATACTCTGACTGTATCTAGAGGCATACTCTGACTGTATCTAGAGGCATACTCTGACTTTATCTAGAGGCATACTCTATCTAGATACATACTCTGGCTGTATCTAGGGGCATACTCTGACTGTATCTAGAGGCATACTCTGGCTGTATCTGGAGGAATACTCTGGCTGTATCTGGAGGCATACTCTGGCTGTATCTAGAGGCATACTCTGACTGTATCTAGAGGCATACTCTGGCTGTATCTAGAGGCATACTCTGGCTGTATCTAGAGGCATACTCTGACTTTATCTAGAGGCATACTCTTTCTAGATGCATACTCTGGCTGTATCTAGGGGCATACTCTGGCTGTATCTAGAGGCATACTCTGACTGTATCTAGAGGCATACTCTTTCTAGAGGCATACTCTGGCTGTATCTGGAGGCATACTCTGGCTGTATCCATAAGCATACTCTGACTGTATCTAGAGGCATACTCTTTCTAGAGGCATACTCTGGCTGTATCTAGAGGCATACTCTGACTGTATCTAAAGGCATACTCTTTATAGAGGCATACTCTGTGTTCCTCAAGGAACCCAAGGACATTTGATTACGATGACCGTTTCATAACAGGAAGACAAGACTTACAATTTTAATTGTTTTATTTAAGGTACAGAAGCTCAAGATTTAAGATCATTGTCAGAGTTGACGACATCTCATAGAGAAAATCCTTCGGCATCCTTCCGTCTCGCGAGACGATGGTGCATCACCGTTGGGTTGGGTTGCATTTTCTCGAGTGGCTGTGCATTCCTTTCCTTGAGTGACAGTCTTTACCACAGTTTTTACACACGAGTTCTGTGCTTCCAAATGCTTTGGCCTTTCTCCTAGCTCTTCTGTCTGCAGCCTCCTCCATTCTTCCCTCCTCGGCTACTATGACGCCCTCTTTGACAACCGTGCGCCACGTAGATCGGTCATCTGCCTTACACTCCCAGTCACTTGTATGTATTTTGGTTGCTTTCATGTCCCTTTAACAGACATCTTTAAATCGCAAGCGTGAGTGACCTGTTTTCCTCTTTCCTGAAGCAAGTTCACCATATAGGAGGTCCTTCGGGATGCGGCCGGGGCTCATTCTTTTAACATGTCCTAGCCACCTCAGGCGTCTTTCACTAAGAATTGAGAACATGCTTTGGGTATTGGCATGCGTTAGGACCTCGCTATTAGGCACTTTGTCTTGCCATTTAATACCAAGGATGCAACGCAGGCATCTCAAATGGAAGCCATTAAGATTGCGCTCTTGGGATGTATAAGTGGTCCATGTCTCGCTCCCATATAGTAGTGTACTGATGACACAGGCTCGATAGACACACAGTTTGGTTTTCTCCGTTAACTTGGTGTTTTGCCAGACCCGCTTATTTAGTTTAGCCATTGTTGCAGCTGCCTTGCCAATTCTGCTGTTTATTTCTTCTTCAATGGACAGTGTATTGGAGACCTTGGACCCCAAGTAGGTGAAGCTCTCCACAACCTCCAAGTTTTCATTATCGATATTTATGGTAGGAAGAGGTCGAGTGTCTTGGGCCATGATGTTTGTCTTTTTCAAGCTGATTTGCAGACCAAATTCTTTGCTGGCATTGGAGAAGCTTGACACGAGTTGTTGCAAACAAGTTTCTGTGTGTGCTGCTAGAGCCGCATCATCCGCAAATAGTAGCTCACGCATTGGGACATCCGTCGTTTTGGTCTTGGCTCGGAGGCGGGCAGTGTTGAAAAGAAAGTCCTCCATCAACTCTGGTGTGTAACATGATTCTCTCACTGCTCTCCTTGAATGCGTATCGAAGAAGTACAGAGAAGAATATTGCGAAGAGTGTTGGTGCGAGTACACAACCTTGTTTAACACCGCTGCTGACAGAAAAAGGCTTCTGACGTAGCGCCATCGAACTGCACTGTGTTTTCATGGATCTGTCTGATGATGGGAAGTAGGTGAGGGGGACAGTCGATTTTTGCATGTATTTGGAATAGCCCGTTTCGACTGACGAAATCGAAGGCTTTTGTAAGGTCCACAAAGGCAATGTATAGTGGCATCTGCTGCTCTCTGCATTTTTCCTGGAGCTGTTGTATGGAGAACACCATGTCTAAGGTAGACCGACCGGACCGGAAACTACACTGAGATTCTGGATAGACACGGTATGCTAGGCTCTGTAAACGTGTTATTATGACACCTTTAGGTCTTGGAGGATGTAGCCCTGTTCCCAGCAGAGGGAAAGAATCTCGAGCAAAGGTTGGAGTAAAGCTGACTTGCTACTCTTTAGAGCATCTGGTGGTATACCATAATTCCCATGCGCTTTTCCAAAAGCTAGGCTGTCAATTGCTTTGCTCAGCTCTTCCTGTGTGGGCACGACATCAAGTTCTTCCATGAGTGGCATATCTGGGATGTCATCTGGAGCGGTGCTGGAGACTGTAGTAACTGTTGAATACAATTCCAGATAATGCTCAACCCACCGTTTTAGCTGTGCTGCCTGGTCTTGGATAATTTCCCCACTTTTAGACTTTAGGGGACAACTTTGGACGTCAGGGGGCCAGTTGCCTTTTTGATGTTTTCGTACATGACTTTTGCATTGCCCATGTCTGCAGCTGATTGTATGCTGGAACAGAGGTTAAGCCAGTAGGTATTGGCAATTTTACGTGCAACTTTTTTGGGCAAGCGACTTTGCTGTTTTTAAGGCATGCAACCTGTCGATTGTAGGCTTTCTTTTCCTTGTAAGCCATAAGAGCTTTCCTTTTGGTTTCAGTGACAGGTTTCATCTTGTCCCAATGTTCATCAAACCAGTCCGTGTTTTTGTGAGATTTTGTGCCAAAGGCTTGTATTGCGGATGTATAGATTGTGTCTCTGAGATGCGTCCCTTTGGAGTCAATGGTGACGCAAGGGGAGGTCTTTGAGAGACCTTCCTTCACGTTGTCTGTGAACAGCTGCGTTATCGCAGGGTCTTTCATGCAGAAGGTATTGATTCGGGGACTTCCTTTTTCTTTGTGTGGTACGAGTTTTTCCTCATTATTCGTACTTTGCTGGCGATAAGGGAGTGATCCGTGTCACAGACGGCACAGTGATAAGTGCGAGTGAGTAGGACGCTAGCTAGTTGTGCACGCCTGGTGATGATGAGGTCCAGCTGGTGCCATTGGCGGGATCGAGGGTGTCTCCAAGATACTTGCACTTGAAGAAAGTTTTGGTTACACTCAATCCTCGTGATCAGCACAATTCCAGAAGCCTTTGTCCATTTTCATTGATTTTTCCTCTTCCAAAGAGTCCAAGGCATGTGGGCCAGGATTCGTGGTCGCTCCCCACCCTGGTATTGAAATCTCCTAGGAGATTGCCTCGTCTTTGTGGATGCTGGCTATTGCCTGGTCTAACGCTCCATAGAACTGGTCCTTCTCTTCCGGAGTTGAATAGAGTGTTGGGGCATACACACTAAAAATGTTTGCTGGGCCCGCAGCTGTTATGAGTCTTAGAGTGAGGATCCTCTCCGTGCCTGATGACGGGGGTTCAATGGATGGTAGAAGAGTGTTTTTAACAGCGAAACCCACACCATGCTGTCTAGGTTCATCTTTTGGTCTGCCTTGCCAGAAGAAGGTGTAATTGGCCTCTTTGAGTGAACCGTTGTCTGGGAGCCTGGTCTCCTGGAGACATGCGCTGTCAATCTTTAGCCTTTTAAGTTCTCTATCAATTATTCCTGTCTTCCGTGTGTCGTTTATTGACTGCAGGTCATCAGTGATGCCGGGACACGTAGTCCTCACGTTCCACATAGTGATTCGAAGAGCTGGGGTCTTCTTTTTCTTAAAAATAATCTTTCAGAATTGAAGTCCTTGTTTGTTTTTGTTTTTCTTTCCTTTTCATTTTTTATCACATAGACTCTAATAAGTTTTCAGATATATGTAAGTAATTATTTATGTTATTTTGCTTTGTACTGATAAAGGCATGAGCCAAAAGTTTACTATTATTTGTATTAGTTGATAAATAAAGCTTACATTTATTGTCTTCTTACACAAATAGTTTGTGTAATTTGTTTTTTTTTAAAATTAAAAAGCTTTATGCAGTCCCTTCCTGTATAATATATTGTGACCTATCCTAAATGTGGAAGAAAATCAGCCGTCTCGAGCCTGCGCTCTTCATGGGGCTTCCCGGAAAACCCCCTCAGCCCTCTGGCCCCCTAAGGGACGTAAAGACTGAGAAGTCCCCCGGAGCGGTCGCTTCTACAAGCGGCCGCCTGGGCGTCCAGGACACTAGGTCAAAAACGCCTCCCACTTAAGTGTGCCTCCCAAGGGAGGTGTGGAATTCCCTACTGTGACTCGCTATCAACATAGTATCACTTTGACGCCACCACGGCAAAGCTTACGAGTCTCTATAGTTTAGATCGCCGCAAAGCGACCTATCAAAGAGTTTCACCAGATGGTTGCTTCTATTTAGCTACTAGGCTTGCAACATTCATTTAAATGACAAAACACAACCGCAAAAGCCAAGAAAAACTTTTAAAATAAACCGATAACATCCAAATCAAAAGCACAAAAATAAAACATTCTTTTTTTCATTCCAGGAAAAACAATTGCTAGTTTATTGCCTTTTGAATATTCATAAACAATATCAACCTTTAGATTGATCATAATTGGGATATTTAAAGATTAATTTGACATATATATTGTGTGTTTAGTCTGCAGACTTCCTATGTGTTAAAGATTACAAATGATGGTGATTCTAGTTCTTGTCTTCTATCAGGATCTTCGGACGTGGAATTAGAAACTATGAGAACAAAAACTTGATCAACACTTAATTTTTAAAAAAAATTCAAGACTAGAAATGAAATATAGAGAAGAGTAGAACGCAATAATCTTCTGTATAAAAGGAACGTCTGTAATGTACAAGGTAAGATAAGAATAATGTAAAAATGATTTAACCAGACACATGCGGTGGGTCAGCGAGACATAGCAGATCAAAGCCATTTTCACTTTTGTGTGTGTGTGTGTGGTCATCTCGATTCTTACCTGAAATTTCCTGGTAATTAATTTTGCACTGGTCACATTGTGCGTATGGGGCCATGCAACAAATAAATAAATTTCTTTAGAGATAAGAAAGGACAAGGATCAAAATTGTGTGTAGCTTAAGGACTTAGTACTCAAACCATACTATAACATTAAGCAAATTCAGACGCCACTGACTACGACTTTCAGCATAAGTCTAAAAAGTTTCATTCCTAAAAAGGGCTATTATAAAACTGAATCAGTACTTATTCCAGTGTAGGACAAAAGCATGAAACTTTCGGAGTGAAGCAGATTGAAATCTATTAGTGTTTTAAATTTGTAATACGCGGATCTTCAACTCTAACTGATATCCTAATTTTCCGCTGCAAAGCCCATATATTTTGCTAGTATAAATCAGTGGCGGATTTAACTATAGGGCAGGGGGGTGGGTCGCCCCCCCGCGCCCCTGTTGGGTCTAAAATGGCGCCCCCCTTAAGACGCCCTTAATGGACACTAAAAAGGTGTAACTGGAGCAGAAAAAAAGATTGTTAAACACGAAACTTTTAATCAATCACTAAACTGCAGTACGACAATATTGGCTTGCTAAATATTTTATTTCAAAACTGCAATATCTGGTTTGGTCAGTCAGGAGCGTCGCTAAGTGAAAAAGAATAGAGAAGTATTGAAACGAATGATAGGCGTGACGTTGTTTTAGCAAAACAGAGGACACAGAGAACAATCTTGCTTTATTGATGGTAGTTGTAGAAATACTTGAAATTTTCGTTAAATGTTAAGTTTATTAGCCAACTATGATTCCACTTTGGACAGCCATGTAAAGTTTAAAAAGAAAAATGAAATTTATTTAAGCAATGATGTGCAAATTGATTAATTCAATCATTTGCATCTGAATTATCAGAAGCAATTGATAATAAAGTTAAGTCTTCACATTTCTTTTCTTTAACCATTAATACATCTAAAATTGATCAGATGTCACTTTACGTTCAGTTTTAAAATTAAGAAATGTTGATGAAAGATTTATAGGCTTGTTTACTTTGGTAAACAGAAATGCTGAAAATCTGCATTTGCTTAGAAGATTCTAACGTAACTACACATTACAAAAGCGAAACATTGACATCACAATCTGTGGAGGAAAGGCATACAATGGCGCATCTGTGATATCTGGAATTAAGAGTTGACTTAAAACTTTCACCCAATGTTGTCCCCATGTTTTGAATTTGGTCACTATCGAAGCAATTTCTGTACACAGTAATGTACAGTTGTCTTTTGGCACAGCTGAAAGGTTGTATGCATTCTTTACGTCTAGTTTACCACGTCTACATACTCTTAAAAAAAGATCATAAATCTCAATATGAATCAACAGTAAAAGCTCAGAAATGACTTTCTGATACAAGATGGGCAAGCCATAAGCATGCAGTTGTTGGATAATTCTCTGCTATTCTAGCCACTCTAGAAGTTATAAATTCAGGGGAATCAACATAACATAGGGGAGTGTCAGAGCAGTAACTGTGGGACTATTTGTTTTAACAACAAATATTCTTTTGTTTTTTCTGATGCTATTTGTTCAAAAGTTGGTTGATATTTTTGTGTTATCAAACCACTTGTAGCGCAAGAGTATTGACATTGCAATTGCAAAACGATTGATCGATGTTGAAAGAAATAATTTTGTTGAAAAGAGAAGCGATCAAGCTTTGTATTATTTTTAAAATTCTGAAAGTAGATGTCTAATCATCTATTAACGAAAATTGTTCCAAACTAGATGTTAAAAACAAAACTGAAAGAAACTTAAATTTTCAAAAAATAAAAGTAGGGCAGGTGAACTTAGTAGACAGGAAAGGGCTAATGATCCAACTACTAGTTTTAAATCTGAAACGTACTTCACTATCTTGGATACACTACTAAAATAAATAGATGATCGATTTAATGACTTTAGGGGCACAGCTATTTATTTATATTGTATCGATCCATCACACATGTTGGAAGAAAATAAAGATTCTCTTCGAAGTTGATGCAAGATTTACGAACAAATTAACCTTGAAGAAGCAATTGTTGAATATTTTACCTTCACAACGTCTATCATAACGTCCATCTTAACGTCCATCACTATCTACAACTAGTGAGCTACAACTTAAAAATTTTGTACCATTCTTGTTTGAAAAATAGATGGCATCAGGTCTCCCTAGTTTGTCAACACTCTATACAAATTTACTTGAATCTTCCTGATAGCAATGATTGAAAATCATCAAAATCATTTGCGATCAAAAATGAAAAACGAACGTCTGTCTGGATTGGCAATAATTTCAAATGAACATGAGAACATTGGCTTTGAATCAATGATAAATCGTTTCGATTCACGTAGAAAGGAACTTAAAAAAGGCTAATACAAATTTGCATAAATTAAGTTTCTTTCAAAAAATGTACTTTTGAAATAAATATACATCAATATTTTGAAAACATATCTTTTTACATTGTTGCTTCTTTTTGTCTTGTTCGATGATTTGGAAAATTTACTAAATTAATAGGCTAATAATTATTATTTCTAGGGCTGCAGAAATTAAAGATTAATTTCTCGAGTAATCATTAAAAATGTTTAAAGATTAAATTATAATTAACCATTAATTGACCCATCACTTACAAATAATTGGAAATAAAAAAAAAACATAAATAAGTAAAAAAATAGCGCCTGATAAATAATGAATTTCCTGAAGATTACACGTACATTTTGGTTTTAAAATATTGATTAACGGGAATGTTCAAAATGTTGATAAAGTTTGTCTACTTATCAAACCAAATGAAAAGCGTATAAAGCTCATGGCAGTAATGGAGTTTGACTCAGAGAAAGAAATGACAAACAGCTCTTCTGATGAATTACTGCGTTATAAAATGGAGATGAAAGTTTTTGAATCTATTAATCCTGTACAATCGTGGAAAGTTAATGAACACCAATATCTGATAATGTCATTCATTGCCAAGACCGTTTTGAGCATACCAGTTACATCAGTTCCATCTCAATGATTGTTCAGTTCTGCTGGTTATATTTTCAATTAGACCCGCTCATCACTTGAACCTATTAATGTCAACACACTTTTGCGTAGTTGGTGAAAAGTTGATATATAAAGGAAACATTCCAGTGTTATTTAGATTTTCATCAAGAATGTTAAATAAGTGTTACTTATGACATCATAAATGAAATTTTTTGGCTTTAATCGAAATTAACGATTAATTAATCGTTAATTTTTCAAAAGTTAACAATTAAATTTAAATTAATCGTTAACAGCCCTAGTATTTAACCAATGATCTGTTATTAGTAAAATTTTTGGTGCCCCCCTGAAATTCCCATGCCCCCCACGCAGACAAAGCTAAATCCGCCACTGATATATATATATATATATATATAAGACGCATTGGTTGTCCGTGTGTCTGTCTGTCTGTCTGTCTGTCTGTCTGTTCCCTAATAACTCAAGATCCAGACAACCCAATCAAGTGAAATTTGGTAAACGTACACATAATTATATGGGGAAGGTTCTTAAATAGGTTTCGTTTCATAAATTCAAACTCATGGGCGCCGGGGGCCCAACAACTTTTTTTTCCTTATTTGGGCTTTATAAAAAATGAAAATCAACAATTTTTCTATTTCTCGAAGAGGCAGAAGCATGAAATTTTAGGAAATAGTTAAGTATACTTCTGCAAGGGTAACAGGCAAAAATATATTTAAATTACTTACTTCTGGGGGCTGGGGGCCCAAATTTAGTTTTTTCTCTAATATGAACTATATATAAAAACTATAAATCACTAAATATCCTATTTTACGGATAGGTAGAAGCATGAAAATTTGGCAAATTGTTAAGTACGCTACCCCGACGATATTTTCCGATAAACAATTTTTAACTTCCCACTCATGGGGAGCCGGGGGCAAAAAT
>MUZC01001144.1:0-64004 GCA_002072015.1 Radix auricularia | reverse complement strand
TTTTTTTAAATTGAAAATATAGACGTAAAATCATAATGATTTTGGTTTTGAGATTAACAGAGCGTGTGGTTTTGCGCGCCGAAAAAAACGAAGTGGCGTCATGAAGCTTTTATTATATTAATTTATTTGATGTTACATTTTATGTTGATAATCCGAGTGTGTCAATAAGCATGTGTGCGAGTGTGTTCATATGTGTGTGTGTGTGTGTGCGGCTGTGTGTGCGTGTCACTGTGTGTATGTATTAGTTGTGAAATAACGATTTATTTCATAGATTGCTAAAAGTGAAATTAAATATTGAAAATATTTTTTAAAAACCACTCCTGTCTGCCCTCTAAATTTAAACTCGATTTGATCACGAGAAAAGGGTTAAAATAATTGTTAAAATAATGCGCACCACGCTACAGACTAGCATAATCATTTTACAGATCGGCAATATATTTCATAAAACTATAGTCACTATAATATGGACCTACCACGCGACAGTAATATGTTAAAAAGTTTGTTCACAATGATACGCACCGCGACAGTCTAGCACAGAAATTTACATGCTACATTCGAATTAGAGACACTTCGACCCCGGACAACTCGACCACAGGACGTTTCGACCCTAGGACGTTTTGACCCCAGGACGATTCGACCCCGGTCGGTTCGACCACGGATGTTTCGACCCTGGGTGATTCAACCCCGGACATTTCGACAACAAGACGTTTTGACCCCAGGGTGTTTAGACCCCGGACATTTAAACTCCTTTGTATCTACACCGTAGATTTAAAAAAAGATATTCTTTTTAAAATTAATTTTTGGTATAAAAAGTATTCAACATATTATTATTATGCATAAAAAATTCAATACCGTTTGAAATATTTATTTGTAACGTTTAATTTTCATGATTTGAAAAATTATTAACACCTATAACCAGTCAACATTCAGTGTACATTTCATGAATGTGATGAATGCGCGATTCTTCTCAGGTCATTAAAACCTATCTAAATCCACCCCAACCCCGATCCGATGTAATCGGGCAGTGTCAGATGGTCCTTTCTAAAGGTGGCTACATGCTCCCTTCACCCCCCACTCACTTTATTTACTTTCCCCATAACCCTCGCCAGAACACGGCGTACTGTGGTGGTCACTGACTCTATCCACAGTGACATGTCTTTATGAAAGCCCCGGAAAGAATATAAATAACCATGGTTTTACGTTGAGACAGATGATACGGACCCAGCAGCTTGTATGTTATTATTGCCTGAAACGAGGCGGCATTAACTGTTGAAATTTATTTACGTTAAATTCTTACAACTTTGTACGTCTTATTAAAATCAGTATTTTTGCGAGGGAGGACTTCACGTGTTAAGGAACACAAGAGGAAGGGTGAGGGTTTGTAATGGTTCCGTTGCCTGCGATGTGTATTGTTCAGCATGTCGACAAATTTTTTTTTTTTAAATGCACAAAAAATTTCACTTATTTTTATTATCACAATGAAAATCTTTGAACGAATTGAATACACACATTTTTAAAATCCATTAATACATTAAGTCCTTTTTAAGTGTGTTTTTCAAAGCATCGTAAATTAAACGTTGCAAAGAACTGTTTCAAACTGTAATAATTTTTAAGGCATAATAATATTATGTTGAATTATTTTTATACAAAAAATTNTATATATATAATGTATACGGTGTAGATACAAAGGGGTCGAAACTTCAGGGGTCGAAACACCATGTGGTCGAAACGTCCTGTGGTCAAACTGTAAAATTTCGGCTGACTAGCATACGAGGAAGTGGGATAAAAATTGTTTCAAAGATTTTTTCGGCAAATAATTAATCCAGCTAGCAGACGCCAGAGTTAGTATCGAGGATTTAATAATAATAAGCAACTTAAATACGTTTCGAAAATTCTGCTGGCAAAAATACATCTGCCCACATATATTGTGAAAAGATGTAATTTTTAAAAAAATTCCTTTAAAATGGTGTTTTATTTTATACTAGTAACAAAGCTCGTCAAAGGACGGGAATAACTATAGGGTGACATGGTAGGAAAGTACAGCGAGAGTGGTGTGGTAGTAGCGGTGCCATCCACGCGTTGTTAGTTACTAAACAATTTACTTTAAATATGACAGCTTTGATTCAGATGACAGTAACACTACATCCACATCAACTGACTCCATAATGAAAATGAAATGTCACCAGTCGTAGCACAGGTCTATCGGTGTACTTGCTTACAGTAAATGTCAGAGGTGACCGTATAGATGTTGCTTTTGAATGGGATGCTCCATTTTGTTAGTTGTTATGCAGAAGCGTTTGCAGAACATTGCCGTTGCTGGGCAAAGGATGGGGACCCTCGATTTGCTGGTTGGCGTACGTTGCCTTCGATTGCCCATGGTGTGCACGACAGCATACATATAATTCACTGTTTAATATCAAGAATTTCCTTGAAGACGATATTTTTCCTGAAGCATGCATCGCTGCCATTGACAAAGCTGACCTGGTCCTTCCCGCTGAGAGCTTTTACAGCAATTACAGATGAAGTACGGATCCGTGAAAAGGCAACGTACAGTTGTCCATTAGTGAAGACTGGTTCTGGCAAATATATGCCGGCTTTATATAGAGTTTGTCCTTGAGACTTGTTGATGGTCATGGCGAAAGCCAGTTTGATTGGGAACTATCGTCTCCATAAAGTGAAATGTAGATCTGTGTTTGCATGGGCAAAGTCAATTCTTGGTATAAAAATGGTTATCGCTGCTGCACGGCAGGTAAGTACTTTGGCATTGATGATGTGTTGTTTCAACGATTATACACTTTAATTGGGTCCTATTGCAAAGTCCTCGCTTTGTATTGCGTAGTAAAATAATAACTGCTCCAACTTTTATATTTAAGATATGTAGAGGTATTCCTGATTGTGGAAGTCCACTTAAGAACTTAACAGGGTAATGGTTAGTATCTTCAGGAGTGGCCCTTGCATCCAGTAGTGTTGAGTCATATTTCTGGGGCTTCCTTGAAATGACGAAGGAAGAATAACAGGTTTTCGCGGACGAATACCTTCATCGGCTTCTGTAGTGTGAATGTAATCCATTAACCGGCATATTTTGGACCCTCAAATTGGTTTAGATTTGTCGAATGTAATTAATCCTGTTGCCTTCAGATTTGACGTATGCATCTACGAAGTATTGCTGACTAAGTTTTCCGGCACCAAGGAACGGGTTAAATCCATCTCTGATAGCAAATCTGTGACTGTAGTATTACATTTGTGTAATGCTTGTTTTATGACTTGCAGCTTGGGCCTTCGTGGAATGTTTTTGTTATGTTGCAGGGTGGTAGTTCATTAACTTTAAATCTGGAGTCCAACTTTGTTCGCCGAAAGGACATAGTAAAGTATACACCATTGGTTAAAAGTTGGGGTCAAGACAGCTAATCCTTTTAGTCATTCTGTCATTGTTCAGAGATCTGTAAACCATTAAAAGGTTTCGCGCCCATGGAAGCAAATGCCAATGCACCGTTAATTGAACGGATGCTTTGAATGAAGTTTTTGTGATGCTGATGGTGAACGTCCGTCGTGAGACTCTCAAAGGAGAGGCACTGATTGGTTGTAAGTGGACTTTTGTTTTTTGAGCAGGAATCACTAAATTTTTTGTCTTGGGTCCTTTCGGCAAGGAAGTGTTTAGCATTACAATAATTCTCAGCGTATATTGAAATCACCGCAACTGTGTGGTACTGTAATTGCTCGTCAAACCTGTTCATGTCCGTGACAACGGTTTTGCTGCGAGATACTTTTGCGCGTCGATGTGCAAGACGATCATTTTCCCTTATTTTGATTCTTTGTTGTTCTGTTAGTGCAGCACGGGTCATGCGTTGACGCTGTGCGTGTATTTCCTGTTGATTGGCGGTGTCATCTCGTGACCTGTTGCGGTGCAGTTCTCGGCGCCTTGCATTAATACGCCTCGTAGGTTCTTCAATATGGACGGCGGAACGCTGTCGTTGCGCTGGCATGTTGAAAAGGAGTGACAGTAGTGATTGGCAGGACTGACACACTTCAAGATAGCAACACAGTACTGAATGATTATTTATTCATTGACACACTTCAAGATCAGAATATAGGTCTGTATGATGACCAAAAACAAATGCACAAAAATAACTCGTTTTGAACGTCCGCGTCAATGTATTCAATTTGTCAATGAGAATATTTTTTTTCTAATTGGTTGTGGCAGTCTTTAGGAGTTTGAGGGACCAATCGCTATCGATAACCGCACAGAAATGAGCCTTTTATTATATAGTAATTCCTTGGGAATTAACTTCTACCTTTCACGAATATTTTTATTTTTGGTGGCCAATTTTAGAAATAACGTAAAATTTCATTGTACTACTTTTTACCACATAGGTTTGGTCAAGATTATTATTTTTTTTATCTGTCAACGCAGCAGCTGATTATGGAAAAGCAAGATCCTTTAAAATTCAACAATCAGAAGCCGGGGCGGATTAAGATTTCACGGGGCCCCTGGCTGCAATGTTATATATAAGTTTGGGGCCCTTAAATCTGTGTGGGCCCCTGGCTTTAGCCCTATCAGCACCCCCGTAATCCACCTTAGATCAGAAGTCATCATTAAGACTCATTCGACTGACATTAGACTGTCATTAAATTGACTTACTCTCGAAGATGATCTTCACAGAAGATAATGTTTTTACGAAATAAAAATACAACAACCAGTTTGTGAATGAGGTTGGGTGGGGGAGGTTTCAATAAGAGGGTTTAACATTCTAAAATTGACGTAAGTTGTTCACTTAGTCTTTTTAAACAGAAAAATGAGCCATAACATATTTTAAGGGATTAAAATTGGGTTTAGAGATAAGAATTACTTTTTAAAAAAAATATTTAAAAAAAAAAGCAATCACAGAGCTTTTGGAAGGAATAACCCGACAATAATTAGTAGGTTATGGAACAAGCTAAGAATTTTCCCGCCGTGTTCACTGTTGCATAACAAGACGTCGATGCGCGTCGCTGCCATTGGGCGGTTAAAGATTGTCAATGTCTGCTTCGAGGCGTGACCCTTTAAAGCTGCAGCGCTAAAGATTTGAGCCGCTTTTCTGCATTCAAAAGTAGTGACAATAATAACTTTGCTGAAAATATCACGTCACGTATTGGCAGCACACCAATCAGAGAACACGTCGCAGCTTGAGTGGGGGGGGGAACCTAATCAGAAATATGGAGTACAACAGCGCAGAACTGTTCTATTGAAAACAGCAAAAGTTAGTACTGGAAGGGCAAGGATCTTTATTTGGATAATATATCAGTCATAAAAATATTTTAAAAAAAGTTTTAAAGATACCACGTTTTGTCAACTAAAAAGAAGAAAATAAACTAAAAACGTCAGGCGCATTCGGCTGAAATTTGGTCTATTAATGCTATTACATTAAACTTTTCAGTTTCAAATTCCTCCACAGTCTATATATGATACTTCGTTTAATTTCAGCCGAATGCGCCCCACGTTTTTAGTTTATTTTCTTCTTTTTAGTTGACAAAACGTGGTATCTTTAAAACTTTTTTAAAAATATTTTTATTTTATACTTTTTAGTTTTCATTTAAGTAGAATTGAGTACTATAATTAATGAAATATTAAATTGTCATGTGAATCAAGTATGCATGCAAAATTTCATCAAAATTGGATGATCATCCAGACAAGAAAGAAAAACTAAGAAAAACTTCCCTTTGTTGTTGTATTTCCTTGGTTGTCTCCCTCACACACAAGAAATCATTGACATTTGATTAGTAATTAATTAATTAATTAAGTAGAATTGAGTACTATAATTAATGAAATATTAAATTGTCATGTGAATCAAGTATGCATGCAAAATTTCATCAAAATTGGATGATCAGAAGTGGTTCAAAAAAGGAATTCAATTTTTGCCCCGGAAAGACAAACATCCAAGAAAGCAAACTAAGAAAAACGTGGTAAATAATAAAAAATAGCTTGCTACTTTCTCAACAAGTTTCCTCTAATCCTAACCTTTCAATGTGATTAGTTTTTTTTCAAATGTTCAATTCCTAAATAAAATGTTTATTGTTTGAAAATGTCAATAGCACCATAAATTAAAATAATAATAAGACTTCTGATTAAAGAATGGAGATACAATTAACTTTGGTGTTAAAGGTAAATAAATTAACTGGTACTGACTTCACCAGTTAATTTAGTTATTACTCAACTATGATGTCACACTGGATATTTATAAATGATCTCCCCCCACGAAATTGACATTAAAACTAGTTTTTTTTAGTCATAATATGTAACCCGCAGTCTGAACAAGAGAAGAGTCATTTGAACGTGGGTCTTTTTGCTTCTATACTAAATACGTAGGACAAGCATTTAATTGGTTGGATGGAATTTTTCTAATACATTGATTCCACCCAATTCGTGTTGCCTCGATAGATGTGTCTTCTTAGATATTGTTTTTATTTGTAGCTTTTTAACTCTTTTAAAGTTCCTTGCAGTTCTTTGGTTTCTACAATTAGGATACAATATGATGCGGACGTGTTTATGTGTTGTTCCGATTCCAAAATGGAGTTGTTGTTAAAGGGGAAAAAAGCTTTATTTTTAGTACGTTGCTTTTTTGTTTAATAAGTGGAGCTGTTCTAATAGAACATTTTATCTGATGTATCTCTGAAAATTGTGATGTTGTTATGGAAACAAGGCACGAGTTGGAGAGTAAGTGATTGCAAATTGCCGAGTAAAGGTCGTAAGGCGACTGGATGACGTCATCTCTTACGTTGTGTTGTGAAAAGTCGAGGGGTTCAAGAGTACTGAGTAGGTGGGGTCCAAAAGAAAAAAAAAAAAAAACAAGAATATTCTACACCCACTTATTTTCCGAACATTTTAAATAATAAAAAAGGTGGCGGGTCCTTATTGTATATTTTATGTATGGATTGAATGTTGAACTTTTCGATTTAGAATTAGATGAAATTTGTTCATGAACTGTATGTGATGTGAAATTGTTTTCTTTAATCATGATCTTGGTGTGAGGGGCAAGTGAAAAATAACAAAACATGTAAATTTAAGAAGATATTGTTTCTTAAAATTTTGGACTGGAAGTTGTAATTAAATAAACGCAGTTAAAAAGTCTTGGTTTTTCCTGTTTCCTCTTGAGATCGGTCTTCCACAATGTTCGTCTTTAATCAAGATTTTCGCTTGAAGGTAAGAAAGGGATTCCCCTCATTTAAAGAACTTCGTTTATTATATGTTAATAGATGCGAGCCGCGGCGTAGCATACGCCGCAGACTTGCTCATAGATAGTGCAAACGAAGGGGGAGAACAGACACAAACTACATCACGAAGAAATCAGAACAACGCGAATGAACATCGGGGTCGGGGATAACTTCCAACGCATTGCTGGTCTCTAAATATGCGCACTGTGGTTGGCTACTTGCCCCCAACGAATCTGTACCACCCTAGCTTGCCAACCATAAACTGTGATTGGCTGACCCTGGCGAAGGTAATTCTTCAAGCTTATTTGCACTCGTCTTGTGTTTTGGTTGCAATCCTTGCAATCGTTGTCTAAATTGACACCGCTCAATGGCGGGCTAATAAAATTGACGGTGACGAAACGGTCGCTTAGGAGTAACCCGACCCTAAACGGGTACTTTGGTTTTCATCATCGGCTTTGCCTAAGATTCGTACAGTGACTGTAATAATATGTGACTTGCAACTAAACCTAACTCATCTGACTTTGGGATAGCCTACCAGGAGTTGTCGTTTTGGGTCGCGTTCAGCTCCCTACTCCTCTGATATTAATTATCAAAGCGCGAAATACAAAGTAGTAAAGGCCCGGTAAACAATCGATATAAGTTTGGATAGCAGTGTCGAATCGATAATATATTTCGCGCCGTTAATCTTTATTCTTTGTAATAGGGGTCAGTGTTAAAAAAAATCAAATTGGTTCACATGACCAATGTCCAGAGAACTTATGCCATGTATTAACGTTTGTAGAGCTGAACACGTTTAATTAAAAATGTGTTTAGTCCTGTATAAACTTTTGAGAATCAGGGAAGCCTTTTTTTGTATTTGATTATAGCAAAGTACTACTACTATACTTCTACAACAACAACAATTACAACAACTACTACTACTACTATTACAGCTACTACTACTGCTACTACTAATTATTATTATTACTATTTATTATTTTATTTTAACGAGCCGACCCGAGTCGTAGCATACGCCGCAAATGATTTAGTGACGGGTGACGTTTTATGAAAGTAATTGTTGAGGACAGTTACTTTTCTGTCACTGAGCCCAACGGATAGCACGAAGTTATTATGCCAATGTCGAGAAACAAAGCTTACAGCCTTGTTGCGAAGGGGGTTCGAAAAGAAAGTGGAAAATGAACGGGCACAAACACAAACATTTTTAAAATTTAAAAAATTATGGCTTAGCGGGGGCTTTAACCTACAACCATCCGCGTGTTAGGCTAATGTAATAATAACTACACTACGAAATACATGCTATTCTGTTGTTCTGAAAGAACAAATTAATTTACCTCAATTGAACGCATTATTTGCTTAGTCTTGATGACCCCTACCCTGTGCACTACCTTTTCTTGCCAGCTGATTGGTCGGTGGGGTTAGACAACTTGCTTGGTGTCCGGCCTGGTTGAACCATGAGTAGAATTACATATATAGATTATTATTAAATTCACACTTATAAGGATGATGATAATATGAATATTAAAAATGATCATATTAATTTTTTTTAAAATGTCCCAGAGTTCAAAGCCTGTCACTAAGTCATACTGTTATTAGAGTTATTAGAGGCTTGGACTAGAGGAACAAAAACATAATTCTACAAATATACTGAAGAAATTCATCAGTTGGTTTAGAATGTTTAGGAAAACGGTAAAAGTATATAAATTATATTAGTTGTTTTTGTACTTCAACGACAGGGGTAGTGTGTTATATATTAATTGTTAGATTTAGACCTTTGCTGATCTAGACATATCAGAGTGGCCGAAGTACTTCCCGACCCCATCGAGACCCCTTAATAATAGTCTCGAAACTCGATACATATACTACGGGCACGGTGGTCGAGCCTATCTATCAGAACGTAGGGACCCAATAATAGTCTATGTAGATGTAGGGTCTGTAACATAAAAGAGGATACGATATTATTCATATTAACTGTTCATATTTGTAAAGAAATATTAAAAATAGACGTTAAAGGATGCAGTGGTCAAAATGGATATCACGTGACGAGGAAAATGCAATGTATATAAATCCTGCGCTACACGATTCGTTTGGTATCTTTATAATCTTATCAGCGTATTTTTCTTCTAAAAACACAATTCTTAAGTTCAACACGCACATGGAAGAGCCTAGGATCTTCACTAATGTAGATTATTTACGCACCACTGCATATTTAAATGGTATTTCAAGAGAATGTCCATTCATGGAGCTAACGAAATTCTGTGGCCTCAATTAAGAACTCCCCTGAAAGCCAATATAATAAAATGCAGTTTGAGTGTCTTTCAGCAGTTTCAATGAGCTTCCACGTCATCAATGGCACATCGTTAAGTCACGGTAGAAAAGAAGTGATGAATTTATGATGTAATCTGCAACCTGCCTAGCTGGATTACTTTATGAACATGAGTTCACCTTCATGTCTGTGTCAAGGTTTAAGTCTGTTATTTAGGGGCGTCGGGTGGGGTAGCGGGACTACATCAGCCACTGAAATCTGAGTTAGAGGATAAAGGCTGCTAAAAATCTATATCTAATCTTTTCCCCCAGTTTTTGAATTTTTCTAGTTAAACAAGATTCGTAGTACTGAAAAGTCTGGAAAATGGCGATGCGCTCTACCACTGAGAGGTCAAACATTCCCTGCTTATGAAAGACTGAAATTAAGGACAGAAAAAAAAGTCAACTTTAATCACATGGTAAAATTAGTTGATTATTCCTATCAAATGTAAATATTAATTGTCATCATGATCAGCTGATAAAAAAGATACTTACAATCTATTTACTTATTTGGACATTACAGTTTTAATTGTTTGTGTTAAAATAAAATAGCAATAAATAATTTTCCATTGCGGAAATATCATGATGAATTTTAATTTTCAAAGCAAAATCTGTACTCAGGTTACAGAGATGCAATTTAGGCCTATTACGTCGCTGGAATTAATAACTTTGAATCAGTTACGAAATCATGATGTGCGAAAGTTGGCTGTTAAAACATTTTGATAGTCTCAACTGTGAAGTGATGAAATCCGTGGCCGCTCTTTACGTCCTAACAATATACAATCACAAACCTGCTAGCTTTAAATGTTAATTCTGTCCTCTATATGGATGAATTTCAAGAGTGAGCTAACGGCAACACTTTAGGTAATTGTGGTAAATCAACAGTTTCAAGTATAAATAAGTCTTAACCAAACTGTCACCGTCTATTATATCTAAATTTCAATTTTTAAAAATACATATATTTGTATCCAGGCTTGGCGGCTAACTGATTTGTTGAAGCACAAAAGAACGGTAACATCATCTACTGAAACTAATCGGATTAATGCCATCTACTTAATTAATAATCTAAATAGTGTTTGATGTCACCCCCGTTCGCAGCCTTTTTGTCTACCCTGAAATATAACATCTTGTAATGTAATGGCCCTATTACTTTTGCACAAGAAATGTATTCCAATATATTTAGTTGAAATATAAACAATTTTTTTTAAAAAAAAGGCCTGATTTATTACTGGAGAATATTCAAAACTTTCAAAAGTAACACCATTAGATAAATCATTAAACCTTGAAATACTAGAGGATAGAAGAAAACAAGAGCGAAATAATAAAAATACATAAGGCAATTAAATTCTAATTTGGAAATGCAACACAAAGATAATCTATTACATTCCTCAGATAGACTATTCTCTTATTTCGTATGTTATTCAAGGACTTACAAATTATCGTTCTTCCCGTCCGAAACAGTACCTTATGAACATTTAACATTATTTAAAAAAATGCAAGATTAGAAATAAACTGTCGATAACCGTAGGACTCTATAATTTTCTATATAGAAGGAGCGTCAGTAATAGATAAGATAAGAAGATAAAGTAATTATTTCCGTAAAACGAAAGGAATTCGCATGCACCAGAAATGCTTGTGCAGGTATCTTGAATATTATTTTGAGCAAATGACTTCATCATTGAAAACACAGTCACTAGAAAAACGCATGATTAAAATAACAAATCATTTGTTTTTAAATTTGATAAAGCTAAGGTTTTTATTTGTGTGGGTTTAATAAAGAAAAGGTTATTTCCGTCAAATTACGTCGGCTTTTAATTGTGTCAGTCGAGTCGTATTTAATGAGCTTAGTCTTAGATCATTATCGCCTTGTCTCTGGTTGATGGTCGAGTGAATGCTTATGTTGGTTTCACAAGTCATTAGGAGAGAAATGGTCCCTTCCTAAATTGAAATGTTATTCCAAGGCACAGTGATATACGTTATTGTCCAGCTCGTTTACAAACTCTAAAAATATAAACATATTCATAATATAGAATAAGGTATAGAAATATTTTGGTCATAGACTTCAGACAATCTTCATAATTCGATCATTTGGTTAGATAGAGTTAGGGGTTTCAAATGAGTAAGTTAACATATGGGTTGAATTTTTAAACTGTGTGGAGCATATTGTTCATAATCCTATCTCATTTACGTTATGAATTTAATATTATCACACATACTTTTCCGAAGGTAGGCCATTGAAAAGGAAACCTTCACTTTAACAATTATTTTATTTACGTTTATGCCGCTGTTCATACCAATATTCAAACCTTTGATTAACAAGTTATTAGTTATATACAGGTACACTAATGAATATGTACAAGTAAACTATTGAATATGTGCAAGTGAACTATTGAATATGCACACGTGAACTATTGAATATGTACAGATAAACAATTGAATATGTAAACATGGAACTATTGAATATGTAAACATGAACTATTAATATTTACAAGTAAACTATTGAACATTTTGGATAAGTTTAAAAAAAAACTTTCTATATATAGTATTTGGACAAGTTCACATCAAACACGTCACAAATCCTTAAAAGTGATTGAAAAAGTTCTGGTATTACTGATAGGAGTTGCTTCCTGAAGCTAGCTAGGGTAAACATTTCAAAGCTAAAAAACTAAATATTGTGAATGGGAAAAAAACCCACTAATTTAATTACTATCATTTCTGATATTACCTAACTTTCATTATATCATGATTTGTAATAGGTATGTTTGTTGAAACTCGTTATTTTACATTCTTGCCCAATCAACTACAGGAAGCGAAGGAAACTTAAATATCGCAGGTTAACTTTCTAATTAAAATACTTTAATAGTTTGGATAACATAACTTCGAAAAAAAAAGGAAATTGTATATGTGGATTCATTGACTACATGTTAATTTTGTTGGCTAATGTCACGCTAATTGTCAATGTCATAGGCAACACTCAATTAAATAATCGTACATTTAATAAACATAAGGAAACGTTAAAATGTACATTCAATAGCTGAAGTTAAGTATCGGATTATAATGAATATAAAAAAGAAACTGATCATGTTTGTGGGGGAATCGTAAGTAAAAAAAAAAAAAGGTCTGATTGCCATCACTACAAGAAAGGAATAGCATCAAACTATTGTCCAATTAATAATTTCCTTTGGAGAATCATTACTTCTTACTAATTACATTTCTATGTGCACTAAACTCACCATACACGATTTTGTCTGATTGAAATATAATAAAAACGTTACTGCATTACTTTATAAACACCACTATCACTGAGAAAGAAATGTATGCGTTCTTCAAATGGCAGAAATTCCTTGTAACTATCCCACTTCATTTTTCTTTTTCTTCTTTGCAGATGGCGGTCAACTTCAAGGTCGTTTGTGTACTGGTGGCGCTGGTCATCGTGCTCAGCGTCCACAAAATGGAAATGGTAGTGTATGACGTCAGCAGCTCACCTGCACCCACATCGGACCCGTCACTGGACAAGGCGCTCCTGGGAGACTACACCCACCACGAACAACTGGAGATTGCTCTTAGTCGCTTGAAATTAGCCAATGATAGCAACAGTGACTTGGAAGGGGAAGACAAGGATTTTTGGCTGGGATGGTAGCGATGGTCTTCCCCATCAGCCACTCCAACTCACCACTCAGCCACGCCACCCCCACAGCAACTCTGCCTCACGCCTTCAGAACCAACGACATAAATACACAAACATTACTTACTGACTCAGACTGTCTGACGCCTTCACCAAACGGAATGTGTAGATATTTTGTATTAAAATGAAACTTTAACAACCACGTTTGTCTGGTGAACTCGTCAGAGTGGGATGTCACAGGGTGTCAAATAACAACTGTATTAAAGACTATATTATAACAATAATAACGAATACATAATGACTGGTTGTACTAAATAGCTGATATCATTGTAATTAAAATAATAATGCTTATATATAATACTAGCAATTTACCCGCGCTTTGCTGCGGAAATTAGGATTTCAGTTAACGTTGAGAACCCGCGTAAAACCAATTTAAAACACCAATTGAGTTTAATCTGAATGAAGATGGATATACTAAATATATTAACTTCAACTGTTCAGGCTCCTATAAACCTCATATTGGGAAAAAACCTATATTTTGACAATCGTCACCCTAGTGAGAGGCGATTTAATCTTACCATCGCGGGAAGGAATGGGGGGGGGGGTACTCAACAACTTCCCAAAGTTTCAAGCTTCTACCTACACGGAAACTTGGAGAATTAGCGTTGATTCAGTTTCATATCGCCCATTTTAGGGGGGGGGGGGAGGTTTTTGGCCCCCGGCAGCCCATGAGTGGAAATTTTTAAAATTTATATAATTATTTTTCCTTGTCTACCTACACGGGAAATAAAAGAATTATATAATTTCAATTTTTATATTTCATATTAGAAAAAAAAAGTTTTTTGGGCCCCGGCCTCCATGAGTGTGTATTTCAAAATTCTTTTACACCAACTTTCGTTGTGAGAGGGTACTTAACAATGTTCCAAAAGTTTCATGCTCCTACCTACACGGAAATTTGGAGAATTGATGATAAGTCGGTTTTAATATAAGAAAAACTATATTTGGTCCCCCGGCCCTTCATGAGAAGGAGTTGTAACATTATTTTTTAGCAAATTTACCTCGGGAGCGTGTACTCAAAAAAATTCCAGTTTCATGCTTCTACCTATACGGGAAAAAGGAGAATTAGCCATTGCATACTTTGCCAAAGGACAGTTTAATTTATATTTTTAACAAATATCCACTGCAGCACTTCTCATAACTGGGTATATAAATGCCACAGTAACTCCTTGTGTCGACGTTACGGCATTCACGCAACATGACGATTGGAAAGTTCTCGTTGGGACTGGCGTGCGACTGGATAGTATAGGCTAATGTGGGCGAACCTATGGCACGCGTGCCGCAGTCGGCACACAGAGCCCCATCAGCCGGCACGCGACTAAAATATTCACAATCAAAAATGATACTGTGTAATTTAGTAAGTGTTTTTATCCGTTCTTGAACGTGTCACGTACTTACTTATCGATTTATGCAACTGGCATTATTATTCAGTGGTGTAGCGAGGGGGGACAAGGGGCAAATGCCCCAGGAGGAACTTTGCCACTGGCGGCAAATTCTTAGACGTTAATAAGTTTCTAACGAAAATTTTATAAGACACTCAATCGAAATAAAAGAAAAGTCACATGAGAAATTAATAAAAGAAATAATATAACTATCCTAAGGCATGTGAACGTTTCAACAGCCAAAACATCAAACTTCTTATGAGACATAAATTCTTTTGATATGAATGCTACCTTACTGAAAAACCAGAGGCTTAAATTAAGTGATATGAGAAAGTTACACTGATGTTGTTGCAACTTAATTTATTCTTAAAATTTAACATCTGCTCCTGTTGTAAAAGCAATTACCCTATATATTTGAAACAGAAGCCGATGGAGTCTCTGAACTGCGCATTGTAAGAGGGAGGCAATTTGTTTGGGGCGGCAAATTCCTTTTTGTTAATTAGCTTATAACAAATAAAAAAAAACTTTAAAGTAAACATAATAGAAGAAAAGCCAAGATAAAAAATTCAAAGAAATGAAGAAACTATATTAAAATATGTGAACTTTTATAATGCCAAAACTTCAAATTCAATTATTAATATGAATTTCTCTGATTCTAATGCTACTGGGTTGACAATAATATGCTAGTACTTTTTATAATCGCTTCAAGTTTAATTTAACTTAATGAAACTACTGGGAAAGAATTGCTGGCGTTCGTATATGTTTTATTATTCCAAAGCATCGTTATCTTAACTTTAATATCTTTTGTTTCTTAAAATCAACAAAAACAATGAACAAAATGGCTTATTAAGTGGAATTAAAACTTTGTACGTATAAATACAAAATGAGTAACTCATGAACAAGTGTTCAACATTGCCAAAGTTATTATTTTCTCTTTTCTTTTTTTCCCACTCGGAAGCAAACAGAAATTTAATTTAAAAAAAAAAAATGAATATAGATCTACTATTAATAAAGAACAGAAATAAGTTGTAAAGGAAAGAAAACAAAGTGGCAAGAAGTTCTTGTTAGGAATTTTGACGTTGACACTATTAAATCCAAGCAAAATTGAATGTGGCTTTTGTGGCGCTCACAGTGAAAACAATACTGTTGCAAATAAGGGCATTATTCTAGAACCGATACATTTTCTTGCAAAGTAAGTTCGAGCATTCACAGAACTTCGAAATTATCTTTGATAGGAACAAAATATCAAGTATTGTTCCATTGTGTTCCATAACTCCTCATATATTTCACATAAGGATCAAACAACTCCATTTGTTAAAAAGTAACTGTTGAAAATAGGCAGACGTTGCAGAATCTTTTAAAAATGTCATTAGAACAAATGTGAAATTGCTTACGGTTGACGACATTTCTGAAATGGCCTAGCTTGGTTTACTAGTTTTTCGTGGCTGGCAAGTATACAGGAGTTTATAAGGGAATCAAAAAATAAAATGTTACTGTCAAATCTCCTCAAACATTTCATTAAACCCAATTTGTTTACATTATACTCCAACTCCACTGAAACTATTTTAGTACACTAAGAGTTGTTGCGCATTGTCTTCCATGGCTATACGCCGTTTAGAAAATCAAACTGCTAACACCATCAAGGCATTGAACGGATTATAGGATACAAAATAGTGAGTGTACCATGGAGCCAGTTTGAGGTTATTATGTAAGCTATAGAATTATAGAAGAACTGACAGAAAAAACCTCACCACATGAACAGACTTTTGTATTCACTATGAAATCTTTTTATTTTCTAAGTTAATTCAAAGATACCAGACATTATTTACAAACGCATAGTGTTTAAAGTGGTTGGCAGAGGCTGCTCAGAGATGACATTTAATACAAGTGTGTGCTTTATTTTAATTGAATTTTTCAATCAAAGAACGAGAGAGTAAATATTTGGTGATCGAAGGCAAACATTTATCTAAGCTTGCATAAATATATATATATATATCAGTTGTTGATCTGTTTTGTCTGAATCCACATCGGTAGTCTCCTAATATTTCTTCAGCATATGGATGTAATCTCTTGCAAATAAGTTTCGTCAGTGTTTTGTAGGTAACATTTAATATAGAGATTCCTCTGTAATTTGTGCACTGAAGTTTGGATCCTTTCTTGTATATCGGGGTTATTAATGCAGTTTCCTCACTCTGTTGGTATTTTCTCTTCTTGACAGATTCTGTTAAGAGATTATGTATTTGAATGTATAGTCCTCCTCCTCCATACTTAATAAGTTCTGCTGTGATAAGATCTACTCATAGGAGCTTTGTGACTTTTCATATGATTACTTCTTTAGCTTCTTCTAATGTTGGTGGTTTTATAAAAGGGTCTGGTACTACATGTGGTGGTTGGTAATCATCATCTTGTCAATTGTTTGTAATCAGTATGCCCTCAAAATATTCAGCGGGACATCTCCAAACCTTTGCCATTCTCTGTGATGAATTCTCCATCCTGTCTCTTACACATTTGTGGTCTGGTTTATTTATTCATTTCATCTTTTATCCTCATATACATTTCTGTGATATTTCGCTCTCTTGACAAGTCTTCTCTTTATTTTCTTTGTAACATGATTGTCAATATTCGTCGTCTAGGGGTTTCTATCGAGACTTCACCGCCAACTTGCGTACATAGATTGAACACAAGTCATTGTACTAAAAGCAATCTTTATTCACACGAGTCTTCCCTCGTAAATATGTACATCTCTATTAACAGTAGTACAACTCCATGCACCTTAACTTCAATATATCAACTTCACATATAACATCCCTCGGTCGAAAAAACCAACGCTGGGCAACGCTAAGCCTCGTGTCTCCCTTGTGTTCACTTGTCCCATGTTCACCTGTGTGCCGAGTCCACTTGTCTACTCCGTGCACATTAACTTCGACTTCTTTCTCCCACTGAGACACACCCGAATTATCCCCCCGTGGGTCTGAACTGACCTTGCACGGACTCTAATCCACGCCCCCACGTGATTCTCGCTCGCAAACATCATCAACATGAGCTTGTGTCCAGTCAAACATATCACTTAAAAAAACAGTGATTCTCATAACCCTGACAATGATCATTCGTGCTTTGTTCCTTTCTTCAATAGTTTTATCTGCATTCGTTGTCGAACCAGCCAACTCTCTTATTAGTTTGTTAGAAACTTACAACGTCTTCTGCTGATCTTCTAATAGCATTTTAAATCCTGTTCCATTGTTCATTTTTATGATGCTTTCCTTGTTCCCCTTTACTTGAAATGTTATAAGCTGTACTTCTACTTCAGTTTAGTAGTCTTTTGCGGTTAGTAAAAAGAAAATAACCTCTTTTCAGATCATGACAGCCTATCGGGCAAGTGAAGTAGCGTTCATAAGTTTCATTGACCACTAAACAACAAGGGATCGTGTGGTTAGCACAATGCCCCGTGGGCTTTTGCCAGTTCCGTGGCTCAAGCCAATCACTCGGGTTCTTGCCTCGGTTCGACAGTCCAGCGCGCAACCACTAAGACCACCACGCATCATTTGCGGTTAGTGGATCTTTGGAAAGTTTTTGCCATAAAGTCATGAGTAATGCTTCAACTTCAGAAAATATTTTTAATTCAGTTTCTCACGTTTCACCTTTCGTATCTGTTTCCAAATATTTAGACATAATTCAAATATTTAAAAACACCATAGTGTCTGCATTTTTTCTTCGGCTCACTCATTCTCATATCACTGTAAATGACTATTAACTTTTTCAATAGAATGCTGCAGTAAAGCCCCTTTGAACAAAATAATATTTGATGACAGGGTACAATTTAGATACATATAATTTCCCAACACATCAAAAGTACACATTTTTGCAACCATCGTGATTCACGTTTAAAAAAATGTATTTTCGGACCTACTTACAGGATTTCTGCTCTTTTTACCTTGAACTTTCAATAACCAACTATTTTGATTGTATATAGCTATGAAAATTACTGTGGTGAAAGATGTGTTGTATGGCTGTTGTCTAGGGTATTATTTGTATTTTATACTTTCACACACACAAGGACATACTTTAGTGATCTCCGCAAATGATAAGCCAAAGAACCATTGTATAACATAAATGATTAACTTTAATATACAATATATATATACAATGGCAAAATTACTGTGTAATTAATAAGGTGCCCCTATATTAGGATATTTAAAGCATTAAGGCTAGCTAAGTATCATCATGACGGCTTGCCTTACGCCAATATTTCTTTAATTTTATACTTATATTTATGAATGTAGTCCTTGGTCACTTTGTCTGGAGTGTACCGCTGTTACACGGTTGGTCCTTCCGCCGCACTGCGCTGTGCGATGTGACGTCAGTCTCCTGGGGTAGCTCCGCCCACTTGTGTTGACAATATGACGTAGTCCACTGCGTCAGTGTACCACAAGACGTGACCTCGTTTCGTCTCTAGGCGACGTGACGTCAGCTTTCCGTGCGTAGCTCCGCCCCTCGTGTTGACATATGACGTAGCAGTCAGCTGATTCGACTAGGCTTCTTTGTATACAAACAAATATTTTGATCTGGGTAGATCGTACACGGTAGAAGGGTTTTCACTTCTCTCCGTGTGTTGTTGATAAGATTCTTCGACCATGCGGTCACACAGCAATGGTCGGCTTCAGCCCTCACGGTATAACGTGATGAACTGGGAGGTGAAAGAGCACAGGGCTCTGTGGCGATGGTGCGAGTCTCCGGCCTATTGTACGGAGATTCACTCCTACAATTAGGGCAGATGGTAGCACTTGTTGATATGCTAACGACCTTAGCTGACACGGACGCAAGTTGCACTTGGCTGTCGCGTGGCAAGGGTAGCGATTCTTTTTACGGCAATAGTACAGATAAGAGGGGGGACGGTGGTCCGGCTGCCTCACGTGTGTACTTTCTCTGGTTGGCTCCCTGGAATTCAGACGTAGCGGAATTCAGGCGTAGCAGGAACCAGGCTATGAAATAGAAATAAAAAACTCTGGGAGTCTTCTATCGCATAGACTTATTATGGTCCTCCTTCCAACGACAAGCCGTTCAGAGCAAGATGCCAGATGGGGATAACAATTTGACATACTAATGTGATTAATTGTTTATGCTTACTACCCCGGGTGTAGGCCTATTTGGCGAACACCTTACACGTGGGTTCAGCAATTAATAAAACAATCTACGTAATTAAATATATAATTGAACATCCACACACGCTGCTCCGTCTATTTGGTGGAGATCGCGTGTGCAGGCACATATTAATTAAGCAAACATGTTATGGGTAAGAATAACCCACATGGGTCCCAACACGGTAAAATTTGTCCCGTGGGGTACTAAATCCATGTCAATCGAACAAAATAAATATCAATCTGCTATAAAAAAATACATGTAATTATAAATGTACATGAGTAGAATAAGATATGAGTTCACTCTTACTAGACTGGTAGATTGCCGGCTTTTCCGTGATATGATTCTGCGGGGTGCTACTGTTCGACGTTCGCCTCTGGTGTTTGGCAGTCAAAAGAATGAATATTGCTTTTGCACGGCTTATATGTTTGATGGTCACGTGACTTTCATAAAATATGCATGCACATCTGTCAGATTTCTAGATGGCGAGTTATCCCCCCTTGTTTCTGGGTGGTTTAGTTGTTAGGGGTTACTTAGGCTGATGAGTCCGTATAAATCTCATCACAATTACCATAGTTCTACTTTCTTTTCTAGGTAAAAAAAAAAAAAAACAAAAAAACATTGTATTTCGTGACTGATAACACATAAAATCGTTATTGTATTTGTAGAAAAAAGCATTCAGATACTATTTTATTAACTGTTATTTTATTCCATTTTAATTTCTTAATAATACAAATGGTTAAAAACAATATTATTTTATATTCACCCTTGCGCGGACCCCCTGTCGTTGTTCAGTGACCCCTAGAACGGTCCCAGTGACCAATTTTGGAGCCACTGCTTTATAAGATGAATTGCTAAAAACTTAAATTAATTATAGGTACTGTCACAAATTACCAATTTTCCCATATACATTGATGTGAGTTCCACACGGTAGTGTGTTTGGTGTTGTGTTAGTGTTATTGTTGAGTTAGTGTGAAACATTGCAAAAGTGTGCTGTTTTAGTTGACGGAATGTTTGCAGTAGGTTTAACAGTTAAGGTTGATAGGGGGTTGTAGCTAGGAGTTCGGCCATTAAAGTTTGCTTCTGTTAAATTAGTTATCGTTTAATTGGAATTTATGAATCTTGGAGCAAGCGGTCCAGATACAATTAGTAGGACGCTTGTGACGGGTACCAGCAAATCAGAGTCATTTAACGCATGTAAGGTGAAAAAGCTACATTTGGGCCCCCGGTTCCGATTGAGTAATAATTTAAAAATTGTTATCTCCTGTTGCCATTTCGGAAGTGTACCTAATACCTACCTAAAGTTTCATTTTTCCGTCTACTCAGGAAATAGAAGAATTTGTTATTTTCCTTTTTTTATATAGCTAATTTAAGTAAAAAACTTCATTTGGGACCCCGGCCCCCATGAGTGGAAATTTTTAGATTCTTTCTCTCCAGTTGTCGTCGTGAAAATGCACTAAAAACTTCCCAAGTTTCATGCTTCTACCTATACGTGAAGTTTGAGATTTCGTGATGAGTGCGTCAGTTAGTTAGTGAGGGATTTGCCTTCTAGTATAGATTCATTTTGACGTCACAATGAACAGAGCAGTATTTTTCTTAGACGATTGTTCAGTTTTTTCTTTATAATTATTTATTTATTCATTTCATTAAGCCAAGTAATTTTTTTCAAATCCCTTATATTAACTTCAGTGTCTTTATTTTTTGGGCTGGCGAAAAAACAAAAGTAAAAAATGACCCTTTTTCCGTGTTTCTATCGAGCTGAAATTTTGCACATGCAATTGTGTCACCTATCAAAATTTCAGATAGATCAAAAGTATAGTATTTAAATTAATGAATTTTTTGTTCATCGCTATGAAGCAGTCTGCCATAGTTAACACCCACGGTTCACTGCATTTCACTCCAGCCATTGATGACCACATCACGTGTTTTACAGCAAGAGGAGTTCAGTTACGTTCATTCTGTAAATTTTTGTTGCGCGGTGCGAATAATATTGAACATAATCAATAATTTTAGTTTTGTCTCGTTTTTTGCTTCAGACCGTGGGTCGATCCTCTCTGAAGTCCAAAACGGTCAGTGTCATTCTTGAGATAGTATGTGAAATCCTAGCACTTGGTGGCAGAGTAGTTCCTCAGTATATCGCTGGGCACTGTTGCGGGGCACACTCAGACAGGGTCGATACAGTAGCGAAGCAGGCTCATCTCAGTCCTAACCCGAGAAGCCTATGACCCAGCTGGGGGTCAGATCATGACTAAAAGATCATTTCCGATAGAATTGGCTTGAGTGCTGGGCAAAAGGGAATATGGCCAGGAAAGTATACCAGAGAATACCGCGACCTAGAAAGAGCGACCCCTGGTGGAAACTTGAACGCAGTAATCAGACGCTCATAACGCGGATGACAATTAATCATCGTCCAATACGAAGCTACCTGTATAAGTTTGTCAACAGAAGGGAACTTGCCTGTCGCTTGTGTGGCTATCCCGAGGAAATGGTGGGCCACGTACTAGAAGGTTGCCCCGAGTTGGGCGAGATTTTACAAGGTGAGGTTGCAGTACCTGCGGAAGATTACCTCTAAGGCGAAGCCCGCTTGATGTGGCTCGCTTGCGATAGATTGAACTGGGTCTTAAGAGCCTAACGGGTCGTCCCAAAAGAGAATGAATATTCACTAGTTCTATTTCATATATAAAAGATATATAGTAACAACTTAGGTTTTACGGGTTGTATATTATATCCTTTATATTAACTTTACCATCTTGTCTGTCTGTCATGGTCCCGCGGAAGAACAAGATTAAAAAATGACCCACTTCCCGTGATCCCATCAAGCTGAAATTTTGCACATAGGCTTTTGTCACGTAAAAATTCATTTTAAAAATCATATCGATTGAATGTACTGTAATAAAATTAATGTATTTCTAGATTGTCTCTATGTATCTCTATGTAGCATGTAAATGTTTATGCTAATCTGTCGCTCGGTATGTACTATATTGAAAATTCTTTTATGATATTTTCCCGATCTGTAAATGTTTATGATAGTCTGTAACGCGGTTTGTCGTGCAGTGCATATAATATTGAATATAATCAATAATTTTAGTTATGTCTCATAAATAATGGATTTAATGTCAAAAACTTTTCATTTACGGGTTGTTTATGTATAAATCCCCATGCGTTACCATTGATTCCAAATGGACGCATCTCAGAGACACAATCTACACATCCGCAATACAAGCCTTTGGCACAAAATCTCACAAAAACTTGGACTGGTTTGATGAACATTGGGATGAGATGAAACCTGTCACTGCAGCCAAAAGGAAAGCTCTTATAGCTTACAAGGAAAAGCCTACACAAGACAGGTTGCATGCCTTAAGGACAGCAAAGTCACTTGCCCAAAAAGTTGCACGTAAATGTGCCAATACCTACTGGCTTAACATTTGCTCCAGCATACAATAAGCTGCAGACATGGGCAGTGCAAAAGGCATGTACGAAAACATCAAAAAAGCAACTGGCCCCTTGACGTCCAAAGTGGCTCCCCTAAAGTCCAAAAGTGGAGAAATCATCCAAGACCAGGCAGCACAGCTAAAACGGTGGGTTGAGCATTATCTGGAATTGTATTCAACAGTTACCACAGTCTCCAGCACCGCTCTAGATGACATCCCAGATATGCCACTCATGGACGAACTTGATGTCGTGCCCACGCAGGAAGAGCTGAGCAAAGCAATCGACAGCCTAGCTTGTGGAAAAGCGCCTGGGAATGATGGAATACCACCAGAGGTGCTAAAGAGTGGCAAGACAGCTTTACTCCAACCATTGCACGAGATTCTCTCCCTCTGCTGGGAACAGGGCTACATCCCCCAAGACCTAAAAGATGCAAATATAGTGACACTATATAAAAACAAAGGCGATAGGAGTGATTGCAATAATTATCGCGGCATTTCACTCCTTAGTATTGTAGGAAAGGCCTATGCCCGTGTCATACTAACACGTTTACAGAGCCTAGCATCCCGTGTCTATCCAGAATCTCAGTGCGGTTTCCGGTCCGGTCGGTCTACCATAGACATGGTGTTCTCCAAACGACAGCTCCAGGAAAAATGCAGAGAGCAGCAGATACCACTATACATTGCCTTTGTGGACCTTACAAAAGCCTTCGATTTAGTCAGTCGCAGCGGGATTTTCCAAATACTGGCAAAAATCAAGGTGAGGGGGACAGCCGATTTTTAAGCATCAAGCAGTTCCATGAAAATATGCAAGGCACAGTGCAGTTCGATGGAGCTAAGTCAGAAGCCTTTCCAGTCAGCAGCGGAGTTAAACAAGGTTGTGTACTCGCACCAACACTGTTCGCAATATTCTTCTCTGTGCTTCTTCGATACGCATTCAAGGATAGCAGCGAGGGAATCTGGTTACACACCAGAGCTGATGGAGGACTTTTCAACACTGCCCGCCTCCGAGCCAAGACCAAAACGACAGATGTCCTAATTCGTGAGCTACTATTTGCGGTTGATGCGGCACTAACAGCACACACAGAAACTGGTTTGCAACAACTCGTGTCAAGCTTCTCCAATGCCTGCAAATAATTTGGTCTGCAAATCAGCTTAAAAAAGACAAACATCATGGCCCACGACACCCGACCTCCACCTACCATAAAAATTGATAATGAAAACTTGGAGGTTGTAGACAGCTTCACCTACTTGGGGTCCAAGGTCTCCAATACACTGTCCGTTGAAGAAGAGATAAATAGCAGAATTGGCAAGGCAGCTGCCACAATGGCCACACTAAATAAGCGTGTCTTGCAAAACACCAAGCTAACGGAGAAAACCAAACTGTGTGTCTATCGAGCCTGTGTCATCAGTACACTACTATATGGGAGCGAGACATGGACCACCTACACATCATAAGAGCGCAAGCTTAACAGCTTCCATTTGCGATGCCTGCGACGTATCCTTGGTATTAAATGGCAAGACAAGGTGCCTAAAAGTGAGGTCCTATCGCGTGCCAATACCCAAAGCATGTTCTCAATTCTTAGCGAAAGACGCCTGAGATGGCTAGGACATGTTAAAAGAATGAGCCCCGGCCGAATCCCGAAGGACCTCCTATATGGTGAACTTGCTTCAGGAAAGAGGAAACAGGTCGTCCACGCTTGTGTTTTAAAGATGTCTGTCAAAGGGACATGAAAGCAGCCAAAATCAATACAAGCGACTGGGAGTGTAAGGCAGCTGACCGTTCTACGTGGCGCACGGTTGTCAAAGAGGGCGTCATAGTAGCCGAGGAGGGAAGAATGGAGGAGGCTGCAGACAGAAGAGCTAGGAGAAAGGCCAAAACATTTGGATGCGCAGAATTCGTGTGTAAAAACCGTGGTAAAGACTGTCATTCACGGATAGGACTGCACAGCCACACGAGAAAATGCAACCCAACCTAACGGTGATGCACCATCGTCTCGGGAGACGGAAGGATGCCGATTACGTAACTATTTAAATAAGCGATTGAGACATTAAACATGCTTTTATAACCCAAATACCAGGCAATAAGTTTATTAAAAGGACGATAAAAAATCACAAAAAAGCTTCAAAGAAACACCTTTTTAATTAAAAAAAAATTCAAATGTTGTCCAAATCATGTATAGTTTCTCAAATTAAAGTTGTCCTTGTTTCGTGTTTATAGCATGTGGTTGTAATGTTAAGTTTTCATTTCCCGTAGTTTATGACTTAGTCTTTATGTCTCGTTCATGACCTGAGCAAAGTAATGAGGGCTCTTCTGACTACGATTAATTCTGATGAATTTTCCGTCGTCCGATTCCGTAAAAGACATGTGGAACCTGTAACGTTCTGTGGCAAACTTGGTGACTATCATGGATAGTGCTGACTGGTCGTATCTGGGGGAAAAAGATGTAGAATCTGTAACATTCTGTGGCAAACAACTGGGTCACTATCATGAACAGTGCTGACTGGTTGAATCTTGGGACACTGAAATGTAGCATATGCGCGTGTTTTTTGTGGAGAGAAAACTAGTAACTTATTTAAGAATGTGCGCGAATAAATAGTTAAAAAGGCATTTATTTGCTAATTTTCTAGTTAAAAGCTAAAACAAAAGCCTGATTGTCTTTAAAATCATTCAGCCCAAAGTAAATTTTAAATTTCAACAGTGGATCTAAAAAATACAGCGAGAGTACGATTAAGAAGTGTTGACATTCCTGGTAGATCAATCAATGGTGGTGCGAGGATATATCGTCCAGGAGATGTTCTTATACGGCCAACTCCAATATTGGGTGCAGTTTGCTGCACGAGTAACCGAAGCTTTAAGAGTCCAAGCTCAAACAATCATTTTGCTATAAATGGTAGTTTCCTGAAAACAACGATATTTAAGCCCCAAACAAACAAAACAAAAATCTAAGACATGTGCTGCAGTACTACTTTCATTGGTTTGAGAAGTTGAAATTAGATAAAATGTAATGAAATAAGTTATTATTTTTTTGGTTCAGATGCGATCAGTTGCTGTTTTTAAAAAATTATAATGTAAACTTTGCAAAAAATATTTGCAGTTATAATTATTTTTAAAATTATTTTTAATATTATTTTAACGTTTTTAAAAGTTTTTAAAAATTCAATTTATAGCGACAACTATATATTGTGAAGCTCCGGATGTGTTCTAATGTTCTATTTCTACTTCTTCACTCACTCGGTTAATTATTAATCAATCACTTAAGTCCAGGACAGAATGCACAAATAATTATGTTTATTCACTTCTTCTATACTTCATTATTCCAACGTATACACGACCTTACACATCTCTCTAACACTTGTGTCTATCTCAATAACCTTCCTTGTGCCTAACTCATCTTCTGTCCCACCGTGTGTGTGTCCCTTCGTCTGTTCGTCATCTCACTTATACCTCTCAGGCTCCGCCCATTCCACTCTCACCGTCCGAAGGTCAACTGCGAATCGTGTTTGTACCTCCCCTAGATACCTATATAAGACGGATGTGGGGTGGTGTGACGTGATCTATCCCTGGTCACTAATCCCCTACCCGAGTCTCTCTGCCTGACCATACATGACACCTGGTCAGCTTTCGCCCGTCACATTTGCACTCTCATCACCTGGGCAAACCCGCCAGACTTGCCAGACATGGGCTTCTCAAGGGGCGCCAGCCAGACCCATCTCAAGGTCGCCCGCCCTAATTCCCGACAATATCTACCATACAATCAAACAAAAACGAGCAGCCTTATTTGTATGCATTAGTCTCCTCTTAATGTATATCAATTATTATGTTTTAATTAAATATATATAGATCTACACTTCTTTTGTAAAAAATCAAATAACAAAGTAATTAAAAATTTCCTTCAAAATGTTTAATTTTGGAGATAAATCTAAATCTAACCCTAACCAGTCGTAAGTTGTGTTAAAAATAAAAGTAACCAATATACTTGACAACAGCAGTATAGTTATGCCAAAGATTTTTTAAAAAGTATTTAGATTTATTTGTTTCACTTTGTGAGCTGCAGCAAAGCGAATTTGTTCCTCACTTGCACTTAGTCCGGCCTTGATGGAACTCTTCCAGCCGCCTCTTTCCTGAGCCAGGTTTTCCCAGTTTACCTTGTTCATACCAGTAGCCCTCATGTCTCGCTTGCATGTGTCAATATATCTGAGCTATTGACGACACGATTGTGTCTTTATCCATTTGCAAGTTCTACCCAGAGCAGACCCTTTGACATTCGTCCATTTTCCGTTCTGTAGACATCATCTGAGACAATGTTGACGGTTGAAAAATGTTTGCCCATTCCAGGAAATACTAATCCACATACCTGTGACAGATTTCCACTAATCCACTTACCTGTGACACTTGTGGACACTTCTGGTCTGTTACAATTGATGTTCGTCGGTTTCGTATTGGGACAAATACACATCTGCTCAAAGCCACACTTGGCCCACGGCTCTAGAATGGTTAGTATGATGAAAGGTGCATTCTTGAAGACAGCAATGCCACTCTGGTCCTGGGTGTAGGGGAGCTAAGCCAACGGCTCGTCTCCGAAGTAATCAAACATCTGAATGATGGTCAAAGTTGGAATTTTTGTAATAAATACATGTCTGGAATACTTAGAAGCCTTAAGTGGGTATATCGCTAGTTTTTTAAAAAAATAAACTAAATCAAAAGTGTAATGATATTGTATCAGGTTATTCTGATTTGTGTGTGCTTGTGCGTGTGTGGGTAGTGGGTATGTGTGTGTTAGCTTAAGGAATTAATGGTCGTTAATTCACAAGTAGAGATTATAAAATCACTAGATTACCCCCTTCAACGTTGTGTTGGGATATTATGTATCCCTTTAGGTCCAAAAAGTTGCACACCCAACTGGTCTCCCCTGTCCAAAAGTTCCAACACCGGTTATTTCCATGATAACGATAAGTCTTGGTGAACGACCAGACTCCTGGCTCTCTGCATGGCGGCCTGGAAATAACATGGCAAAGAAATGACTTTGAAATCTTACACTAATGAAAAGTTCTCTATATAAACTAATATATTTAAAGTAGGGCTATGGTTAATTTCTCCATTAATCGTTAAAAATTTTTAACTACTAAAATATTTTTTTACAATTATTGACGCATCACTTAAAATTATTGGAAGTAAAAAAGTATTTTAAAAAATTATAAAACAATAGCGGCTGATAATTAATACATTTCTTGACGATTACTGAAACATTTTGTTTTAAACTATTGACTTACGAAAATGTTCAAAATGTTGTTTAAGTTTGCGTACCATGGTTCTAACACTTCGCCTACTTATCAAGCCAAATGAAAAGTCTATTAAGCTAATGGCAGTAATGGAGTCTGACTCAGAGACAGGAAATGACGACAGGTCTTCCTGATGAATTTCTTCGTTACAAAATGGAGTTGAGTGTTCCTGAACACATTAAATCTCTGCAATTGTGTAAAAAAAAATGAACACCGATATCCGAAAATGTTATTCATTGCCAAGATCGTTTTGTGAATGACTGTTCAGCTCGGCTAGTTATATTGTCAATCCGACCCGCTTTAAAATGATATTCCTATCACTATTTATGTATCTTTTTATACATAAGATCATACCTTGACAAAATATGCCTAGCCATAAAATTAACAAAAATACCTAGCCATAAATCTAGCAAAAATACCAAACCATAAGTCTAACAAAACATACCTAGCCATAAGTCTAACAAAAATACCTAACGATAAGTCTAAAAAAATGTAACAAGTCTAACAAAACATACCTATATCCATAAGTCTAATAAAACTTACCTAGCCATAATTCTGACAAAATATAAATAGAAATCAGTGTAACAAAACATAACACGCCATAATTCTGAACAATCCATCCATCCATCCATCCATCCATCCATCCATCCATCCATCCATCCATCCATCCATCCATCCATCCATCCATCCATCCATCCATCCGTCCGTCCGTCCGTCCGTCCGTCTGTCTGTCTGTCTGTCTGCCTGTCTGTCTGCCTATCTTTCTGTCTATCTATCTATCTATCTATCTATCTATCTATCTATCTATCTATCTATCTATCTATCTATCTATCTATCTGTCTGTCTATCTGTCTGTCTGTCTGTCTGTCTATCTATCTGTCTATCTGTCTGTCTGTCTGTCTGTCTGTCTGTCTGTCTGTCTGTCTGTCTGTCAGTCAGTCAGTCTGTCTGTCTGTCTGTCTGTCTGTCTGTCTGTCTGTCTGTCTGTCTGTCTGTCTATCTATCCTATCTATCTATCTAGTCTGTCTTTCTGTGTGTATTTCTCTGTGTGTATCTGTCTATCATCTGTCTATCTGTCGGTCTGTTTATCTATCGAACTATCTAACTATAAATCTGTCTATGTATATGTCTGTCTATTTCTCTGTCTGACTGTCTTTCTATCTATCATTTGGAATAAAGGAATACAACACTTAGGATGTGCTTAAGTATTTGAAGAATATCGAAAGGATTTTTTTTTAACTAAAAGAAAGAAAATTATTGAACATGTCTATTAAAAAGAAGGCAAAATTTGGCATGTTTTGAACTTAAGAGAAAACTTCTTAAATTTTTTTTATTTTACTTAAACGAAAATGTTCTGGTTTGAAAAAATACAACTGAGGCGGGTGACTCGTTGGTGCCACCATTGACACGTTACCCCTCTCATTTATATAAACTTCACGTTTTCAATGACAGTATCAAACTGCATACTCATTATCTGAATAATATCTCCTTGCTCGTCTGCCTGAAATCTCTAAAGTAAATTAACTTTTAAAAAACATTTCTCTATGTAACTCATCAAAGCACGTATTACAAAATTTTAGGTTGGTGGGGTTTTGTTTACAAAGCATATTTTCGGTCGAAAACTAAATTAGTCTTGACTTATGCTTGAGTTTACACTGCATACCTCAATGTGATCTACCTTCTTCTATAGACCTCTGAAAGAGAATGCAAGACACAACGGCAAGCACCAGTGACGTCAGAAGCACACATTTCAGGCATAATGTTTTGAAATTTCGTTTGACGTTGCCTTTGAATACAGATAAATATTTTACATCGTTAACATAAGTTAGAGGTAGTCATAAAATAATAGGAGTAAGAATTAGATTCTTGTACAAAATATCTTAAATTGTTGTGTGTAATTTTCATGTACCTGAAATTTGTAATATAATTAACCACTCCGTTAAAAAAAGTTTTTTGGCTATAAATCCCTTATATACGAGGCATAAATAAAATGATGGATTATGTTCAATATAATATGCACTGCACGACAAACATTTACAGACTGAACGTGACTGAACTCCCCTTGCTTTAGAACACGGGATTGTGGTAATCGATGGCTGCTGTGAATTCCAGTGACACGTGGAGGTCAACAAAGAGCTGACGGCTTTATAGAGATACATAAGAAAAACTAAAAAATGCATTATCGATACGAAATTTTGATATGACTTATTTTTAGGTGACACAAGTCTATGTGCACAATTTTAGCTCGATAGCATCACGGAGTCATTTTGTTTACTTTTTTTTTCTCCTGACCAAGCGACCACGAGAAACAAGACGGTGAAGTTAAAATAAAGGATTTGTTTAAAAAGGGACTCACAGCCTAGAAATCAATTCAATTATGTGTATGGTTAATAATAATAATGTTTGTTTTAATAATCTAAGAACTAATAAAACGCAGTACCCCCAGCAAGCATGGGCGTACACAAAGTAGGGGGCAAAGGGATCATATGCCCCCCCCCCCCGGATTTTAGAACAATTTCATAAATTTGTAACAATAAAACTGTACTAAATTCCACGCAAGTTTATTACATTGAAGACAGTGTAACCTACACATCTATATATATAAAAATCATAGTATGTCTGTATGTGTGTATGTGTGTGTGCTTGTCCTTTATAGATGACTAAACCATTTATCCGATCGTCATGAAACTTTTTCAGACTGTTGAGTAGCTTTTCGGAATGGTAGCTGGCTACTTTTTTCTACCTCTCCATTTAACACTAACGGGGCGCCGGGGGCCCTTAATGTCAATTTTTGCTTATATGATCTATATAAAAATTAGTTTAAGCGCTATCTACTTGATAAGTGGATGGATCTTAACCAAATTTTGTAATTATATTCTTGATATCCAATAATTAAATACTATAGGTAAGTCATCTCCAAAGGGCCGCTCTTTTGGGGCTGGGGGCCCCTAACGCTTTTTTTTTATAAACCTTTAAGATTTTATTCCACAATTCAATTATTGAATATCTTAACAAATGATAATAAATGTATCCATTTTTATCCAACTTAAAATAAACATGTGTTTTCAACTTTATATATTGCCGTGAATGGGCCCTGGGGCCCTTAATGTCTTTTTTTTATATGAGCTATATAAAAATTATTTTATGCATTAGCTACATGCTATATTGATGAATTTTAACCAAACTTTGTGTATAAATACTTGATAGCCAATATTGAAATACTATAGGACACTAAACTCCTAATGGCATTTCGTTCGGGGCGAGGGGCACAAAATACCTGTTTTTATAAACTTTGAAGATTTTATTCCCCTATTTCGTTATTAAAGGTCTTGACAAACAATGATAAATGTATCCACTATTATCCATCTTAAAATAAAACAGGTGTTTTGAACTTTATATCTTTCTGTGAATGGGCCCGGGGGCCCTTAATGTTGTTTTTGTCTATATGAGCGATATAAAAATAGTTTAAACGCTAGCTACTTGGTAAATTGATGGATTTTAACCAAACTTTCCAGTAAATGTTTAAGATATTTTGCAAATTCAATTTTTAATGATCTTCACAAATAATGATAAATAAATAAATAAATATATATACATATATATATACATTATCATGCCAATTGAAATAAACATGTATTTTCAACTTTAAATCTTGCACTGAATGGACCCCATCATGTCATTTGTTTTGGCTTAAATAAGTTTATGCGTTAAGTTTTGTGTAAAATAATTGATCTTAACCGACAATTTTTAACAAAATCTTGGTAGCCCATATTAAAATGCTACAGGGAACTGAATTTCTAATGTCAATTCCTTCTTGGCCTGGGACCCCCAATGTTTATTTTTGGTATATTTTTAAGAAATTTTCCCAATTTTAATTTTAACAATCTAGATGAAACTGAATGGAAATGAACAGCTATTTGAAATTGTTATCTTGCACAGAATGGGCACAGGGGTCCTTAAATGTCATATTTTCCTTATATTACCTTTATAAAAATTAGTGCTAGCTTAATTAAGTTACTGAGAAAATCACGGATCTTGCCAATCTTAGAACATAAAAACTCAAGAGTCTATAAATAATTACTATAGGGAACTCAACTCTTGCAGGCGTCCCAAAATGTTTTTGTAATGCACGTTAATAATTTAATTCCCCAATCAATTTTACACAATATTGAGGTACATAGCTTGAGCAAAAACTATCACTCATTTTAGAGAATGGCCCTTTAATGATGTATTTTTTAAGCTTTTAGATTATTAATTTATTTATATATTTGCTATGAAACATTGACCTTTTTGCACACTTCCGTGTAGGTTTCTGGCATAATTGTTTTTAAAACATATCACTCATTGGATTCTGAAATAGTCATCTATACTGAGATAGTTGCAACGCATGACCGGGTCTACTAGTATATATATATGCTACGGGTAGTCACAATAAGAATATCTTTATTTTGGTTTTGGTCTTAAATTCTCCTTATAAATGAGTGTAAATGCAGCAGGAAATTAGGGTAGTGATAATCAAACCCCTTCATAAAAATAATGATAAATGTGTCGAGAAAATGGAAATTATGATAAATTTAAATGTCACCCATCAATTTTGGTATTTCTGCTTTAATAACGCATGCATTTCTCTATATACTCTACCAGAATAACAAAGGTCTTTAAAAGTTAAAAAAATCTAACGGGCAAGGCTCAATGTTTTTTCACATGAATCAAATAATTAAAACAACATCTTTTCGCATTATTCCTTTTGTTTTTGGAAATAGCTCTCTAAACACCAATTCCCTTTCATAGACTAAGCTTAAAATTCGCTAAAGACGTATAGAATATTTTTTGAGCCAGATAACATTTATTTGAATATTAACACCTGGGAAGAGTAGAAAATAAGATTTATTATTTTAAAAGATACATTTTCTTTTCCTATGACATGATATGAATAATATTATAAAAACAATGTTGCCTTTTAAAAAATGCTGAGAGATTGAACTTTTTAAATAAATTTTATGTCATTCATAAACGCTTCCCCTCTTTTTTTCTAATAGTAACAAAGCAAAAATAGGCAGACACTTGTTCAACTAAAGTAAACCTATTCTTTTCTTTTTATTTATATGTAAGCGTTTTATTTATTTAAAAAAAAAAAAAAAAAATTTGCATCGTATATTTTTTTAGCTTATAAAATAACTTATTTTTAAGGTCTTAATATATAACAGGTACTATTTACGGATTTGATTGTAGATCAGAATGGTTAAAAAATTCAAAATTTAAAGAAAGTATTTACATTTAAAAAGAAAAATGCAGTTTAGTGAACCACATGAATACGAAACTTTATTTCTGTTGTATAATATTGATCTAATAAAATCAAAACAGCTTGTCGCAAAATGAGTTGTTTGTAGAGGGTGTTTTCTACGAATACGCACACTCTGATATTAGATCCCATATATAAGTCGGGCGCGGTGGTCAAAGTGTTAGTGCGCTGCGGTACAAAACAATTCTAAAATAAAAATATAAATCGGTCACGGGTTCAAACCCCGGTTCTGGCACCCCTACGGGTAGATGATGCTCGTTAAAACCCTGGCTGGTAGTTCATCTAGGAGAAGGAAACTCCGAATACAAATCCTCCGCTGCCTTGCGGCTATACCTGCCTTGCGGGAAAGGCTAAGGGAGTAAACCCTGAAAGAAAATCAGGAATTGGAGCACCTACAGGCGGTCTATACATAAGACTTATGTACATACTGGCAGCTCCTGCGACGCCAATGGCAGCCAAGCTGCATCGACGCAAGTCGTTCCCTTGGTTACACCATTGACGTGGAGAGGGGGGATATGCTGTATGGGCAGCAGCTAATTCTCCATAATACCCGCCCAGGCTTGTATCACCTCTGGAGAGGACACTCCAGCGTCGCCGCAAGGTGTCGACAAAACACGGGAAGCAGCAGTTACCGGTTATAAGCCAAAGCTCAATTGACGTAGAGCTAGGCGCCAGGGGCTGCTTCCGACGGTGGGAGAGACTACCAATGTCTCACTGGACAGCTACCGCCCGCCTCAAACTGGGCAGCCCCCAGTCAAATAGGTGCTATCCCGTCATGGCCTGCCTTCTCCACTGGGTGCGTGGAGATTAGAGTACCACTCAACAAGTGGGCCACTAAGCCCTGCACCAAGAAATACAAAAAAGAAAAAGAAGACCCCAGCTCTTCGAATCGCTAGCTGGAACGTGAGGACTATGTGTCCCGGCATCACTGATGATCTGCAGTCCATAAACGACACACGGAAGACAGGAATAATCGATAGAGAACTTAAAAGGCTAAAGATTGACATAGCATGCCTTCAGGAGACCAGGCTCCCAGACAACGGTTCACTCAAAGAGGCCAATTACACCTTCTTCTGGCAAGGCAGACCGAAAGACGAACCTAGACAGCATGGTGTGGGTTTCGCTGTTAAAAACACTCTTCTACCATCCATTGAACCACCGTCATCAGGCACGGAGAGGATCCTCACTCTAAGACTCAGAACAACTGCGGGCCCAGCAAACATTCTTAGTGTGTATGCCCCAACACTCTATTCAACTCCGGAAGAGAAGGACCAGTTCTATGGAGCGTTAGACCAGGCAATAGCCGGCATCCACAAAGACGAGGCAATCTATCTCCTAGGAGATTTCAATGCTAGAGTGGGGAGCGACCACGAAGCCTGGCCCACCTGCCTTGGACTATTTGGAAGAGGAAAGTTAAATGAAAATGGACAAAGGCTTCTGGAATTGTGCTGCTCACGAGGCTTGTGTGTGACCAACACTTTCTTCAAGTGCAAGGATATACATCAAGTATCTTGGAGACACCCTCGATCCCACCAATGGCACCAGCTGGACCTCATTATCACCAGGCGTGCACAACTAGCTAGCGTCCTACTCACTCGCAGCTATCACAGTGCCGACTGTGACACGGATCATTCCCTTGTCGCCAGCAAAGTACGAATAATGAGGAAAAACTCGTACCACACAAAGAAAAAGGGAAGTCCACGCATCAATACCTCCTGCATGAAAGACCCTGCGATAGCGCAGCTGTTCAAAGACAAGGTGAAGGAAAGTCTCTCAAAGATGTCCCCATGCGTCACCATTGACTCCAAATGGACGCAACTGAGAGACACAATCTATACATCCGCAATACAAGCCTTTGGCAAAAAATCTCACAAAAACACGGACTGGTTTGATGAACATTGGGACGAGATGAAACCCGTCACTGAAGCAAAAAGGAAAGCTCTTATGGCTTACAAGGAAAAGCCTACACCTGACAATTTGCATGCTTTAAAAACAGCTAAGTCACTTGCCCAAAAGGTTGCACGTAAATGTGTCAATACCTACTGGCTTAAGCTCTGTTCCAGTATACAATCAGCTGCAGACATGGGCAATGCAAAAGTCATGTACGAAAACATCAAAAAGGCAACGGGCCCCTTGACGTCAAAAGCTGCTCCCCTAAAGTCCAAAAATGGAGAAATTATTCAAGACCAGGCAGCACAGCTAAAACGGTGGGTTGAGCATTATCTGGAATTGTATTCAACAGTTACCACAGTCTCCAGCACCGCTCTAGATGACATCCCAGATATGCCACTCATGGAAGAACTTGATGTCGTGCCCACACAGGAAGAGCTGAGCAAAGCAATTGACAGTCTAGCTTGTGGAAAAGCGCCTGGGAATGATGGAATACCACCAGAGGTTCTAAAGAGTGGCAAGACAGCTTTACTCCAACCATTGCACGAGATTCTGTCCCTCTGCTGGGAACAGGGCTACATCCCCCAAGACCTAAAGGATGCAAATATAGTGACACTATATAAAAACAAAGGTGATAGGAGTGATTGCAATAATTATCGCGGCATTTCACTCCTTAGTATTGTAGGAAAGACCTTTGCCCGCGTTATACTAAAACGTTTACAAAGCCTAGCATCCCGCGTCTATCCAGAATCTCAGTGTGGTTTCCGGTCCGGTCGGTCTACCATAGACATGGTGTTCTCCATACGACAGCTCCAGGAAAAATGCAGAGAGCAGCAGATGCCACTATACATTGCATTTGTGGACCTTACAAAAGCCTTCGACTTAGTCAGTCGCAACGGGCTATTCCAAATACTGGCAAAAATTGGATGTCCCCCTCACCTACTTGCCATCATCAGACAGTTCCATGAAAATATGCTTGGCACAGTACAGTTCGATGGAGCTAAGTCAGAGGCCTTCCCTGTCAGCAGCGGAGTTAAACAAGGTTGTGTACTCGCACCAACACTCTTCGCAATATTCTTCTCTGTACTTCTTCGATACGCATTCAAGGATAGCAGTGAGGGAATCTGGTTACATACCAGAGCTGATGGAGGACTTTTCAACACTGCCCGCCTCCGAGCCAAGACCAAAACGACGGATGTCCTAATTCGAGAGCTACTATTTGCGGATGATGCGGCACTAACAGCACATACAGAATCTGGTTTGCAACAACTCGTGTCAAGCTTCTCCAATGCCTGCAAAGAATTTGGTCTGCAAATCAGCTTGAAAAAGACAAACATCATGGCCCAAGACACTCGACCTCCTCCTACCATAAATATCGATAATGAAAACTTGGAGGTTGTGGACAGCTTCACCTACTTGGGATCCAAGGTCTCCAATACACTGTCCATTGAAGAAGAAATAAACAGCAGAATTGGCAAGGCAGCCGCAACAATGGCTAAACTAAATAAGCGGGTCTGGCAAAACACCAAGCTAACGGAGAAAACCAAACTGTGCGTCTATCGAGCCTGTGTCATCAGTACACTACTATATGGGAGCGAGACATGGACCACTTATACATCACAAGAGCGTAAGCTTAACAGCTTCCATTTGAGATGCTTGCGCCGCATCCTTGGTATTAAATGGCAAGAAAAAGTGCCTAATAGTGAGGTACTAACGCGTGCCAATACCCAAAGCATGTTCTCAATTCTTAGTGAAAGACGCCTGAGGTGGCTAGGACATGTCAAAAGAATGAGCCCCGGCCGCATCCCGAAGGACCTCCTATATGGTGAACTTGCTTCAGGAAAGAGGAAAACAGGTCGCCCACGCTTGCGATTTAAAGATGTCTGTCAAAGGGACATGAAAGCAGCCAAAATACATACAAGTGACTGGGAGTGTAAGGCAGAAGACCGATCTACGTGGCGCACAGTTGTCAAAGAGGGCGTGATAGTAGCCGAGGAGCGAAGAATGGAGGAGGCTGCAGACAGAAGAGCTAGGAGAAAGGCCAAAACATTTGGAAGCACAGAACTCGTGTGTAAAAACTGTGGCAAAGACTGTCACTCAAGGATAGGACTGCACAGTCACTCGAGGAAATGCAACCCAACCCAACGGTGATGCACCATCGTCTCGCGAGACGGAAGGATGCCGGATATATAAGTCGAAAACCCGTGATATTTCTTGACACTGCATATATTTACACTTTAAAGAATAGTAAAGTCGTTACCTCTTAATTACCTGTTCTTAGGATTACATTTTTCATGGCGAAAGCTCTTGAAAACATTCGTTCTATTTCCAGGCTAAGCATGACCTTAGTGTCAGGGAAACATTATAGAGTTATTGGGTTTTCCCTGACATGTCAATGTTGTTACTTGTGTTTGGTGCTGCAGTACACAAGGGATACAAGAGTTTTGGCGTTGGCCAGTGTTCGTCTGTTGGACTGAGAGTGGCTAGATGTGATGTTAAGACGCATGGAGTTGTACTACGATTACTAAAGATTGCTGTTAGTCAGTGTTAGTACAAAGACTTTGTGTTCGGTCTTTGTGCGCAAGTTGGCGGTGAAGTAACGGTCATAAACCCTAGACAACGAATCCCCGACATTGGGGGCTCGTCCATCGCGATAGTCATCAACACATTGGTGTGCTATCGACAGCCAGATCATCGCTGAACAGTGCAAGGTGTCGGATACACACCGTATCCGTCTTACAAGTCGCCAAAGAACCAGACAGTTTTGTCGAGCATCAAGGCGTCGACAGTGCTGTATAAATCAACGTTTTTTGGGGTACGTTCCCGTACCAACAGAAAGGCATCCGCCTCCTAGTTGCTGCACATTGTCCAGTGTGTTGCCGGTGAAATTCCTGTCCGTGAGAGAGGCATCCGCCTCGTTGCTCTCCAGTATCCAGTGTGTGTCGGTGACAGTCCTGCCCGTGAGAGAGGCATCCGCCTCGTTGCTGTCCAGTGTCCACAGTGTGTGTCGGTGACAGTCCTGTCCGTGAGAGAGGCATCCGCCTCGTTGCTCTCCAGTATCCAGTGTGTTGTCGAGTGCCAAGAGTGAACAGTGCCAGCACTTACGACGAGACCAGAACCGCCCATGAGCCACAAGGGCAGAACAGAACCAAAGAACTTTGCCTATTTCAAGTGCCCAGGAAGGACTATTGGAATATAACTGTTATCACAAGAACTTTGAAGAAATTGAACAATTTAATGTTATTCTATGGATACACATGTGTGTGTTTTCATAAAACTGTAAGTACAACAATTAAATAATTAGAAACTATTAAAAAAATTGTAACGCAGGGCTAGACATTGCTAAGAAGTGATTGTGGTATAATAATCTTTTATGTTTTTCTATAATACAAATTTTTAAAATAATGGCAGGGATTGATAGATGGTGGGTAAACAAAATTGAAGAAGTTAGGTTAAAGTGGTAAAAAGACGCTGAAGAATCTCTGAGACAAAATTAAGAGAGACAGCGACAGAAAAAAGATGAAAAGAAACTGAGACAATACGAAAAGAGACAGGCAGCATTAGAGGCAAAAAGACAGAGAAGGGCTATGGATGAGACGGAAGACTATGACCGTGACGATAGCAAGGGTGAAGAACTCTACGGATTAGCCAGCATTTATTGTGAAGATCCCTATTTGACGGAAGAAGTTTATAGGGTGGCGGACCCGCAATCTGGCCAGTTTCAGTATTATAGATACGAAAATCCCAAGAAGCCGGTTAACGTCATCAATTATAAAAAGGAAAACATGATCCAGGGTGGTCAAAAGTACAATAGTAAAACAATTAGTGAATGTCGTGAGAAGTTTCCTAAGAACAGAGAACATTATACAAGGAAAGATGAAGTATCTGAGAGGAATGAAAAGGAAATTATGTTCCTTAGAAACCGTGATGCCGAAAATGAGAAAGAAATAGAGTGGTTACAAAAACAGTATTCAAGGAAAGATGAAGAATCTGAGAAGAAAGAAAAGGAAATTAGGTTTCTTAAAAACCGTGCTGCCGAAAATAAGAAAGAAATAGATGGGTTAAACTGTGAATTAGCAGACAAACTTAGCCTTGTGGACAGATTAAAAACATCATTGTTCGACAAAGACAAGGAAATCGCAGGACATAAAATGACAGTAAATGATTTACAAGCAAAATTGGATAGTGTTCAATATAGACTTACAGAGGTGGAAATGGAAGCCGAGAATTACAAAACAGAGCTAAAGGAAGCTAAAGATGGATTAATAATGGTATTTGTCGAAAAGCAGAGCCTGTTAGCCCAAGCTAATAAAGAAAAAGCTACCTTGCTCAAAATAACTAAGGACAAAGATGAGTTATTAGAAAAATTAAAGAGTGACCACAAAACAAAATTAGATGAAAAGGAAATCGAGGTAGTGAGCTTAAAATTGAAAATTGACTTAATGGAGAAAGAGTTGTCTAGTTTGATAAATATAGTATGATTAAAGATGAAAAACTGATTGAAAGTGATACAAATATAATTATTGCGAACACAAAAACAGCAGATCTGAGTAAAGCCTTAGCTGAAAGGGACGATTTACTAGAGCAATTGAAGATGGATCACAAAATAAAACAAAATGAAGCTGAACTAAAGTACATGAACTTGAACATGGAAAATACTGAAATGGAAAAAGTGTATTCTGGCTTGATAAAGATTTTTAAGGGTAAAGACGTAAAGCTAGCAGAGATGGAGTTCAACTTAATCAATGCAAACCAAAATATAACAGGGCTGAAAAAGTCGCTGACTGATAAAGATGGAATTGTAGAGAAATTACAGAAGGAGCTAAAGGAAATAAAGATAGAGAATGAATATATTAAAGAAAGAATGACTGATAAAGAGGAAGAGAATAAGGCGTTAACAATAAAGGTAGCACATAACAAAGAAGACATATTAGAATTATGGAGAATCATAGAGGAAAAGGAAGAGAAAATGTCTAAATTGATGCTGAGATTAACAGGGAATGATACAGATATGACAGCTGGGGTGCAGAAACGGTCCAAAAGGTCTCAATTACTAATTGAGAAGGTACAATTTATGGCTCAAAATCATCAGGCGTACAAGGAAGAAAGTATTGACCCATATAGTAAAGATGAGTATCATTGGGTTATAGGAGCCTGGCAGACAAAAGTTGACGAAAATCAGAGGGTTTCAGATGAATTGGAAGTTATTGAGGAAATGACCGAGCCGAATGAAACCACAGAGGTGGAGAAACCTACAATTATTAAATGTGATGAATACAGAGATAGACATGCCGCACAGGGTGCGGAAATGGTGATAGTCCGCAAGGAGAAAAATAAGGGAAGTAATAACTGCTGCAATGAGCTCACAATGCAATATAAGTGCTCAGAGGAATTTTGTTTTGAACGGCTAGACAAGGGTGACGCTTATAACCTCCATAAACACACCAAGACTAACACAGAGTTACACATTGACATGTACAGTGACAATGTGCGGGCAAGACTGGCCAGAAATCAAAAGACCTTGACCGACAACTCACAGGACAGGTTTACGTGAAAAAGAGAGGACGGTCTTACTTTTTCGTTACGCCTAATGTGTTTATTAATAGTTGGGGTCTTCATGGAAATATTGGTTCGTGTGGGGGGGGGGGTAGATGGCGGGTACGCCGAGATATTAAAAGACACAAAAATGAAATGTCAAAATTTTAATAGAGGTCAGGGTTATATTGACACCAGTTGCAGCATATTTTTTGCCATGTGGGAAGGGCCGCGTAGGCTTGCGCTAGTGTACATTAGCATGTATAATGGAAACAAGGGTCGATTTTTGTTTAAGATAGGTGACAAAAGATATATACCACCATCAAGACCAATGGCTATAATTTTTAAGATATAATTTTTGGGAGGTTGTGTATTAATGGCTGTAAATAAAGAGGAACTGTATATGGGATTTGTCTTAATAACTATGATATGGTGATTTTTGGGGTTGAATTTTGGAGTCCATGTGACCTCGTGCCATTATTTTGATGTGTTGAGGTATTTTTGAAGTTCATGACCAGTGTTATTAGCTATTATATGAGGTGATTTTGATGTCATGAAAATTTGTTTTGATGATGTAAGAAATTTTGTTCCTGGAGACCTCAGGACGATTTTAAAAAAAAGAAGATGTAATAATGATAATAAATTCTTATGAGATTTCCATGAGATTTATTACGATGAAATATATAGTTTATGAGAATTATGATTATAATGATTGCACTGTTCCAATGATTTCGCTATTCATGATTATAAAGGTGTTTTGAGAATTTTTTTTTTGATTTGATGTTCACATTGATGATTATTATTATGATGCTTATGTTTAAGATAAATAATTATATAGGTGGGTATGGATGGAAGGATATCCCCATAACACACCCGTCCCACGCACTATGGGGACATTAAAGATACATGTGGAGTCCCACTATGGGGACTGTAAAGATACATGGAGAGTCCCACTATGGGGACTGTAAAGATACATTGTGAGTCCCACTGGGGGGACTATAAAGATAAATAACAGGTCCCTCTATGGGGAACTTAAAGATTCATAGGGGAGCAATGACCGCTCCGTAACAGGTCCCTCTATGGGGAATTTAAAGATACATAGGAGGCTAATTATTACATGAGCAAGAAGGGCTCTGTAAAAGATCCCATGATGGGGACAGTGTTAATAAAGCTGGGTTGTGTTTTATGATTATCATTTTGATTACTTGTTGGGGCAGGTTGTTAAAGATGACAAACTCATGTATTCAACCTTACAGATGTAATTAATTAAAAATTTATTGTTTGTTTGTTTTGTTTGCGGTTGCAAACGAAAGTGATTCAATACCCTGTTTTTTAAATGTTGTTATAAATATCGGGTATTGATCTTATTTCATGTGTAGATTTAACTCCGTGAGTTAAATCTAAAGTGAAGAGGGGGGATATGTCAGGGAAACATTATAGAGTTATTGGGTTTTCCCTGACATGTCAATGTTGTTACTTGTGTTTGGTGCTTTGCGGTGCGCGCGGTATGAAAGCGTATGACGTAAGAGTGTGAACGTGACGTAGTGAGAAGGCAGTTGTTGTGAGAGAGAGATAGAGGTCGGTTGGTATATGGAGGAACCTTCAACCTGCAGTACACAAGGGATACAAGAGTTTTGGCGTTGGCCAGTGTTCGTCTGTTGGACTGAGAGTTGTTAGATGTGATGTTAAGACACATGGAGTTGTACTACGATTAATAAAGATTGCTGTTAGTCAGTGTTAGTACAAGGACTTTGTGTTTGGTCTTTGTGCGCAAGTTGGGGATGAAGTAACAATCATAACCCCTAGAAACGAATCCCCGACACTTAGTCAAATGAATAGGATATTTTTAAAATTTCTAATATTTACTATGTGAATATTGATGCTAAATAAAGGAAAATAGGGAGTTTATTTGTTTTAAAGAAACACTTGAATCGCAAGGTTTGGGCTTAAAATTTACACTGCTAGTTTAGTTTAAGTTTTGCAAAAAGTATATAACGGTTATTATGCTATAGTGTTTATGCCATCAAGGTTATTATTAACAACATCCCACACCAATGAAACACATCTTTCAAAGAGTCAGAAATTAACAACCCAATAATAAAAATAAGTGGTTCATTTATTAGCTACCCTCTGACGCCCATGCATATAATTCCTAAACTTAATTAATTTTCGTCCCTAACACAGAACCCAAAATGTTTTTAATTGACATGTTTCCTTTGGAGAGTTTGTGGAGCAATCTTTCCAAAAAAATAAAAAAATCACGTATACTATTTAAGCACCTGAGGTAATAAATCTTCAACCTCACAAACACTTTCATTGTTTTCTTCAATAATTTCTCGTTTCATGCATCAAATACTGTCCTTTGTGGATATTTTAATTATAAAGTAAATTATAGGGATTTAATGTTTTTATTCGCTTGCATAAAGTTGACTGATTTAATACAAATTAATACCAGCTTGCAATATAATGTTTTCTGAAATTTTAAAAAAAATATATTACAATAAATAAACACAGTCAAGACGTAAATTGAAACAAATATGAATGGTTTAGCCAGATAGTTACTCGTAGTCTTATTAGAGGCTCAACATTAGAAAACTTAGAAATAACCAAAACACACACATGCATCCATATATATATTCCCTAACCCCACACAATCACTTGCACTAATAGACAACTATACAATCATCTGAAGCAAGCACCATGATATCGCATTGTTCTAGAAATTTCGACATAAGTTGTTTTTTTTTTTTATTATTTTATTAATTAATTTTTTAAAAATAGTTCGTCTACCCGTTAATCCAAATACATCCACTCCCTTACTGTTTATGAATGATCTTGTTCCAGTGCAGTTTTGATGTTTTTTTATTGAGCTATATAATACGTATGTGAAATATTGATTTCTAGGGTAGGGGGTGGGGTTGGGTTATTGTTTGCTGATTTAAGAGGCAGAGGTTGAATCGAAATGTTTGGCTCAACATTTACCCTGCTTGTTTAGCTGAAGGCTTAATCTATACATCTAAGATTTTTAAAAAATAATAATTATTATTATTATTATAATTTTTTCAGCCTATAAAATTACTTACTTTTATGGTCTAAATACATAACAATTCACTATATCGGGGCCGTCATTAAAGTGAGTCACGCTGTTTTTGACCATTTTAACCTCCCTCCCCATGTCACAAAATGTTACATATCTCGGACCTCCCCCCCCCACCCTTAAGTACGTCACACTTTAGTACAAATATATATATTTTATTCACAAAATAATTAAAATTTAACATAAAATATCGGGACGTCACACATGGCTGGATCCCCCCTCCACACTGACACAAACTGGCACACTTTCTTACACCCCCTAACCCGCTCTGAAGCGTTATGTACTTTATGGACGGCCACGGTAGGGATTTGATTTTAAATCAGAATGGTTAAGAAACCAACTTTTTAAACATAAGGTTTATAGTTTAAAAGAGAATTGCCATTTAGTTAAGCGCATAATACGAAGCACGCAATGGTAGATAGCGTGTTCATAAAATTAACGGAATTTTTCGTACTCCAGTGCATAATTTTAACTATACATAAACCATTTTCTTCTTAAAAAGATCTGGTAACTTCTTTTGAATTTTTAATGTCACTTTATTCAGTCTTTTAAATCAATCGTTAGTACACAACTAATGCAAACACACACTCATACGCGCACACAGACGTACACAGACACACACACATGAATTAACTTGCGCACAAGCTTATTCACACACTCGCATTATCAACCAAAAAAAAATTAATTTATTACTCTGTTTGCTTAGTTCAGTTTTCCCCATTTAATATAATAAAAGTTTCATGACGTAAATCATATATCTATTACTTTACGGCGCGCAACACCACACGCTATGTTAATCTCAAAACCAAAATCATTATCATTCTATGTCGATATTTTCAAAATTAAAGAAAAAAATCATGTTAAGCCTGGTACCTATTGGAATTCAGGACGTGTTAGCGCATTTTCGTATTATGTATCAGTACTTATGTTAGATATCAGAATTATGTAGTTATCAGTAATTGTGTTTAGATTTTAGACATATTTTAATGAATTTTCTTGTGTAATGAATATACCTGACATTTTTTTATTTAAAAGTCATTTCTTTACATTTAAAAAAAAATATTTTCTCTTTAATCCAACTACAAGTCACCACAAATGATGACGTAAAACTCTCTAAACTTTTACACATATTCTAATGACGTCAACTAAAAAAAAACAACTAATTCTTTTGCACCCTTTCGCACCACTCTTCAATGCTTGAAGTATTATGTATTCGACTTCCGGTAATGGCGGCCGTTCCCTGCGCTAGTGTTACCTCTCGATTCGAAATATTTTTTGGTAGTTTTAACGGGGTTTTTAAACGGATCGAGTAACTGAGTGTTGATGCACAAATGGCAGGTCAGGGCATACAAAAAACATATATACATCATGGGTCTAGGACTTATGGATGCTGTGATCAAGGGTGATGACGGACGGACGGACAAAACGGGTGCAATAGCGATTTCGACATCTCGAAAATGCGCTAAAAATCTAGAGTTACTGGACATAGGGACTTCACACTGAAGGATACGCTTAGGCGCATTATATAATAGATATAAGCAAAACATGACATTTAGGGTCCCCTGGCCCAGTAGGTGCAAGATGTAAATTTTGAAACATTTTTTCATTTAAATTATGATCATATTTATTACATTGGCTACATTTGTTGAGACCATGTCACAGAATGGGGAATACAATATTATAAACGTTTTTGAAAAGTGAATCAGGGCCTCTGGCCCGAAGAGATGAACATTAAAGATTCAATTCCCCGAGAATTTTTATAATTCTGGTTCATCCAGGCAAGGCAATGTTAAGAGATGCAGTCATGCTTAACAACGGATAATTCAATAACTTCTCTAGACTGCCGAGGTATCTAGGCATGATGAAGATATGAAAAATGGGTGCAGTTTTGTAAAATGTTGAAACGACTGACTACCCGGTTCATAGACAACGCCAAGCAACAGAGAACCAAATAAAATAAAACTCCTGACTTATGCCCCCATTACAATTATTTTAGTCGCATGGGCGTGTGAAATTTTGTTTTGTAGCCCATGCAGACTGAATAGCGTATGGATGTTTAAAGTCCGGCCCACGGGCAAAAGCCGGTCCGCAAGCAGATTTAATTTGCCTGCGGTCTGATATGAAATAATTAATTGACTGATGTATTATTTCTTTAAATCATTATATTTATAAGATAAGTGGAACTTTTATACTGTTTTGGGTACGTCATATGGTAGCAAAAATCAATCACATTTTATTCTTTACCAATTACTATACTTTCAATCTTAAAGATCAAACAAGGGAAACAAATTTAGTCGCTTCTGTTTATTCTGCTGTTAATGATGTTAATTTATCAAGTAAATAATCTTTGTATTTATAACTGATGGGGACCCTGCCATGACTGTTCAGCACAGTTAGCGAGCAAAACGTGTCTATATCGAAGTCAACGAGAGGTTGGCAACAATTTTTAAACATCATTGTATTATTCACCAACGAGTTATTTGTAACAAATACCTTTGATGTTATTGTGTCCTTAAGCTAGTGATAAAGGTTATGAACTCTTTTTTTCTGTAAATCACTGTTTCAACGCCAGTTTCAGCAGTATCTTTTTGACATCCAGAGAGAATACGAAGATGCTGTGTAGCAAAATTGTATAAGATGACTCATTAGAGGGAAACAGCACTTCAGCGCTTCTATACATATAAAAAAATGAAATTGGGCAATACAGTATATGGAAGGTATGGAACAACCGATTCGAGAATTATCTGATACTGCTTGGCTGGCAGTATTTTGTATCTTGTATTTTGAGTTGATGTGACAAGACATCTAAAAGTTCTTAACACAAATCTTCAAGGGCGCAATATAGTGTTAGGCCAATTGTATTCACATCTCAATGCCCTTGGGAAACAAGCTGCAAGTTCTTCAATGGCAACTGTCAAAAATGCAGCCTTATAACACACATTTCCATTCACTACAGGAAATCATGAAAAGATTTACAGAAAGAAGCCCTAATGAGCAAATGAAGAGGTTTGTTGCAGATATCAATGCCCTTGCTGATGATTTTCAAAGTCGCTTTCAGGAGTTTGCAACTATTTAAAAAGAAATACTCCTTCCTTCACCTTTCTGTTTACCCTGATAACTTTCCAGGCCATCTGCAGCTGGAACTCATTGATGCTAAATGTCGCAGCAGACGATAACGGCTTTACTTCATTTACATAAATAGAGAATCAATGAGATTCGAACATTTGCTAAGAAAATGCTCAGCTTTTTTGTTTTGACATACTTGTATGAGCAGACATTTTCAGTTATGAATTTTAACAACAACCGTGTGAGGACGGGACTAAAGGGCTCTCACCTGTGTAAAGCATTATTAGCATACGTATCAAAATTAGTGGCATTGAGCCTGACCTCACATAGTTACTGCATTCAAGATCTCAGATTCACCATTCACATTAAAACAGTGCAATAAAAACTCTCAACCTATATGATTTTTAAAATATTTTTAAAATCTGGCTTGCAAAAAGTGTGGATGCACCTGCAATAGCAATTATACAATTGAAAGTGATTTGTGCTCTTAAATATCTGGTGGATCGTGATTGCAGTCTGAAACTGTACTTATAATGTTTTGTTTATTCGTTAAGAGTTTAAAACTGTAGTGATTGCTTTCATGAATTCTATCCTTCGAAATAAACTTGGAACCTGGGATATTTTTATTAAGAAGTTAAAATATTTTAACAAGATAAGTAGATAAGAAAATTTCGCAATTGATAAGACATTCTTGCTACACGAATTTTAAAGGGGATACGACTCGTGGAAAAGTCTTCGGCCTAATATTGAAAATAGAAGAAGGAAATTGACAACATAATTTTCCACGGACTCAAAAGAATTTTTTCTTATCTTTTTGTTGCCGTTTTTTAAATTTATTTTAATAGTTTTCTAAGTACATTTATCTGATCACATGAAACGAAAAAGAAAGAAATAATATTTTTGAGCTTCCGGTGATAATTGAAAAGTTTGAAGACTTAAAGTTAATGCGTTTGGGTGAAGGGTGAAGGGCCTCCAGATATAAAAAAGAAGTGAACGATCTTTCACTCTACTATATATCATAATTCCTCTAACGTCAAATCTAAATACTAACTATTATCTATACATGCACTTTACTGTCGGAAGAGTTGGGCGATGTAAAGGTCCAAGAATAGATTTAAAATATCTCATAACTCACTTTCTCTCTCTTTTTGTCTCTCTCCCTTTCTCGCTCTCTCCTTATCTCTCTCTGTCTTTCTCTCTTTTTCTCCCTCTCTCTTTCTCTCCCTCTTTCTTTCTCTCTCTCTATTTCTCTACCTATTTTTCTCTCTTTTTTTCTCCCTCTCTCTTTCTCTCTCTTCCTCTCTCTATTTCTCTACCTATTTCTCTCGCTCTCTCTTTTGCTCGCTCTCTTTCTCTCTTCCCCTTTATTTCTCCCTCTCTCTCAATCTCTCTCCTTTTCTCTCTGACCCTTTTTCTTTCTCTCACACTTTTTCTTTCTCTCGTTCTCTCTCTCTCTTTCTTTCTCGCTCTTTCACTCTCTCGCTTTCCAGTGGCGTAGCGTGGATATGTGCCGACAGTGGCAAAACCCAAATTTGCCACCCCTCCCCCCAAAAGAAAAAAAAAAAAAAAAAAAGCTATATAACAGCGATAATTGACACTATAGTTTTTATTAGGAAGTATTAATAAGGCCACTATACATTTTTATGTTAGAAATGAACAGAAAAGCTTTTATTTCTTGAATATAATTGATGTTTTCTGTATTTTCTCATGGCATAACCTTTCATGTACCACAGTTGTCAGTCATGTCGTACTCAATAGCAAATAATAGCTATAGATTGGTCAATTTTGGTGTGTTCATCATTTATCATAATTAATTTTTCATTAACTTTATTTTTAAAAAGCTCCCAAAAAACCTTAAAGTGCTTAAGACAGTTTGTAGGCAAATTTTGATTTATTTATTTTATGTTAGGCAGGGTAACTTTGAGCCTAAATAATAATACACTTGAATACATAGACTGGTCTTAAATTAATTGATTCTTTTTTTAAACTTTGAGGTTAAATATTCCTTGCTTAAATTTGTTATGTGAGATATTTTGAGTAATATAATTTAAAGGAAAAATTTGAAAGTCCAATAGATATCTGTTTTCCAAATTCTATATAACTGCCGAATCCTTACATTAACTTCTACAGTTATCTCATCTAATGTAGAATAAAACTTTCTTCTTAACTATTTTTCTATATAACTTAGATACATATTCGCTTCGATCACCAAATATTTACTCTCTCGTTCTTGGATTGCAATGTTCGATTAAACGGATGCAGTCTCCACACACAATTTTAGAAAATGTCAAAGCGTCCTTAAAGTATTATAACGGTTTCTCTGTGAGTAGCTTCTACAAATAATTTTAGTACTACACATTTATAAATAATTTCTGGCATCATTGACTTCATGAAGTACATGTTTCCAAATGTCAAAAAAAATAGATTTAATTGTAACTAACAAAGTTACTGCATCACTTCATGTGTTGAGTTTTTTCGTCTGCCTCTATCAGTTTTTCTATAGATTTCAAAATAACCTAAAAATGGCTCCATAGTATATACACTATTTAAAAAAACCACCTAAATTCTGTTGAATCCCTTGCTTGATAGAAGCAATCAGATATAACCAACGGTGTATAGACATCGAGAAGAATGCGTAACAACATTCTAGTGAACTAAAATAGTTAGAGAGTTTGTTTCAGTTTGAGCATCATGTGCATGAATTAGGGTTAATGAACTCTTTGAGGGAGATATGAGATTTAGATTTTATGTTTTTGCGTCTTTATTTAATTCATGTAAACTTTCCAGACACGAAGAAGTATTAACACACGTTGGGATTTTGCAGTCCATTATTTTAGAAACCTTTTTGATTTGAAGTCATTTTAGATAAGTCGTATGCAGATTCAATTTTGCTACATTGAAATGTTTGAAAAATTCTACAATGACTACTTTTTTTTCAATCTTTACTATATCATACAACTACAATTGTTTGATCCTCATGTAAAAAGTATGAAATTCATTGAACGATATTTGGTATTTTGTTCATAAAAAATGATTTCTGACGAAGTCTCCTAAAATTTCAATGCACTCAGTTTTAATTTGAGATGACAAGTTTTTACCCTTATTCAGGTGGTGTGCTCGGAGTTCTTGATCGTACTTTTCAAGCAAATTCATTTGGTTCCAGAAAATTGCATTTATTTGCAAAAGCATTTTCCTCTCTGTGACCTAAAAAGCCACAATTTTGACAATATTGAAAAATGAACTCCTTGTCATTTTGTTTTCTTTGCTTTTCTTTGATCATTTCTTAATTAGCCGCTGGTTATTTTGCCAATTTATTATATTACTACATTAATATCTGAGTATCCTTTTTTTCCATCTTTTAATAGATCTTGTGTCAAATTCATTATTTAGACTCAACTTCTTTGTACTCGGACTTAGAGAAAATCCGACAATACCATTCATGTTAGCAGCTAAATAATGTTGAAAAGAAAAGATTCTTTAAAGGAGATACACAATAAATCTTGTGATGGCCTTTCATAGCAACACATTATTTGGCGCAAACTTCGCCGCGTGACACGGCAAAAATCTGTGACAGTTATTACCAAAAAAATAGGTAAATAGCCATTCTCCAACATGTGAAATGTTATGTCATTGATCCACAAGTCATTTAGGAGCCCCCCCTCTCCTCAAGGCAAGCAGTTAATAAACGTGTGCATGCGATAGTGTTCAAAGGAGTCGTTATGATGTCATCACCCTCATTTATATTAAATCAACTGGCAATAAATCCACATTTGATACCACCGATCAGTTCTCCAGTTCTATGTAGACAAAACGTGTTTAGATAAAAGTGCCAAGTCATTTGTCATGGGTGTAGGAATATTTTTAGGAGTGACCATCGTCGAAAGTTTGTGAATTTTATCATTTAAAACATGGAGGATAGTACTTCCTAATGGATTAGCTTTTAGTCTCGGGTGTCTATCCGATACAAATTACCAAATGAAACCTCACATTTAAGAAATATAAGAATCATTGTCGGTGACCAAGAGAATGTCTGTGACCAAGGTATCGTCTGTGACCAAGGTATCGTCTGTGACCAAGGTATCGTCTGTGACCAAGGTATCATCTGTGACCAAGGTATCATCTGTGACCAAGGTATCGTCTGTGACCAAGGTATCATCTGTGACCAAGGTATCATCTGCGACCAAGGTATCGTCTGTGATCAAGGTATCGTCTGTGACCGTATCATTCCAGGTGTTTATGTAAATGCCAGGTGGTAAACCTTTAAATAGAATCCTCCCCATCCCCCAAAACCAGTAGTGCACGATTGCAAAAATGGCGCGGCAAATAAATTTTTTAAGTTCTTCCAAAGATTACAAACGATGTAGGTGGGACGAAAATTGTCTGGAAAAGCTAAATCTTCTTAAATCCACATGAATTAAACAAAGTGAGAAAAGTGGGGATACAATAGTATTAGAATACTTACAGAAGGCTTTGAATCACATTTAGATACACAAATCAAGAAGCAATATCAATATATCACCAGAGGTTCTAAACTATAGAAATTGCGCGATCTAAACCATAGAGACTCATAAGCTTTGCCGTGGTAGCGCAAAAGTGATACTATGTTGATAGCGAGTCACAGTAGGAAATTCCACACCTTCCTCGGGAGGCACACTTTAGAGGGAGGCGTTTTCGACCTAGTGTCCTGGACGCCCAGGCGGCCGCTTGTAGCAGCGACCGCTCCGGCGGGGGGGGGGGGGGACTTCTCAGTCTTTACGTCCCTTAGGGGGCGAGAGGGCTGAGGGGGTTTTCCGGGAAGCCCCATGAAGAGCTCAGACTCGGGACCGCTGATTTTCTACCACATGTAGGATTAAGATACCAAGGACTTGATACCTGCAACTGTTGAGAATGTGGTGATTCACGTTAATAAACAAATTTCTCAGCATGACTCTCTACCCAACAGACGCAAGGAAGCGTGTGGTCAAATCCTAAGAGAAGAAAACTCAGTTTTAAACGGTGACGATGGTGTAATGACCAAATGTATGTTAACAAGATCGTGTGTCGACCAGATGGTGTATTGACCAGATCGTGTGTTGACCAGATGGTGTGTTGACCAGATGGTGTGTTGACCAGATATTGTGTTGACCAGATGGTGTGTTGACCAGATCGTATGTTGACCAGATATTGTATTGACCAGATCGTGTGTTAACCAGATCGTGTGTTGACCAGATGGTGTGTTGACCAGATCGTGTGTTGACCAGATCGTGTGTTGACCAGATCGTGTGTTCACCAGATGGTGTATTGACCAGATGATGTGTTGACCAGATGGTGTGTTGACCAGATAAAGAATTGACCAGATGGTGTGTTGACCAGATGGTGTATTGACCAGGTCTGGTATTGATCAGATGGTGTATTGACCAGGTCTTGTATTGACCAGATGGTGTGTTGACCAGATGGTGTAGTGACCAGAACGTGTATTGACCAGTTGGTGTGTTGACCAGATCGTGTGTTAAAAAGATCGTGTGTTGACCAGATTGTGTATTGAACAGATGGTGTGTTGACCAGATGGTGTATTGACCAGATGGTGTATTGACCAGATCGTGTATTGACCAGATCGTGTGTTGACCAGATGGTGTTAGGGGGCGCCAAAATGAGTATTAAAACTAATTATTTAATTTTACTTGATGCAAAATAATGTATCCGAAATATTTTTGCAAGATTGAATTTTGGAGATCCACAAATATTTTCACCATAAACTGTTTGGCAACCATGATTTTGACGCCCCCATTGAGCATTTCGGGGGGCCCATTCTACTCATAAATAAATGACACATGACATTGTAGGATCGCTTATAGAGTCTTTAAACAAAAAATAAAGACTGTGAATTTAGGGTGTGAGACTGGGGAAGAAGTAAGAGACTAAGTCTAGTAAATTACTGGCAAGATTTTAAAAAAAAGACAATATGACAGAAAAGCTGAACCCGCTAACTCCGTGTCTTCAGAATCAAATAACAGCAGTTATCAACCGCCTGCGACGCTAGTCTTAGAACACGAAAGCGAGAAGATTGAACCATACAGTCAGGATTACAACATTCAAGAATATATGATTCAGACAAATGCTACTGTTTATGCTGAGGAAAACACCAGACATGTCGTTGTTGAACGAAGAGGTTAAACCTATATTAAGTTTATTGTCTTACGAATATTGCCACTGCGTTGCCATGCTGAACATCTGCATAAGGACAATGATAAAAATATTAGAATCACTCTCGTTGGGATCAAACGCGTTGCATCAACTGTAAGGAGTCAGCTGTTAGAGAAATCAGAAAAACAAATACTGCGGTATCTTACTTGACTCAATACCCGATATTGGAGACCTGGAACAGCTTTCTAGAGTCATCAGATTTGTGGATTTGGATTTTTAAACTAGAAAAGTAACCATAAAAGAATAATTTTTAGCTTTTATTCAGAAACATTCCAAAGACGCAGCAAGGCTTGAATGAGTTATCGTAGAGAAACTGGAATCTAATATCATACCACTAGCCGACTGTCAGTCGCAATCTTATGACAATGTTGCTGTAATGACTGGAAATATCCGGCCTTCAACAGGAAATATGTGCCAGTTATCATTGAAAATTGTCGCCAACTGTGACAACCACAGCTTAAACTTAACAGGAGTACACTCAGCTAAACAGGATCCAGTTGTTATCATGGTGTTTGTTTGTTTGTTTTTTAATCAGTTGAAATTATATACCTGTTTTTCCGTCGGTCAACAAATCTTTTGGAAGAATGTTAAAAAGTTGTGCTAATTCTCAGTGAAGTGGGAGTCTGAAACACTCCGGAGTGCCAACGAGAAGGTGATAAAACTATTAATGAAAGACTACATGAACTAGTAGGGCTGCTAGAAAAATTATCAGAAGATGCAACTATAAGTACTATAACGCCTGACATAAAAGTGATGCAGAAATTTTGTTGGAAAGTATATTAAACTTTAACTTCCTGGTTTTTGTTAAATTACTAAAACGTCATAATTGGGAGAATTGATCGTTTCTAGAAAAGGTTGCAGGATACTATAATGAATTTCATGGAAGCATCATCTGATCTTGAAACGCTAAAGCAAGAAATGTCCACATTCATGATATTTGGAGCCAGGTTTCGGTAAACAATGACAAAACAAGATTAACAACTTTGGGAATTGATGTTGATATAAGGATTAGATTCCACTGGAGATTGCCTGAACAATTAGCAAGAGATGCAGGCCTTTCTGTAGAGGAAGACATCTTGCGTGTTTTGAACAGCATGATAAACTCCAATATGAGAAATAATAAGTTTTTACGTCTAAAAAACCTAAACACCATAATTTGATTATTACTAGTATTACTAGACATCAAATCTTTTCACGCTGAGTCAAAATAATGTCAATAAACTTTGTCAAAATTTCTGACATACTGTAAATTTGTACGACACTGACGTCAATAGACACGAATTGTGCGAAAGAGTCGAAGACAACCAAAAATGCGGCTTAGTACCCGGACTGATGTTCCACCGGAAACTCATTTGTATCTTCTTGGTTTTATTATTATTTCATACGAAAATAACTTATTCCCAAATCGGCCCATTTCACAGCAAATACTTCAAACAATTGTTGTTTCCATTTTTTTTCAAAAATCTCTTTCATTCGACTCTCGCAATTTTAGCAGCAATTTGTAGATATCAATTGTTTTATTTAGTTTCAGAATTATTGAGTCGAAAAAAATTTGAATGTAATCTAGAATGATAGTTAATGGTGTTTTCCAGCTATGTGAATGCTATAGCTAGACTGTTGCGCGGTGTGCAATATATTAACACAATTGTGGTTTGACTCTGGAATGATTTCTTTTAAATTAAAGAAAATGCTGAAATTCTCTGTTGGAAATTGTGTTTAAATACTCCTTCCATGTTTTATTACTTGTTTTTCAAAAAAAATAATTAAAAATCGTATGAACAATTGTTAGCCTGTATCTATTACATTACAATAACAGATGCTTTAAAAATACAACACATAAACCTTAAAATTTCAACATTTTATAGGGGGCTCAGTGAGCCCCCAGAATCTGTCAGTCCGAGAAGAGGTGCAGGCATTGTGCCATGTCCCCGGGCGCAGATGACCCTAGCCACGCCACTGCTCTAGTATGTGCCAAGACCTTCGTTTAGGATTCGTAAATGAAATTGATTTGATGAATCTTTTGTTTGAACTCAATTTCTTTACACGATTTTTCCGTTGCACTAAATAGTACTATCTAGAGATTATTTTATGTATATTAGTCTTTTATAGAAGACCAGATCTCAGAATAGGATAAAAAATAAAATTTTAAAATAATTCCCTTCTTGTGGCTTTTAAATTCAGTCACCGCAACACAAAGCTGTCGTTCATTTTCACGCGACACACGATCAATTATTCTGTCAATAAACAAAGCTAATGTACTTCGGAAACCAATAGGGAAAACAGAATAAGGGAATGACTTGATCGATCCCTTCACTGCTGATTATAGTGTGACGATATCATTCATTTTTCATTTACCAGAAATAAGTTTGCAATTTAAAAAAAAAAAAAAAAACCTTTAAATTCTATCATTTTTTTTGCTATGGTTGAAATTTAAACCGAGTTTACAAGCGTACATTTTGGGGTCAAAATCTTGAAAAAAAAATTAGCTACGTGTCTTTGGACTTCTGTATGGTGCTTGATGTTACGCATGAAACACTTCAGAATAAGAATCTGAATTTTCTTTCTTCGTGCGTTTTTTTTAAAACCAGCGCTACACTCTTAGACTACACCGCCTTCTATTATGATGTATCTTAAAATAACTGCCATAGCTTTTAGAGCGTGTCACTTGTACTTGTAAGTGCTGAAAACTTGAGTGTTACCATTCAAAAGTTTTTTAACATTTATATTTTTTTAAAAAAAGTTTTTTAATCACATAATGGTGGGCCCTATTGCTTAATGCATCAAGCAAGCCATGACTTATAACGAACTGCCAAGCCTGGTCCCATGGAACATGATCTGTCCCAATATTGGTTAAAAGAGTTGTGTGTGTGTGTTTATGTGTGTGTCAGAGAGAGGGTTAGAGAGAGAGTGTGTGTGTTTTTAAACCTAAGAGATGAAAGAACATTACTTTATAACTATTGCTCTCCAAGTCAATGATTGCACTGCAAGTTTTGAAATGGGAGAATGTATGTGGTGTCGATTTTTTTTAATTGATGTAACACATTGGTTCTTAAAGGCAAAAACAAATTTCGAAATTAATATTTATGCGGTACAACAAAAATGATCCCCAAAAGGGGGGCTGAAGAGAGATGTATAGAAGTGTTGAGGTCAAAAACATTGTTAAAACGAGGAAGTAGCTTGAACAGTTGCAACTTGTCTGGAGAAAAGGAATGGCACATAAAAGCATGAAATACAAAATAAACAAACTAATGGCTGCAAGAAAACAATAAATGTGAGTGTTATTTAAGAACTAATATTACAGTAGACGTTTTGGCTAATGTCTTCATCAGTACAATAACATAAAATACGTACTAACGTAAGTCTTACAACATATTATATTATAAATTGTTTATACAATATGAAAAGAAAGGAAACAAATCTGGCAGTTCTCAAGTTGAGACAACATTCATTATACCACAATAGGCAGATCTCAAAAGGCTTTTCTTATTAAATAAAGTACTAAGTTATAAACTAAACATTTAGTGCACTATTCTATTTTACTGATTGAATAACACTCAAAAAAATTTACTTTAAAAATACTAAATTTAACTAATTTGATGAATAAGCATACTTATTTCAAAGACAAAGATTTCAGCTATTTAGTACTACCAGTCATTATGGATTCGTTATTATTGTTATAATATAGTCTTTAGTACTGTTGTTATTTAACACCCTGTGACATCCCACTCTGACGAGTTCACGTGGTTGTCAAAGTTTCATTTTAATATATGTATAATTGAACCTTTGAAATCAACACATGATCTACTTTATGCTCTAAAGTTATATGTAGATATGGTAAATTGATTTCATATAGCCATGTAGTCATGTAGTAAAGGATATAATAAGGTATTGACAGGCATACCTGATGATTACATGTATTGATCATCTTACCAGATTTTAAAATATTAATACAGCTTATTTTTGAAATCATGTAAATTGTGCATGCAGTGCTATTGGCAGATTACAAATTTGACATTAAATCTGTTAAGGGAAAAGACAATGTTGTATCAGAAATTTTTTAATCACTATGGCAAAAAATAACTACTGAGTCCTTCAAGACTGCACTTAAGACACATCTTTTCAAAGTTTATTTGGAAAATTAATGAAACAACATTTCTTTTAATGATTACCGTAGCTGATGTATAACGTATTGTCATTTATGTAGTTAGCATGATATGAATGTTTATTTAATTAATATATTTATTGTTATCTCCATGTAAAGCCCTGTGAGCCCGGCTCCTAGCTGGGATACAGCGCAATATAAACTATCTTATTATTATTATTTTTTATTATTATTATTATTATTTACAAAAGAAATGATAAGTAACATTTTTTTTTACAATCCTATTACATAATAAAGTTAATTTTATATATTACTAGCAATTTACCCGCGCTTTGCTGTGGTTAGTTAGGATTTCAGTTAGCGCTGAGAAACCGCGTAACATCAAGTCATTAAGAAAAAAAAAGGGTTTGGGGCCCCCGGCCACCCATGAGTGAAATTTTTTAAAATTTATATATTTTCCTTGTTACCATCCCGGGTTTTACTACACAACTTTAGAAAGCTTTACACTTCTACCTACACAGAAAATGTGCTAATCAGTAATTTTCAGTTTTTATATAGCTCGGCATAAAAAGGACAATTAGTGATTTTCAATGTTTATGTATAAGGGAAAATAGTATTTGGGCCCCGCACAAAATAATTGGGAGTATTAAATTTCCTATTCACCACTTTTCGTGGTGAGAAGGTACTCAACAACTCCCCAAAGTTTCATGGGCCTACCTACATGGGAAGTTGGAGAATTAGTGAAAAGTGAGTGAGTGATTAAGTGCATAAAATAAACTATATTTGGGCCCCGGCCCCATTAAGGGATATTTTAAATTTTTATTCATCTGCTGTGGCGAATTCGTTGTCTAGGGGGATCGAGGTCCGCCCTTAGCCACAGATATCAGTGATTGAGTGCATAACGATTATAAGAAAATGAGACCACAGTCCTTTGAAAGGCAGGCTAAAGTCAAACAAGTAAAATACCATCGAAATAATCTCTATGTTTAATCTGTATAACACATAAGTCCTTCTATTTCTATCCACAACAATATCAATGATTAATACTCTCTTTACTATCATCAACAAACCCAACAATACTACTCTTCATGTTGATAACCCTCAAACCGACATTCTCTCTATATCCTTTCACTCCTTGTGCGTCTTTGTTTGTAAGATGCACAATAGCCTGGTGCGCACACTACACTAGCTATTATGTACCACATTTAAGTCATTATCACACCATAACATCCGACCGTAACATCTGCTACCATCGTGGAAGTGTATTTAACAACCCCCCCCCCCCAACGTTTCATGCGTTTACTGATTCGGGAAATATGAAAATTCGTGATTTTCAATTTTTATATAGAACATAAAAGGAAAAAAACACGTTTTTGGAGCCCCAGCCCTCATGAGTGTGAATTTTATAACTATTTTATGACAGTTTTCGTCGTGAGAGGGTACACAACAACTTCCTAAAGTTTTATGTTTTGACCTACACGATGAATTTGAGAATTTGTGATGAGTCCGAAAAAAGTATATTAGGGCCCCCGGCCCCCATGAGTGGGAATTTAACATCCTGTTTCCCAATTATCATCGGGACATTGTACTCAACAACTTCCCAAAGTTTCATGCTAGTACCTTTTTTGGGAAAGGTAGACTGAGTGTTTTTCAGTTTTTATATAGCTCATATAAGAAAAAAAAGTTTTTGGGGCCTCAGCCCCCGCCTCCTTGAATGTGTATTTCAAAATCTTTTACGCCAAGTCGTCTCGAGAAGGTACCCAACTACTTTTACCCCAAGTCGTCTCGAGAAGGTACCCAGCTACTTTTACCCCAAGTCGTCTCGAGAAGGTACCCAGCTACTTTTACCCCAAGTCGTCTCGAGAAGGTACCCAACTACTTTTCAAAGTTTCATGCATCTACCCTAACGTGAAGTTAGAGAATTGTTGATTTTTTTATTTGTATATAGCTCATATAAGAAAAAAAATTTGGGCCCCGGCCCCCATTTGTGTGAATTTCAAAATTCTATTATCATAATTTTTTTTGTAAGAGGGTACTTAACAACTTCCCAAACTTTCATGCTCGTACCTACACAGAAAATGGGGGAATTAGTGATGTGTCGGTTTTAATGTAAGAAAACAATATTTCGGCCCCCGGTCCCCCATAAGATGGATTTTTAACAATATCTTTAACCATTTTTTGTTGGGAGTTTGTACTTTAAAAATTTTCAAAGTTTCATGCTTCTATTTATACGGGAAATAGGAGAATTAGTGATTTTTGTTTTTTTTATATGGCTCATTTAAAGAAAAAAGTATTTTTGGGCCCCGGCTCACATGAGTGGGAAATTTATCGTTCTCTTTTGCCATTTCTTGTGTGCAAAATTTTATACCAACAAACAGCAGAATTTTTATCATTCTTGCCGGGGTCTGTCAGATTTCCACAAAGCTTGAAGGAAACATTAACATCACACACAAAAAAAATTGATTTCCTTCTGGTATTAATGTTATCTTCAATGTTTGAGGTTACCAAGACAGGTATTACAATTAAATAACAACGTCACACACATTTGATTCATGTCAACAACTTAGTTAGGTCTTTTGTTCAAATCCCAACTAATGGTCATATTTGTTTATAGTTTTGTGTTCCAAAATGTGATTTATAGCATGGTTATACATTTAGTCTTTTAGAATAGCATAATATATCATAGTTTAATGTGGTAAACATGTTTTGACAGACAGCATACCTATTGGTATTTGAGATTCTTTGTTTAAAGTTTAAAAAATAATAAATGTCATTTTAAACAAATAAAATAATACTTTTTAATTTTTTAAGGGTTTGATCTACATAATAATTTTATCCAGAGTTCAGGAAAACTAATATGTTTGGCTCCTTTCTTTTTTGAGAATAAATAGTTGAAATAAATCCTTATTTTATATTTTGAAAAAGTTTTTATTAGAACCTTGCTATATGTGAACGATTGTGGCAGGTAGATGTTCTGTTATTGCACAAGAATACAAAAAAGCTGCTTTCAAAATTCACATAGCTTTATTTTATTACCTACTACTATGTGAATACATTTTAACAAAATATTACATAAGCTCAAAATATTACAAGGATAAAATAGAAATTTCACCTACAAAGTTTTAATTGAAAGGTAAATCCTCAATCCTTTGGGGCAAATAAAAAAAGCTACTTAATTTGTCAAACAGATCAATTTAAGTGCTATTAATGTCCTAAAGTATTTATACATATATTCACTAGAACAAGAATAAGTCGCGCGCAAATAAAAAGCATGATGAATGATCCTCGGTGGGGGTCGACCGATAACAGTTTATGGTTGGCAGGCGATGGCAACAACAACAGTCTCGAGATCAATAATGCGTCGGTGATCCTGCCTTCTCATAACGTTCATTCGCGTTGTTTTCATTTCTTCGTGCTGATGTTTGTGTCCTTTCCCAAACACGTCCCGGTTCCTTGCTCGGTAAGTGCAAAGCGAGCGTTGTGCCCTTTTATGGTATTTTTTACCGCCAACTTTGTTGCCAACACGTGACAAAGATGGCGGTCAAAAATAGAGCACTATGTTTAAAAATGAGTCTCTGTCAAGGAGAGAAAAAAATGAAGAAAGAATTTGAACGGATACCGGGTTACCCCCTCCAAATGCTTTTAAAAATTCGTCAATGTGAATGTGCCCGCTATTCCTTCTATAAGTTATAAGCCTTTTACCTCTTTGTTAATTATTATTTTGATGTTATGAGACAGCGATGTAAACATGATGACATTGAAGTAATAATATATAATAGTGCAGTGGTGTAAAAACAATGAGCAGAGTGGCGGGGGGGGCGGGGGGGGGGGCTAAAAATTTCTTATAAGGATAAAGGGCGGTCATCGCATGAAGACATGACGGGTTATTTCTACTTAATAGCTGACAACTGTTGTAATTTGTAATTACTTAAACTTTCAAGAACCCATACCCGAACATTTTTCTCTTGAAAAATTGGTTATATTGTGAAGATTGTTCAATAATTGAAATATTGTAAAAAATTAGCTGGTGTTTAGTTGTTTTTTAAGTAAGGTCGGGATATGGAAATAGGATTGGAAATATATGTAAAAGTACATTGTCATTGGCGCGTCTCAATGGGTAGCAAAGATGTGCGGTGTATCTCAAAGCCAAAGCCAAGCTTCAAAGGTATTTCTAGCTTTTCCTAGTTATCGGTCTTGTGTTCTATTTTTTGTCCTACTGAGTGGGCGGACCCACCCCCCCAACACAGCAGGTGTGTTTTTTTTTTTAAGTATGGTGGTGATGGGAGTGGAGATATGTGTGAGTGGGGAGGGGGGTAGATAAATTACATTGGCTCACTCAATCGGTAACAAAGATGTGTGGGATAGCCCTAAGCCAAGGTCATTTCTATCCCGTCGTAGCTAGCGGCGCTGTGTTCTATTTTCCGTAATTTAACAATTCAAAGAACAAAAACATATTTTTTGTTTCATGTTACAGGGAAAACAAAATGTATCAAAATACTTTTAAGTTTGTTCACACGTATGTGTGAATATGGGGGAGGGGAGGATGAAGTAAGAGGGTTTAACATTCTAAAAAAGGACATAAGTTGTTCCCTCATTTATGTCACAGTCTTTTAAAAAGAAAAATAAGACATAATATGTATGAAGGGATTATGTTTGCGTTAAGAAAGAAGGATTGGAAGTGAAACTGCACACATTTTTTTCTACGCAGAATAGAAAGTACAGAAATTTAGATTTTCTAAAAAAGTATTGATTTTTAAAAAAAACTTTCACAGAGCTTGGGAAGGAATAACCCCACAAAAAATGGTTGGTCATGGCCCAGGGATTAAGATTTTTCCTCCATGTTCACTGGTGCACGACGAGCCGTCGGTGCGTGTCGCTGCCATTGGCCGGTTGAAAGAAACCAACCCATCCACACCCGAATACCGGACAGAAAGAAAGAAAACTTGTATGTGTTTGTTCTTGCATATAAAATAAGAAATGTGTTTTTATCTTTATGTCTACCTGAGGGTTGTATTAAGTTATATTTGTGTTTTATTTCTAAATCGCTTTATGTATAATTACTAATTTACTCTTGGTTCTTCTATCCTCTAGTGTTTTTAAGGTTTAATGATTTAACTAATGGTGTTACACTTGTCAGTTTTGAATATTCTCCATTAATGAGTCTGTCAGCTCTTTTTTGAATTTTTTCTAGTTTATCGATATTTTCTTTGGTGGATGGGTCCCATACAGATGATGCATATTCTAGTATAGGTCTCACCAGGGTGGGGTAGCATTTTAGTATTATATGTTTATTCCATTTTTAAAAGTTTCTTTTTTTTTTTATAAAACCTAAGGTTTTGTTTGATTTTTAATAACTTCATTGACATGGGGATTCCTTGATTGCTTCTCATTTATTATGACTCCAAAGTATTTTGCATCTAAAGTTTGGGTTAGTTCTTTTCCAAGAATGAAGTATTTTGAATTTATTTGTTTCTTTTTCTTTGTTACTCTTAGCAGTTGTCACTTTTCTGGTTGAAAGAACATACTCCAGTTAGTTATCCATTTTATTAATTCATCCAAGTTTTTTTGTAAAATTTTGCTATCTTGTTCTGACATACAATCATCAGCAAATAACCTAACTTTTGTTCCTGTTGAGATATAGTTGGGTAAATCATTTATATAGATTAAAAATAGTAAGGGATCTAACACAGTTCCTTGTGGAACTCCTGAGTTAACCTTTAATGGTGCAGATTTACATCCATTAATTATTACAGTTTGCTCCCTACCCAAAATGAAGTCTTTGATCCAGTGATTAGAGTTAGTTAGTGGTCTTTTTTCACCGTCATTAAGTTTACATATACATATGAGGTGAATTTTGAAGCATCGTGGATCACAGTGCCCCTTTTTAAAACTAAACATAACCCCGGTTGGAGTTTAAGTGATTGCCAATGGCTGACTAGAAGAATTAAGTGAATTGTATGGCGTCACCCTTGTGTTGAGTTTTAAGTGGGTGGGGTCCCCCCCAAAAAAAAATATAAACGGCAGGCATATTTTACACCCACCTATTTCCAAACAATTTCAATATTTAAAAAAAAAAAATCTTGTTCTATTTTAAAATATTTTTTCGACTGAATGCTAAGTTTACGGTTTAGAATGAAATGAAATTTGTTCCTGAAGTATGTGTAGTATGAAAAGCTTTTCCTAATCATGATCTCGGCGTGAGAGGACACGAGAATAAATAACAAAACATGTTAATTTAAGAAAATATTCTTACTAAAATTTGTTTTACTATTGAGATCGTCATCTGGAATGTATGTCTTCAATCAAGATTTTCGCTTGAAGGTAAGAAATGGATTGGTTTCATTTATAGAACTTTTTTTTCATGGGTTATCGTGTTTTTCATATTTATCTCGAGAGTTCCCTAACAATAACTTGATCTTTCTGGGTTAT
>MUZC01001143.1:804709-815897 GCA_002072015.1 Radix auricularia | reverse complement strand
ACTGGAAGCCGGGGGCCCAAATGCAGTTCCTTTTTTTAAAAAAAAAAAATAATATATGCTATATAAATACTGAAAAATCCCCTATTCGACTATTTCCCGTGAAGGTAGAAGAATGAAACTTTGGGAAGTTGCTAAGTACACTCTCCTAACGCTAATTTGCAAAATAGAATTTTAAACGTCCCACTCATTGGGGGCCGGGGGCCCAAAGATAGTTTTTTCTAATATTAAAATCTCACTCATCATTAATTCTCAAATTTACCGTGTAGGTGAAATCATGAAACTTTTGGAAATTCTTGAGCATACTCTCCCGACAATAATGGCAATCGTTCCATAAATTCCAAATCTAGGGGCCGGGGGCCCAAAAACGTTTTTCCTCCGTTATTTGAGGTATATAAAATTGAAAATACCTAATTATCCTATTTCCCGAGTAGGCAGAAGCATGAAATTTTAGGATATTGTTTAGTACATTACCCAAATTATAACAGGCGAAAATATATTTTTATTAATACTTTCTGGGGTCCAGGTGCCCAAATGTTTTTTTTCCCTATATGAGCTATATAAAAATTGAAAATCACCAATTCTCCTATTTCCCGTGAAGATAGAAGCATGAAAGTTTGGCAAGTTGTTAAGCACACTCTACCGACACTAATTCGCAAAAAAAAATATTTTTAAATCTGACTCTTGGGGGCTAGGGTCAAAAATGTAGTTTTTTTCTTATATTAAAAGCCGTCTTATCTCTAATTCTCAAATTTACCGTATACGTAAAAAATGAAACTTTTGGAAGTTATTGAGCACACAACCTCCAAACAAAAATGGAGAAAAAATCTTTTAAAATTCTCCTACAGGGTGGGGCTGGTGTTCCCACATGCATTTTTTCCTTAAATGAGCTGTGTTTCACATCTCCAATGGTAACAGGTGAAAACATATTTAAATTATCTCTCTAAGGGAGCCGGGGCCGAATGTAGTTTTCTTTGTTATATGAGCGATACAAAAAGTGAAAATTACTAATTCTCCTATTTCCCGTTTAGGTAGAAGCATGATACTTTGGGAAGTTGAGAAATACATAACTGCCATGGTAATATAGTGTGGTTTTTTACTCATATAAGTAATAAAAAAATTGAAAATCTACTATTTGGAATAATGGGAATTCGGAAAATGTTAATTACACTACCACGACTGTGCAGTCTTAACTGGTGTGCCAGAGTCTTGGGATTGATGGTGTAGAATTGCAGACACTATGCTTTTCTGATAGGCAATAGTATTTGACCTGCTTTAAGATAAATGTACCCTTTTACTTCATGCAAATAAACAGTATATTACGCTTCAACAGAAAACCTCATTTAAAACCCGTGTGAAGCCGGGTACTTGCCTCTAGAACAGCGGTTCTCAACCTAGGGGTCGCGACCCCTTTGGGGGTCGATCAGCCCTTTCCCGGGGGTCGCCGAGGCTCAGACTGTGGGTGTCCTAGAAGCGGCGCTGCGGGTGCGGCGATGCGAGCGCCGGGCGAAACTTACATAGCACAGGCAGGGCGCCCGGCACTGTTCTCTCTCTCCGGTCTTTCTCTGGAGGCAGCCAATCGGAATCCAGCATTCGGCGCCGCCGAGGGCCAGTAGGCCTTCCGAACCCACAAGGCGACTGATGGCTGTTCCATCAGCGGCGCCCTCTGACCTACCGCACATGCGTGGTAGTCGGATCAGGGATGGCTGCAGCAGATGGAGCAGCCGTTGAAGGTAAGACGGACAACACTTGAATTATCATTCATCCGCTATTTGCATATATTTTTAAAATTTTATATAACAAAGCATCCCATGACAATGGATCGTGTAGAGAAGATGCCTAAAAAAAGAAAATGTTGTGAGAATGTTTTACAGTATGGTTTTTAGTTCAATAACTACGGCAGGAATTGAGAAACCGCAATGAGTTATTTGTTGTGAAGTTCTATCAACCGATTCTATGAAGCCAAACACACTAAAACGCCATTTTGATAGCAAGCATCCGAGATTTGCCAGCAGGGATATCAACTATTTTAGAAGAAAAGCTGATGCACTCAAGAAAGTCAGACTTGACACTGTTGGCAAGTACTACAATCAAAATGCAGCAGCTGTTGAAGCTTCATATCTGGTGGCACTCAGAATCGCCAGAGCTATGAAACCTCAAACCATTGGTGTGGATTTACTTTTGCCAGCGGCCAAAGACATTTTTCGAGTTATGACCGGAGACGACTTTGTTACAAAATTGAATGCAATATCCTTATCCAACGACATTGTCTGCAGACGATTAGATGACATGTCTGCTGATATTCTTGGCCAGGTAATACAGAAAATTAAATCTGCTCCACTTCCAATATTTAGTTTACAGCTTGATGAATCAACAGACGTGGCAAACTGTTCACAGTTACTGGTTTACGTGAGGAACATTATTGATGGCGACTTTAAAGATGATTTTCATTTTTGCAAACCCATTGCAACAAAAACTAATGCTCATGATGTATTTAATACAGTTGGTTCATTTTTGAAAGAGCATCAGATTTCTTGGCAAAAGTTTTGTGGTATATGCACAGATGGTGCTAGGATGTCGATCTGGATTTCAGCGTTTGGTTCTGAATGAGTCACCAAAAGTCATCGGACCTCACTGCATGATTCATAGGCAAATATTAGCCGCGAAGACGCTGCCACCAGAGTTACAAGAAGTAATGAAAACCGTCATAAGTTGTGTCAATTTTGTAAAGGTGAGCAGTTTAAACAGTCGACTGTTTTCGCAACTGTGCAATGAGCTGGATGCGCCACTCAATGCTCTGCTATTTCACACTGAAGTAAGATGGTTGTCAAAGGGATAAGTTTTGAAACGTGTTTTTGAGCTCCATGATGAACTCAAAACATTTTTTATTCAGAAGGCTAGACCGCAATTCCAAGCACTTTTCAGTGATAAAAGTGAACTGCTGAAAATAGCTTACCTGGTTGACATTTTTACCATCTTGAATGAGTTAAATATATCACTGCAAGGACCAAATGCAACTTGCCTTGATTTTGTCTGAAAAGATTCGATCATTCCAAATGAAACTTCAGATTTGGCAAAATAAAAATTGGATCAAAATAATATTTACATGTTGCCTACCTTATCTGATTTCTTTAAGGAAAATGACATTGAACCAGACATAAGAATTACGATGATCATTTCCGTGAAAGAACACTTGCACATGCTTGAAGATGAAATTTCGTCACACTTTCCAAATCTACCTGACACCCAATTTGCACTTGCCAAAAGCCCTTTCACAGGTAAAGCTGAAGACGTCCCCGAGACAGCACAAGAGGAGTTCATTGAACTTATTAACAGTGATGCAGCGAAAACTGATTTTTCTATTAAGCCAGTTACAAAATTTTGGATCAAGTATTTGTAGTCATGTCCTATTCTGTCTGAGACTGTGTTGCGCCTTCTTCTTCCATTTCCAACAACATATCTATGTGAAACAGGGTTTTCCAGCTTGCTGGTTATCAAGTCTGAATACAGAAGTAGACTTGCTGTGGAAGATGATCTTGGCTGTGCTCTTGCTAAGACTGCACCATGAATTTCTGATCTGGTGAGAAGGAAGCAAACTCAACCTTCACACTGACGTTGGCTTTGTATGCATACTGTTGACTGTTGCAAAATGTAGCAATGTAGTTTACTGTTGTTATATTAAGCCTGTTACCCATGATACAAGACAATATTTCATTTATTTGTAATTAGAGATAAATAATTCACAATATATAACAACATTTTGTCTTTGTGATTAATCACTATGCTTTAATTATGTTCAATTTGTAGCAATAAAAATACATCCTTTATATCAGATATTTATATTACAGTTCATTACAAAATTGCAGTTATGACATAGACAATATTTAATGGTTGGGGTTCACTACAACATGAGGAACTGTATTAGGGGGTCGCGGCATCAGAAAGGTTGAGAACCACTGCTCTAGTATATATATAAGACGCATTTGTTGTCTGTCTGTCTGTCTGTCTGTCTGTCTGTCTGTCTGTCTGTCTGTCTGTCTGTCTGTTCCCTAATAACTCAAGATCCAGACAACCCAGTAAAGTGAAATTTGGTAAACGTACACACATCTATATGGGGAAGGTTCTTAAATAGGTTTCGTTTCATAAATTTATACTAATGGGCACCGGGGGCCCAAAAACATTTTTTTCCTAATTTGCGCTTTATAAAAAATGAAAATCAACATTTTACCTATTTCCCAAGGAGGCAGAAGCATGAAATTTTAGGAAATTGTTGAGTACACTTCGGCAATGGTAACAGGCAAAAATATATTTAAATTACATCTTTTTGGGGACTGGGGGCCCAAATGTAGTTTTTTTCCTTATATGAACTATATATAAATACTGAAAATCACTAATTCTCATATTTCACGGAAAGGCAGAAGCATGAAACTTTGGCAAGTCTTTAAGTACGCTACCCCGACGATACTTAGCGAGAAAGAATTTTAAACTTCCCACTAATGAGGGCCGGGGGCCCAAATGTTGTTTTTTATTATATTAGAAACAAACTCATCACTAATTCTCTATTTTATAGTGTCGGTAAAAACATGAAACGTTTGGAAATTATTGAGCAGACTCTCCTGGCAATAATGGCTTTCTTTTTCATGGGGTGCCGGGGGCCCAAATGTACTTTTTTTCTGAAATGAGCTATATTAACAAATTTCAGCCAACGAAATATTGTGAAATTTAGTACACGTATACGACATTACATGATGAAGTTTCTTAAGTAGATATTGTTTAAATTTCCCGCTCATGTGGGGACGGGGGACCAAAAACGTATTTTACTTTGATGGGCTATATAAAAAAATGAAAATTACTAATTCTCCTATTTCGGATTATGTGGAAGCATGAAATTTTAGGAAATTTTTGAGTACACGCCTGCAGTGGTAACAGGTGACAAAAATTGTTACATTATCACTTACTGGGAGCCGGGGTCCCAAATGTAGTTTTTTTTACTACTACACCATATATAAATACTAAAAATCACCCATTCTACTGTTCCCATGTAGGTAGAAGAATGAAACTTTGGGAAGTTGTTAAGTACACTCTCCTCACGCTAATTTGCGAAAAAGAATTGTGTATGTTTCTACAGAAAACCTTATTTAAAACCCGTGAGAAGCCGGGTACTTGCCTCTAGTATATATATATAAGACACATTTGATGTCCGTCTGTCTGTCTGTTCCCTAATAACTCAAGATTCAGACAACCCAGTAATGTGAAATTTGGTAAAGGTACACACAATCATATGGGGAAGGTTCTTAAATAGGTTTCGTTCCATACATTTACACTCATGGGCGCCGGGGGCCCAACAACTTTTTTTTCCTTATTTGAGCTATATAAAAAATGAAAATCAACAATTTTTCTATTTCTCGAGGAGGCAGAAGCATGAAATTTTAGAAAATTTTATTAGTACACTTCCGTAGTGGTAACAGGTGAAAAAAGTATTTAAATTATCACTTACTGGGAGCCGGGGGCCCTAATATAGTTTTTCCCCTTATATGAACTATATATAAAAACTGCAAATCACTAATTATCTTATTTTACGGATAGGTAGAAGTATGAAACTTTTGCAAGTTATTAAGTACGCTACCCAGACAATATTTTGCGAGAAAGAATTTTAAACTTCCCACTCATGGGGAGCCGGGGGCCCATATGTAGTTTTTTTTGGTACTAATATACGCTATATAAATACTGAAAATCCCCCATTCGACTATTTCCCGTGTAGGTAGAAGAATGAAACTTTGGGAAGTTGTTAAGTACACTCTCCTAACGCTAATTTGCACAAACAAATTTTAAACTTCCCACTCATTGTGGGCCGGGGGCCCAAATATAGTTTTTTCTTATATTAAAACCTCACTCATCACTAATTCTCAAATTTACCGTGTAGATGAAACCATGAAACTTTTGGAACTTCTAGAGCATACTCTCCCGACAATAATGGCAATGGTTCCCTAAATTCCCACTCATGGGGCCCGGGGGCCCCAAAATATTTTTCCCCCGTTAGTTGAGGTAGATAAAATTGACAATAACTAATTCTCCTATTTCCCGAGTAGGCAGAAGCATGAAATTTTATGATTATTGTTTAGTACATTTCCCAAATTATCGCAGGCAAAAATATATTTCAATTATCACTTTCTGGGGTCCAGGGGCCCACATTTTTTTTCTATATGAGCTATATACAAATTTTAAATCACTAATTCTCCTATTTACCGTGTAGATAGAAGTAAGTATCTTTGGCAAGTTGTTGTACGTTAGAACGACGATATTTTGCGAGAAAGAATTTTAAACTTCCAACTCATGGGGAGCCGGGGGCCCAAATGTATTTTTTGTGTGCTAATATACGCTATATAAATACTGAAAATCCCCCATTCGACTATTTCCCGTGTAGGTAGAAGAATGTAACTTTAGGAAATTGTTAAGTACACTCTCCTAACGCTAATTCGCAAAAAATAACTTTAAAATTCCCACTCTTGGGGGCTAGGGGCACAAATGTAGTTTTTTCTTACATTAAAAACCGTATTATTTCTAATTCTCAAATTTACCGTATACGTAAAGACGTGAAACTTTTGGAAGTTTTTGAGCACTCTCTCCCAACAAAAATTGATAAAAAGTCTTTTAAAATTCTCACTCAGGGTGGGGCTTGTGTGCCCAATTGTATTTTTTCCTTAAATGAACTGTATTTCACATCTCCAATGGTAACAGGTGAAACCATATTTAAATTATCTTTCTAAGGGGACCGGGGCTTAATGTAGTTTTCTTCTTTATATGAGCAAAAATTACTAATTCTCCTATTTCCCTTTTAGGTAGAAGCATGATACTTTGGAAAGTTGAGCAACACATATCTGCCATGGTAAGAGGAGTAAAAAGAAATCACCCCCCAACGGGGCCGGGGCCCAAATGTATTTGTTCTGACATAAAAAAACAGACTCATCATGTATTCTCTAATTTTCGGTGACGGTAGAAGCATAAAAGTTAGGAAATTTGTTGAGGAGGCACTCTCGACGAAAATTAACAAATAAAATATTTAAACTCCTGCTCATGTGGGGCCGGTGGCCCAAATACGTTTTTTCCTTACATTGGGTATGTAAAATTTAAAAACCACTAATGAAATTTTCGAAAGTTGTTGAGTAAACTTCTGCGATGGTAAAAGGGGAAAAAATGTTTATAACACTTATTGGAAGCCTGTTGCCAAAAAATAATGTTGTTTTTTTTACACATATGAGTTATATAAAAATTGAAAATCTTTAATTCTACTATTTGGAATAATGGGATTTCGGAAAGTTGCTAATTATACTATCACGATAGTGCAGTCTTAACTGGTGTCTTCGGATTGCTGGTATAGAATTGCAGACACTATGCTTTTCGGATAGGAAATTGTTTTGATGTGCTTTAAGATAAATGTACCTTTTAATTTTTACTTCAGGTAAATAAAAAGTTTAGTATGCTTCTACAGAAAACCTCATTTAAAACCCGTGCGAAGCCGGGTACCTGCCTCTAGTATATATATATAAGACGCATTTGTTGTCCGTCTGTCTGTCTGTCTGTCTGTCTGTCTGTCTGTCTGTTCCCTAATAACTCAAGATCCAGACAACCCAGTAAAGTGAAATTTAGTAAACGTACACTGAATTATATGGAGAAGGTTCTTAAATAGGTTTCGTTCCATAAATTCACACTCATGGGCGCCGGGGGCCCAAACACTTTTTGTTCCTTATTTGAGCTATATAAAAAATGAAAATCAACAATTTTTCTTTTCTCGAGGAGACAGAAGCATGCAATTTTAGGAAATTGTTGAGTACACTTCTGCAATGTTAACAGGCAAATATATATTTAAATTACCTCTTTCTGGGGGCTGGGGGCCCAAATTTAGTTTTTTTTCTAATATAAACTATATATAAAAACTAAAAATCACTAATTTTCCTATTTTACGGATAGGTAGAAGCATGAAACTTTTGGCAAGTTGTTAAGTACACTACCCCGAAGATATTTTGCGAGAAACAATTTTAAACTTCCCACTCATGGAGAGCCGGGGGGCCCAAATGTATTTTTTTAAAACTTATATACGCTTTATAAATACTGAAAATCACCCATTCTACTATTTTTCGTGAAGATAGAAGAATGAATCATTGGGAAGTTGTTAAATACACTCTCTTAACGCTAATTTGAGAAAAAGAAATTTAAACTTCCCACTCATTGGGGGCGGGTGGCCCGAATATAGTTTTTTTTTTACTGATATACGCTATATAAATACTGAAAATCACCCACTCTACTATTTCCCGTGTGGGTAGAAGAATGAAACATTGGAAAGTTGTTAAGTACACTCTCCTAACGCTAATTTGTGAAAAAGAATTTCAATCTTCCCACTCATTTGGGGCCGGGTGCCCAAATGTTGTTTTTTCTTATATTAAAAACAAACTCATCACTAATTCTCCAATGTACCGTTTTGTAAAAACATGAAACTTTTGGAAATTATTGAGCAGACTCTCCTGGCAATAACGGCAACCAAAAAAATTATTAAAATTCTCACTTATATGGTGCCGGGGGCCCAAATGTCCTTTTTCTTAAGTGGGCAAAATGTAGACAACGAAAAACAATCACGTCTCAAGAAAGATCAGGATTCTGATTAGTTGGAAGCATGTACTTTTCGGAAATCTTTGAGTAGACCCCCGCAATGGTAACATGTGAAAAAATATTTAAATTAACACTTACTGGGAGCCGGGGGCCCAAATGTAGTTCTTTTTTTTTATTAATATATGCTATATAAATACTGAAAATCCCCCATTCGACTATTTCCCGTGTAGGTAGAAGAATGAATTTTTGGGAAATTATTAAGTACAATCTCCTAACGCTAATTTGCAAAAAAGAGTTTTAAATTCCCACTCATTAGGTACCGGGGGCCCAAATGTTGTTTTGTATTATATTAGAAACAAACTCATCACTAATTCTCCAATTTACCGTGTCGGTAAAAACATAAAACGTTTGGAAATTATTGAGCAGACTCTCCTTGCAATAATTGTTTTTTTTCATGGGGTGCCGGGGACCCAAATGTACTTTTTATTTCTTAAATGAGCTATATTGACAAAATTCAGACAACGTTTAAATTTCCCGCTCATGTGTATTTTACTTAGATGGGCTATATAAAAATTGAAAATTACTAATTCTCCTGTTTCTGATTAGGTGGCAGCATGAAATTTGAGGAAATTGTCGATTTCACGCCTGCAATGGTAACAGGTGAAAAATATTTAAATTATCACTTACTGGGAGCCGGGGGCCGAAATGTAGGTGTTTTTTTTTACTACAACACGCTATATAAATACTGAAAATCACCCATTCTACTTTTCCCATGTAGATAGAAGAATGAAATTTTGGGAAGTTGTTAAGTACACTCTCAAAACGCTAATTTGCGAAAAAGCATTGTGTACGCTTCTACAGAAAACCCTATTTAAAACCCGTGAGAAGCCGGGTACTTGCCTCTAGTATCTATATATATATATATATANTGTCTGTTCCCTAATAACTCAAGATCCAGACAACCCAGACAAGTGAAATTTAGTAAACGTACACACAATTATATGGGGAAGGTTCTTAAATAGGTTTCGTTCCATAAATTCACACTCAGGGGCGCCGGGAGGGCCAACAACTTTTTAGCGCATTTTCGAGATGTCGAAATCGCTATTGCACCCGTTTTGTCCGTCCGTCTGTCATCACCCTTGATCACAGCATCCATAAGTCCTAGACCCATGATGTATATATGTTTTTTGTATGTCCTGACCTGCCATTTGTGCATCAACAATCAGTTATTCGATCCGTTTAAAAACCCCGTTAAAACTACCAAAAAATATTTCGAATCGAGAGGTAACACTAGCGCAGGGAACGGCCGCCATTGCCGGAAGTCGAATGCACAATTCTTCACGCATTGAAGAGTGGTGCGAAAGGGTGCAAAATAATTAGTTGTTTTTTTTTAGTTGAAGTCATTAGAATATGTGTAAAAGTTTAGAGAGTTTTACGTCATCATTTGTGGTGACTTGTAGTTGGATTAAAGAGAAAATATTTTTTTTTTTAAATGTAAAGAAATGACTTTTAAATAAAAAAATGTCAGGTATATTTATTACACAAGAAAATTCATAAAAATATGTCTAAAATCTAAACATAATTACTGATAACTACATAATTCTGATATCTAACATAAGTACTGATACATAATACGAAAATGCGTTAACACGTCCTGAATTCCAATAGGTACCAGGCTTAACATGATTTTTTTCCTTATTTGTGCTATATACAAAATGAAAATCAACAATTTTTCTATTTCTCGAGGAGGCAGAAGCATGAAATTTTAGGAAATTGTTTAGTACACTTCTGCAATGGTAACGGGCAAAAATATATTTCAATTAACTCTTTCTGGGGGCAGGAGGTCCAAATTTAGTTTTTTCCCTTATATGAACTTTTTATAAAAACTGAAAATCACTAATTATCCTATTTTACGGATAGGTAGAAGCATGAAACTTTGGCAAGTTGTTAAGTAAGCTAACCCGACGATATTTTGAAATAAACAATTTTAAACTTCCCACTCATGGGGAGCCAGGGGCCCAAATGTAGTGGGTTTTTGTACTTATCTATACTAATAAAAGGGAAAGCCCTCACTCACTGACTGACTGACTGATTCATCACTAATTCTCCAACTTCCCGTGTAGGTAGAGTCATAAAACTTTGGGAAGTTGTTGGTTACCTTCTCACGACGAAAATTGGCGAAAAAGAATTTTAAAAATTTCACTCATGTGGGGCCGGGGGCCCAAAAACATTTTTTTCCTAATTTGGGCTCTATAAAAATTGAAAATCATCAATTTTCCTATTTCCCGTGTAGGTACGAGCATGAAACTTTGGAAATTTGTTAAGTACATGCTCCCAAATATAATTGGACAAAAAAGAGTTAAATTTCCCGCTCAATGGGGCCGTGGCCCCAAAAAAGGGTTTTTCCTTATTTGAGCTATATAAAAATTAAAAATCACTAATTCTATTATTTCCCGTGCAGGTAGAAGCATGAAACTTTGGAAAATTTTATAGTACACGCTCCCAACGAAAATTGGCAAAAAGAATGTTAAAATTCCCTCTCATGGGGGACCAGGGGCCCAAATATACTTTTTCTTATATTAAAAAC
>MUZC01001143.1:785389-801264 GCA_002072015.1 Radix auricularia | reverse complement strand
TGAAAAAAATATTTAAATTATCACTTACTGGGAGCCGGGGGCCCAAATGTAGTTTTTTCCCTTATATGAACTATATATAAAAACTGAAAATCACTAATTATCTTACTTAACGGATAGGTAGAAGTATGAAACTTTGGCAAGTTGTTAAGTATGCTACCCCGACGATATTTTGCGAGAAAGAATTTTAAACTTCCCACTCATGGAGAGCCGGGGGCCCATATGTAGTTTTTTTGTACTAATATACGCTATATAAATACTGAAAATCCCCCATTCGACTATTTCCCGTGTAGGTAGAAGAATGAAACTTTGGGAAGTTGTTAAGTACACTCTCCTAACGCTAATTTGCACAAACAAATTTTAAACTTCCCACTCATTAGGGGCCGGGGGCCAAATGTAGTTTTTTCTTATATTAAAAACACACTCATCACTAATTCTCAAATTTACCGTGTAGCTAAAACCATGAAACTTTTGGAAATTCTTGAGCATACTCTCCCGACAATAATATAAATCATTCCCTAAATTCCCACTCATGGGGCCCGGGGGCCCAAAAGCATTGAGGTATATAAAATTGACAATAACTAATTATCCTATTTCCCGAGTAGGCAGAAGCATGAAATTTTAGGATTATTGCTTAGTACATTACCCAAATTATCGCTGGCGAAAATATATTTCAATTATCACTTTCTGGGGTCCATGGGCCCAAATGTTTTTGCTATATGAGCTAAATAAAAAATTTTAATCACCAATTCTCCTATTTCCCGTGTAGGTAGAAGTAAGAAACTTTGGCAAGTTGGTGTACGCTACCCCGACGATATTTTGCAAGAAATAATTTTAAACTTCCAACTCATGGGGAGCTGGGGGCCCAAATGTATTTATTTTACTACTATACGCTATATAAATACTGAAAATCCCCCATTCGAATATTTCCCGTGTAGGTAGAAGAATAAAACTGTAGGAAATTGTTAAGTACACTCTCCTAACGCTAAATCGCAAAAAAGAATTTTAAAATCTCCACTCTTGGGGGCTAGGGGCCCAAATGTAGTTTTTTCTTTCATTAAAAACCTTATTATCTCTAATTCTCAAATTTACCGTATACGTAAAGACATGAAACTTTTGGAAGTTTTTGAGCACTCTCTCCCAACAAAAATTGATAAAAAGTTTTTTTTTTTAATTCTCACTCAGGGTGGTGCTGGTGTGCCCAAGTGTATTTTTTTCTTAAATGAACTGTATTTCACATCTCCAATGGTAACAGGTGAAAACATATTAAAATTATCTTTCTAAGGAGGCCGGGGCCCAATGTAGTTTTCTTCTTTATTTGAGCGAAAATTACTAATTCTCCTATTTCCCATTTAGGTAGAAGCATGATACGTTGGGAAGTTGAGCAATACATATCCGCAATGGTAAAAGGAGTAAAAAGAAATCACCCCCTTGGGGGGCAGGGCCCAAATGTATTTGTTTTTATATAAAAAACATACTCATCACGTATTCTTTGATTTTCGGTGACGGTAGAAGCATAAAAGTTTGGAAATTTGTTGAGGAGGCACTCTCGACGAAAATTAACAAAGAAAAATATTAAAACTCCTGGTCATGTGGGGCCGGTGGCCCAAATACGTTTTTCCCTTACATTGGCCATGTAAAATTTGAAAACCACTAATGATATTTTCGATAGTTGTTGAGTACACTTCTGCGATGGTAACAGGCGAAAAAAAAAGTTATAACACTTATTGGAAGCCTGGTGCCACAAAGTAATGTTGTTTTTTTACTTTTAAAAGCTATATAAAAATTGAACATCTTTAATTCTACTATTTGGAATAATGGGATTTCGGAAAGTTGTTAATTATACTATCACGATAGTGCAGTCTTAACTGGAGTTTTGGGATTGCTGGTATAGAATTGCAGACACTATGCTTTTCTGATAGGCAATTGTATTTTACCTGCTTTAAGATAAATGTACCCTTTTAATTTTTACTTTATGTAAATAAACAGTTTAGTATGCTTCTACAGAAAACCTCATTTAAAACCCGTGCGAAGCCGTGTACTCGCCTCTAGTATATATATAAAGCGAATGATGAAACGGTAAGAATATTTAAGAGAGACAGAGAGAGAGAGACAGAGAGAGAGACAGAGACAGAGACAGAGAGAGAGAGAGAAGGTGGGAAGGAGATGGAGTGAGAATGAGATAGAGAAGGAGAAATAACAGAGGTAAACAGCTCTAAGACGGTTAATTCTAGGTCAATCCATGAAGTTCACGCAACAGAAAGGAAATGTTACTGATCACAACATGGATCGATATATTCAATTATAGACGCTATTTTTCTATCGACTGCTCCGAGTTCTGGTAAACGTGATGTTAGTAGAGGATAGTTCTAAGAATCAAGGACTTTATGGTTAAGACTTACAAAACATAGATAATCGCAACTTAGTTTTATAGTATTTATGTCAATAAATGTTGTTATTTTGTGTTTTCTTGTGGAATAGGTAGGTCTTATTATTTTCTTCTATGTGTTAATAGCCACAGCTAGGTACAAAGTCAATGAATTTAATTAAAAAATTTAATTAATGAAGATTTTTTAATATATATATATATAATAACATTCGAAAAATTCAATATGTTATCAATTTACAGATAATAGCAGTTCTAGTATCAGAAGCTTTTTATTGAATCAATTATAAAACACGCTTGCTTTTCATTTTTGACGTGCATTTTTCAGTCCTATTTTAACTCAAGATTTTGTTATTTATCTTTTTAATCAGAATAACTTTCAGTGAGTCAATGTTTGAATCCACGCTCCTGTTTTTAATAGTGCTTTATTTATTTACGAGCAACAAAGCCCGTCCAAAGACGTTCCGCCATCGTTTCGGTAGCATGTTGTCTAGGAGTAACTTTAGTGATTAGCAGAAGTGACACACTTCAAGATGGGAACGGAACACAGTACCGAGTGATGACAAAAATACTGTACCAAAAATAACTCGTTTTGAACGTCCGTGTAAATTTGTTCAATATGTAAATGACATTTAATTTTTTTCCGCTAGTGATTGGCTGTAGGAGTCTGTGGAAGTTTGAGGGACCAATCGCTATCGATGACCGGACAGACAACTGCCTTTTATTATTATAGATTTTCAAACCGTGTCCTAGAATATATTTTACCAAGATCATGAATAATCATCATAATGCTTGTGATCAACTTTTCTTCATGATAATCATAATATATGTAACCTAATTGTCTTCGATTGGTTTTCAAAACGATGTCAGCGTAATAAGATCCTACATATCATGTGTAAGTAAATGTCACCAAGGTGAAATAAATATTTGTTCGTTATTGACTACGAAAACTGAAATACAATTTTAATGCCGTTGCTTTCGGAGGATTATTCGTAGTTCTGAAAACCATCAAACTTCCTAAACCCCAACTGTAATTGAAAAGCAAACCGGAAAATATCTACAGGAGAAAATTTGGTACGTCATAAGTATATGTTATTGAAAAACAAATAACAACTCAGTTGTTTAAATCTGAAATACTAAGTGTCTCTGATTCTACTGCCTGATACAAAATCTCTGGCCAACGCAGAGGCGTCACTATGGTTGGTGTCACCCGGGGCGCTAGCTTATGGTGTCAGCCCCGTCACGACTTAACACATAGAACTCGTCCAGGTCTTCCAGTGCCTATTAACGGGAAAATATAGAACTTTACATTTTGGTGTCACCCCTTGTGATGGTGTCTCCCGGGGCGGCCCGCCCCCACCACTTCCCCCTAGTGACGCCACTGGGCCAACGATGCCTTCCCCTCCTTTAGTCAAGAAAAATACATATTTTCTATGTTAAGTCAGTCTGAGCTAGGAAGTAGATATGTCGAACATTATTTGCATTCTTTTTTCAACCCTAAGCATTTTTCCTCATATCGTTCAATCGTGGAATGACCGAAACGAATTTAAGATCACCATCTCCTCCTGGAAGACTTGCACCCAACCTGTAAAGTGTTGCTTTCATTTCGTTCAGGTTCTCTGTGTGTGAAGTGAAAGTCTGACTATTTGTGCCGGCAATGATTGTTATCCAGCCCCGCCGTGCGAGAATTGGATTATGACCGGTTAATGAGCACGTCGGAAGCAGTTCTCGGTGAGTCCTCTTACCGGCAGTTTTTGGCCGCGGGCAGTGGCCTGGTGCTGGGAGATAGCCAATTGCCGGAGATTGGCTCTAAATTGTTTGTAGCCAGGCGAAATTGCCACGGCGATCCCAAATACTGTCATACAAATGAAAAGACTGACTTTTGGTCGTAAGTGGGTAAAGAAGAAATATCCCCGTGGCCAGTATTCAGGACAGAAAGAAATCTCGGCTAAGCAGGGTTTTTTGTTTTGTTTTTTTTGGAACAGAGTAATCACTCTGTAGATTGTAGAGAGATGCGATATCACCAACCTCCGACTTTTTTCTTCGTTTTAAATAGCCAATTACTTTTTAAATTTATTTTTAAATTTTTTTTTTTAAATATTATTTGGAACGTATACATCGTTAATCGTTTTAATAACAAAAGATATTATAAAATTCAATTGAAGATAAAACAGAATATCCTGAGATTTATTTTGGGTATGTAGACTTAATGAAAAAAAAAGTATATTGAACCGAGAGATTTAGTTTATTTGATGTTGAATATTTATTTGATTTTCTTAAAAACAGTCTAAAAACGTTGTCCACCGTCAAACTAGTGGCTTATATTGTTTTGAAAATTCCAAAAATAATTTTGACTCCTTAGTGAGTGTGTGGGAAGATACTGATCTTTGATAAATAGAAACATAAAAAGATTTTTTTTATTCCACAAACAATGAATTTTGTTGTTATTTTAACTTTTAAAAATATCGTGTACTATTTTATTATTGATTTTATTTTAGGTCCTTACTTTGTTGTGTCACTACGTCCAAAACACATGTATCAATCTCAAGAGCCAGCAAAATTTGACCTGCGTGCAGCAATATCCCGTCATAGTAAAAAAAAAATGATGCAATATTGTAATAGTTTTGCGATATAAGGGGTAAATCAAGTGCCCTAGTATTACACAAGCAATGCTAGACCAAATGAACGTGAAGGTTTTCCATCTCAGACTTTGCTAAGAGACACATAGATTAAGATTACTTTGCATCGAGTTCATAGGTCACTACGTCTCTTCAGATGCACAGAACAGTAATCTTTAGATTAGGGTTGGTACTGATTTTAAAAAATGCATTCGATCAATATTTAAAAACATAGATTAAACATAGATTATTTGATTAATTTTTTAATTAATTTTATTTTATACAACGCATATTATTGTATATATAGATCCTGTTAAGTCAGGATTCATTATTTCGCGAAAGCGGTAAGATCATTGCTCCCAAATTGTGTTACGTAACAAAGAAAATTTGCTCTGCTGTGCAAGAAATAAGGAAGAAAAACCTTTTTTTATGCATGCACCTATAAATATTATAAATAAAAATAATATTACAAGGGAAAAGTGTGTAACTAGCAAACATAACATAATAAATAAATTGGAAATAAAATATAAAATTTTTCTGACATTTTCATAGAAATTTAATCGCTTTAATTAATTTTAAAGATTAATCGATTAATTAATCGTTAATATTCCGCAGCCCTATTATAGATATTAACGTATCAATTTCGTCATAAACGGGGGAACTGCAACTGTTGGGCCTGAATTTACATCCTGTTTTTTTTTCGAGAAAATCGTACGTGTGTATCTGAAATTATGCCCCCAAATCAATTGTTTTCGACACCATGTTCTGCGATAATAATGTAGAACACTTGATATTTCCACGATTGGAAATAGTTTAAACCCATTTAATTTTCATGAATTAAACAAATTGTCTTCTCTTTGTAGAAATAATAATTGCTTTGTCTTCTGTTACGACAAATCCATTATTATTTCATTTTTAAGATTCCAAATTGTTCCACTTTTAGAAAAATTACGAGACACTTAAAAACATTTTTTTTCCTTTTATGCTTTGTAATCAATCATGGAGTCGAAAGGAGACCGCAAGTAAACTGCCCAATTTAAAAAATTGAATTAATTTATTTTTTTTTTAACTTAAAAAAACAACACTAGAATAACACTCCAAAAACATGAAACGGGAAATCTTGAGAAAAAGAAAGAACTCCACAGAATAGTTGAGGTTCCATTAACAAGGAGCCTTGAAGTTTTGGAAAGATGTCCTGACACCTTGTATTGCCCTCTTTAATCATCGATTTTTCAAGCCTGAAAGTCGATACATGCTCTCTCGCTTCTGACGTTATCAATGGCATGTCTTCTCGATATTACTTGATGTCATCGTTTCAGACATGGCTTTTATTTTAAGTGATGTTATATCACTTAACATTTCCTAGAATTTCTGAAAATTTCATTAAAAAAACAACAACGGTTACTAAGCTTTACTTTCCACAACCGTTTAATCGAAATAAGTGTCTCAAAGACATTCCAAGTTAAATTTTGTAATGGTCTCTATCTACATCATGTGTATACATAGAGAGAGATATTGATAGATAGCCAGAAAGACAGACAGACAGATATACTGATAGACAGATATACAGACAGATAGACATATATACAGACAGACAGATAGATGATATATAGATAGATAGACAGATAGATAGACAGATAGATAGACAGATAGATAGACAGATAGATAGACAGATAGATAGACAGATAGATAGATAGATAGATAGATAGATAGATAGATAGATAGATAGATAGATAGATAGACAGACAGACAGACAGACAGACAGACAGACAGACAGACAGACAGACAGACAGACAGACAGACGGACGGACGGACGGACGGACGGATGGATGGATGGATGGATGGATGGATGGATGGATGGATGGATGGATGGATGGATGGATGGATGGATGGATGGATGGATGGATAGGGAGGGAGGAATGGATACTTGACTGTTCATAAGATAACATATTAAGGAGATAAGTTGGTGCGTGTAGACCTACAGAAGAATGTGACCCAAGACTTGAGCACTAAAAAATTGTGTGTGTTGAGCGGGGGTGCGTGTGTGTGAGTGTCTGTTCGTTCGTGTGGTTGGCCGAGGTTGTCATCTATCCCGGAAACAAGTCGGTCGAAGGTGTCAGTTGAAACATTTATCTCCGCCAACCCTGACCGCCATGAAACTAATGGTCTATAGATTACATAGGTTATTCCCAAAGTATGTATGGTTACGTTTAGACAAAAATAAAACACCTTTGGAAAATGCGGGCGCGTTACATTTTTAAACTTATAGTAGGGCTGGTACTGACTGAAAAAAAATCGTTCAATTAATTGGGAACACATTAAATCGATTAATTATATTTTATACGCATATATATATATATATATGTATATATATATGTATATATATATTAGGGCTGTTATCGATTAATTTCAATTTAATCATTAACTTTTAAAAAATTACCGAATAATTAATCGATAATTTTTATTAAACTGAAAAAAATAAGATGTATGACGTCATTAAACTGAAAATTTCAAGGGAAGTAACAATAACAGGCAATTAATATTTTTAAAAATTTAAATATAAGAGCTTATTTTAAAGTCTACACTTGCAAAAAAATATTTTTCTTTAATGGAGAAGTTTGTACGTAAAATAAGTAAACTATTTTTAATTATTAATAAATCGGAAAAAATATTTAAAACAACCTCTTCAATTTAATCGCTATTTTATCGATTAAAATAATTTTAATGGATAAAAAATTACCGATTAATCGAGAAATTAATCGTTAATTTCCGCCGCCCCAATATATATATATAATATGTATGTATGTATGTATATCCCGTTAAGGTTAAGTTGCGGTTCATTATTGCAAGAAATCGACTAAGTCACGGTAGTTCCATAGTTCCCAAATTTTTTGACGAAAACAATTTCCAAACATATTTCCGAACAGAAATGTTTCTTTAAATTATAATAAAAGCATGAAATATAATATTCACCATACTTCCATTTTCCTGCCTTAGGGTATCTTTGTTTCACAAAGGAACTACAACATGATTTATAAAGAAGAAGAAAAAATTTCCTGTCTTTTATTGCAACTTCATTTTATGTCACTTTACAGCGACTTAAACATAGGTGGTCGCAAGGATGTGATATTCAAATTGATTTAAATATTTCTAATTTTAAAAAATTCTTTGGTAGGTAGGGCGCACATTTTTGGGATTACTTTTTCTATTTGCGATCTGAAAGAGAACATAATATCAGTTTAATATACCTTAAAACTAAGTTGACATGTTTGATTTTTTAAAAAGTCCTTTATATATTAGTTTTTCTGACGCTTAATGACGCTTTCAACCTCTGACCTTTTTCATCCGTCATTGTTTCCCTTAGTAACGGCTGTAACGAGAGAGTGGTCGAACTTAGTGGCTTACAGCTAAGTAATTGGTCAGATTATCGTTCTATTCTTATTATCTCTCTCTTTTCATTAGATTGTCTCTGTGGACCGATATTAATTAGAGACATTGCTAGTGGAGACAAAAGGATTACCTGCAAATTGTTCCCCTTCGTCTCATTTCATCAACCATTCATTGCAATCAATAACCCTCCCCCCGACCCCACCCCAACATTACACACATATATTGTTACCGTACAATGTAAACAGGACCCAGCTTAACCACATCAATAGTCGTTGTAATCTAAATTTTATTGAACTACGCAGTCATTTTGCTTGCTCTGTCTCTTAATACATAGACATAAAAACTATTTAAAATAATTAATTTTTTTATAAAATTCTCCCTTGAAAATAAGGAAAATGGTTACTATCTCCTATAGTTAGTTTGCCAGCAAAATCATTCTCGCCTTTCGAAATTATTATTCTTTTATCAGGGTAAAATGGATTTTAAATATTTTGAAATGTATCTGCACGTATTATGTACATCAAGCTTAATTTAAGTCGTCAATTGTTAGAGTTTATCTTACTCCGGTAAGCATCAGTGATGTATTGTATGTTGAATTAACTCAGAAGTTATAGTTAGCAAATTGGAAAGAATGTGGAAAGGAAGAAGATGGAAGCGTATCTTATTAAAATTCTTTACGCCTTGTCCGAAATATTTTTAAACAAACAACAACAACAACATTCCTTTCATATCTTTTATTTGAAAAATAATTATTCTTTTAAAGTTCAACGTATTTATTCAATAGTCCTCGCTGATGATTATAATGTAGGCATGTTTCACAAACACTGTCTGCCATTGATATAATTCTCGAAAAATTTAAAGATTAACAGTCTTTAATAATATACACCAGACAATTAGCAACTACGTGCTTTTTAAAAAAACACAGGTTAATATATATAAAAATGGACCACTGCTTTTATTGAGTTTTTAAAATAAATTTAATTTGATCAGTATTACAAATACATAAATCGGTTCTTGGTCGAATTACAAAATGTAAGTTAAATAGTTGTCGTGCATTTTTATTAGTCAATAAAAAATATTTTTCTTTGATTTTTAAAATACATCTTCCATTAAAGGTAGATATTCCATAAAACCAATAGTCTCGATGATTTACAACTTGTTTGATAGCCAAGTAGCATTAAGCTTGTTTCTCTTGAAAATTTATTATCGTCCTTTGTTTTTGGTTTATTCATTAAATTATTTTTTAAGGGATTCTCATCACGAATCTCGTTAAAAATTGTCTATTTATAAATTAATAATAAACCCTGTCAATAAAAGGAGATTTACAGATTTAAAATTTAAGAATGTGATCTTTCAAAAACAACGAAACGTGTATTTTAAATCTATACTGAATAACTATTTTCTGTTGTCCATTGTACTCAATATGTTTAAGTTTTAAGTGTACTGGATTGAGCTGCTTATCGCTTTGTAAGAGACTTGTAGTGCTATTATCTAGAAAAAGTTATGAGTTAATTAGGATGATTTATGAAAAAGGGAAGGTGATTAACGTTTGCGAGGGAAGAACGTAGTAGAGCCCTTTCTATAACCTTTTCTATAGATCATTAATAATGCGGATTATAAATGAACACGCAAATAATAAATTCATTCCTCCTTCTAATTAAAAATATATATATAAAAGAAATACTAGCAACGACTGAATCAAAAACTAATCAGACGATACGATTCAAGCGCGTAAAACGATTTTGATGGCTCCCAAAATGCAGGTATAAAGTATAAAAAAATGTCGGTCCTTAGAAAGCAATTAAGCCATTTAAGCCGGCTTTTATGACATTCTCAGAGACATGCATCTGAATGAATATTTATGGTAATCAATCAACATTTCTGGAATAAATAATCAATGTTATTTCTTTTTATTTTTAGGAAAGAAAACACAGGATGCGTTATAAGGGCATGTCATTATGTTACGCATATTGTCATTTATCGCTATTTCGACATGGGTTATTGTTCTTGGTGAGTGCTCTTTAAGCATTCTGTTAGAAGTTGAATAGAATGTATCGAACTCACGAAGTGCTGATATTAATTGGAATAAGAAACGTTGTTGCATTGTTCTGTGTGTCTATTTTGTTAGCACGTATTGACTAATGAAAGTTATTAGCTAGTTGGTACATTGTACGAACTTTTATACAGATAGCACTTCTTTCCTTTATTAATTGCACGCAGCTTAAAAAATATTGTTTGACCAGATGTGTTTATGTCAGTTTACTGTAATTGTCTGTGTTGGCTGGCCAGTACTTCCTAGTCTGAATTAGAGTTATAAAAATTTTATTTAAAAAAATTATTTTCACTTTAGGATCCTGCTGAGTCTGACAAAAGCGTGGGAAAAAACAACAACAACCTCTAATCACTGCTTGCTTAGGGGCCCCATTGTTGAGAATTGGATACATTTTATCATCTACGCCTTGTTCTTTTTTAGATGAAGGGTTTCTAAATTTTGTCCAAAGACCCTTTATATTGCCCTAAAAAATTAAATTACAATGTTATGAAAATATTTTTAGTTTTTAAATTAATATATTTTAAAGTTGTTCAAGATTATTAAAGAATAATTTGGGAAATTATTATGTTATCAGCCATCTGTATGTCAAAAGTATATTTTTAAAAAGGAAAATCTATATATATATAAGACGCATTTGTTGTCTGTCTGTCTGTTCCCTAATAACTCAAGATCCAGACAACCCAGTCAAGTGAAATTTAGTAAACGTACACACAATTATATGGGGAAGGTTCTTAAATAGGTTTCGTTCCATAAATTCACACTCAGGGGCGCCGGGGGGGCCAACAACTTTTTTTCCTTATTTGAGCTATATAAAAAATGAAAATCAACAATTTTTCTATTTCTCGAGGAGGCAGANAATTACCTCTTTCTGGGGGCTGGGGGCCCAAATTTAGTTTTTTCCCTTATATGAACTATATATAAAAACTGAAAATCACTAATTATCCTATTTTACGGATAGGTAGAAGCATGAAACTTTGGCAAGTTGTTAAGTAAGCTAACCCGACGATATTTTGAAATAAACAATTTTAAACTCCCCACTCATGGGGAGCCAGGGGCCCAAATGTATAGTTTTTTTAAAACTTATATACACTATATAAATACTGAAAATCACCCATTCTAATATTTCTCGTGTATGTAGAAGAATGAAACTTTGGGAAGTTGTTAAGTACACTCTCCTAACGCTTATTTGCAAAATAGAATTTTAAACTTCCCACTCATTGGGGGCCGGGGGCCCAAAGGTAGTTTTTTCTTATATTAAAAACTCACTCATCATTAATTCTCAAATTTACCGTTTAGGTGAAATCATGAAACTTTTGGAAATTCTTGAGCATACTCTCCCGACAATAATGGCAATCGTTCCATAAATTCCAAATCTAGGGGCCGGGGCCCAAAAACGTTTTTCCTCCCTTATTTGAGGTATATAAAATTGAAAATAACTAATTATCCTATTTCCCGAGTAGGCAGAAGCATGACATTTTAGGATATTGTTTAGTACATTACCCAAATTATAACAGGCGAAAATATATTTTTATTATTACTTTCTGGGGTCCAGGGGCCCAAATGTTTTTTTCCCTATATGAGCTATATAAAAATTGAAAATTACCAATTCTCCTATTTCCAGTGTAGGTAGAAGCATGAAAGTTTGGCAAGTTGTTAAGCACATTCTACCGACGCTAATTTGCAAAAAAGAATTTTAAAAATCCCACTCATGGGGGCTAGGGGACAAAATGTAGTTTTTTCTTATATGAAAAGCCGTCTTATCTCTAATTCTCAAATTTATCGTTTACGTAAAAAATGAAACTTTTGGAAGTTATTGAGCACACACTCTCCAAACAAAAATGGAGAAAAAATCTTTTAAAATTCTCCTTCAGGGTGGGACTGGTGTTCCCACATGTATTTTCTTCCTTAAATGAGCTGTGTTTCACATCTCCAATGGTAACAGGTAAAAACATATTTAAATTATCTCTCTAAGGGGGCCGGGGCCGAATGTAGTTTTCTTCGTTATATGAGCGATACAAAAAGTGAAAATTACTAATTCTCCTATTTCCCGTTTAGGTAGAAGCATAATACTTTGGGAAGTTGAGAAAAACATAACTGCCATGGTAATATAGTGTTTTTTTTTACTCATATAAGCTATATAAAAATTGAAAATCTTTAATTCTACTATTTGGAATAATGGGAATTCGGAAAATGTTAATTACACTACCACGATAGTGCAGTCTTAACTGGTGTGCCAGAGTCTTGGGATTGCTGGTATAGAATTGCAGACACTATGCTTTTCTGATAGGCAATAGTATTTGACCTGCTTTAAGATAAATGTACCCTTTTACTTCATGCAAATAAACAGTATATTACGCTTCAACAGAAAACCTCATTTAAAACCCGTGCGAAGCCGGGTACTTGCCTCTAGTAAATTATATTAGGCTTGTGAAAAATTACGTGAAATTTCATAAAGGTATAAATGCGGAATTTTTAATTATGTATTTTAGTTTAGACAATATCCATACTATTGAATAGTTTTTTTATTCTAAGCAAAATGAGCATACGAACTTTCCTTATCAACATTAAATAGCGCCAAACGTCAGTGGATGACGCCAGTTAACTTAATCCTTTTATGCTAATCCAACTAATCCCAAAAGTCTGTGGCTCACGCAGTTAGCTTGATGTAATAATACTAGTAATACATCATGGTGAACAGGACGATGATAATTGCACAAACATTAGAATAATCCACAAATGTTATCATCACCCCTGACTAGTTAAGTAGATCATGCTCACACTTGCTCTCTAGCCAACCGTACTTGCATAGTAACTATTGCCAGGAATTATGACTATCGACTTAATCAAGCATGAATACCAAACTTAGTTTTTCTACTTGGATGATAACAGAATTCACCACAGAAGCTATTTATATTATTATTATTATTACAGTACATGATGGAATCCTCCTGGCATTCTTTTTTACGGGGGATGACTTATATTAACTTATAAGCTCTCGGGGCCAGCCACTGTTTGGATGTAAGTGCCTTTAGGCTGTTTTTCTTAGTTTTTATAACAATGAATATCAAACGGAAATTATTCAAGGGAAATGCTTTTGCACCGCTTAAACTCAAAATAGGTTCAGCTAAAGCTAAATAATTGGAAAACTCATTTTGACTAATGCTAGATGAAGTCCAGCCATGCCCATGTACTGCGAGACTGTCGGTGCTGGGTGAATTCCACTAAAGTGACTTGTTAATGCAAATTACGTGTTCCTTTTAAATTCTTATATTATAAGAGGTTTTTTGTAGCTACAGAGTGATAGCCTTTCATAATTAGAGCGTTGAAAAAATAAGTCAGTAAATTTTGAAGATGTTTGTGCCGTTACTATTAACAAATTTTCAGTTATAAAAAAAATTGTTTAATGAGTTAGGGGAAATTGAACAAAGTAGCTGAAAAATTATTCAGTTTCCGAAACCTAGTAAACACCAACATACTATAGTCCCTATAGACAACAAAGTTTATTCATTCTCAACGGCGATGATACATGACACGAGTTATGGGGACCAAGTAGAGTTACCTCTTCACTAATTTCACACTTGAGGCCCGACAACTCATGTCTCAGTCGATAGTTCTTAGTGTCACTAGTTTATTTTACTCTATGAAATTCTTAAATAAGTAAATTATCTAACAAAAAATAGTGTTATATTTTCGTGAAACTCGTTTTTGTCGCCTTCTCAAGCTACTTATTTGAGGAAAAGTTCAGTTTGTAAACCTAGATGAGTTCTTAACAATGATTCATTTAATTTAATGACGTTTAAAATGCAGAAATTGGATCAAAGTTTATCCCTAAGGCCACCAAAATAATTTCACAACTATATGTCTCTACGTTAAGGAAAATAATATAAATGCAATTGACATTTGACAGAGATGTACTTCAGCCTTCAGTACCTTGATAATGAAATTTTTCTACAAACATAAACGTAACAAACACATAAAATAAATAAATGAAAATAAAACCACAACACGGAAAATCAGTTGCCAAAAATGTAGCTGCAAATTGTTAACTCTCTCATCCGTATCAACAAGGAAAAATAAACTATTTTAAGTCACAAATATATAATAATATATTTATAGATATATATAATGGGGGGAAATGGAGCTTAGAGAAGCCCTATCGACCATTAAAACAAAGCTCTAGAGAAAAATAGGTTCGTGGGAACCCATAGAATACTTTTGTAAATGTCTATTGCCGGAATTAGTCTATTGATTTTTTTATATTTAAGTTTTTTTTTTTTTTTTTAAATCCTTTTATTAGCTTCACCGTCTTATCTATCGTCATCTCTAACTCTGTCGTCGTCTCACCCGCGGAAAAACAACAAGTAAAAAAGTGAACCATAACCCGTGATCCTATTGTGCTGAAATTTTGCAAATATACTTGTGTCACCTAACATTTTATCAAAATTTCAGTTCGATCGAATGTAACGTATTTTAATCAATGAATTTTTAGTTTATCTTAATCTAATGTAGCATGTGTAACCGTCTGCTATGTTGACCTCCACGGGTTACTGGAGATTCACTACAGCCCTCGATGTCACAGGGGTACTTTGCGCGGTGCGTATTATAATTAACATAATCAATACTTTTAGTTAGAGGATTTATAGTCAAAAACTTATTTTGTACTGATTGTTTGATTAATCCCTTATATTAATAATTATTTTCACCGTCGTGATCACAAAGTCCCGTCCGTGGAAAAATAAAAGTAAAAAATGAACCACTTCCCATAATCCTATCGAGCTGAAATTTTGCACATAGAATTGTGTCACCTAAAAATGGATCGTTTCAAAATTTCAGAGCGATCGAATCTGCCGTTATTAAATTAATGAATTTTGAGTCTATCTCATGTATCTTTATTTAGCATATGTAGCCGTCTGCTATAGTTTACCTCCACGAATCCCTGGAGGTTCACTTCAGCCCTCGATGTCCCAGCGCTCTGTTACATGGTGCGAGTTATATTCAACTTAATCAAAACTTTCAGTTATGTCTAATTTATAAGGGGTTTATAGTAAAAAACTTACGTTTTTACGTGTTGTTTATTAATATTTTCACAGTTATTTTAAATTATTGTTTTCTGACATTTTCTCACATTAGTGATGGTGATCATCATGATCATCATTGCTTGTCGTCTCATCTGGGGCATAGGCCACGAACAAAGGCTCTCCAGGCATCCCGGTCCTGCGCCAATCTCTCTAGCTGTCCCCAGCTGTGTCCACTCTTTTTATTACCACGTTTTTCTTAGTTTGCTTTCTTGGATGTTTGTCTTTCCGGGGCAAAAATTGAATTCCTTTTTTGAACCACTTCTGATCATCCAATTTTGATGAAATTTTGCATGCATACTTGATTCACATGACAATTTAATATTTCATTAATTATAGTACTCAATTCTACTTAA
>MUZC01001143.1:730971-775037 GCA_002072015.1 Radix auricularia | reverse complement strand
TATATATATAGTAATATTTTAACAAAGTGAAAATTGATCTTTAAATAATTATAATGTTATGCAATTTTCTACAACCAAGGATTTGTAGTTAAAATAAATTTGTTTATGTGTGTCATTTACTGGCAAAAATTTAGAGAGTTTGTAAATTTTTTCATTTTATTTTAGCCAACTACAAAATGAAGTGACTCATTAAAAATATAAAATGACATAAATTTAATGAATTAAAATATAATATAGTATAGTCATATATCATTAAAAAACACAATTTTTGTACAATTCCAAATTTTTCGAGTATAAAATAATTTGCATTTAATTTTGTAATTAATTGTTAAATCATCCCTATCTGTAGTTTTCAGCCTTAACTGTTAACAGTTAGGTTAGCCCCCTTATTAGCATTCCAGGATTTTGAGCTGGACATTGCTGCTCTGAGACTGAATTTAATTAACTGCAGACTTGATATCTCAATATGGATATATTTTTTAATTGTTTAGCTGTATATGTACAAATAATTTTTTAATAGGCTTACCAAATGAAATATTACAACCATATATATTACATAGAGTGTGAGCCAAAAACAGCAATAATTTAATTAAATACATGACTTATGAGTGCTTCAGATTTTGTAAAGGAAGTTTGCTGAATTCCTGAAACTCTTTTTAATATTAAAATCAAAGAATATAACAAAATATGCACACAAATATAGCCCTGAAGAGAAACTGCAAATATGAAATGAACCTTAAAAAAACCTGAAAAACTTAATTTAAGGCACCAATTTTTAATAAATTATCTTTACAACTCTATCAAATTGTCAATTTTTTTAAATCTCAATTAATGAAATGTGTTTTATTTATCATAAAATATAATTACTTTGAAGCACTTTTAACATTTGGAAATTGAAATTTTGCTAGACTTCAAGAGTATTTTCTATTCATTTTCTTTATCTTTGGGATATCAATGCCTAATTTAGTGCAAGCAGTCACTAGTTACAAAGAATAAAGATTAATGATAAATTCTTTTTTTTTCATGTATATCTGCTGTGTATACTTTTTTCCCGCACAATCTGAGAGTTGATCTCCCAACATCACTGAGGTTACATTCAAGGATTGTGTTGCTGCCATCAAGTCTCTTGTGAATAAATAAATTAAATAATTGTAAATATATTTTAATCTCTGTTAACCTCTTTTTATTAAAACTTTTTATAATCACAAAAGAAGTATAAATAAATTAAATCAAAGAAACTTCAATCAGGCCACATATTTTGTAATATCCAGTTATAACAGAAATAATAGCAATAAAGTAAAGTTAAAAAGTTATAGTAGTAGTGAAAAATGATCCTGTTATCAAGAGGATAAACTTGAATGAAATGAAAAGATCTTCATAGAGCAACACTTTGAGTATTTAATCTTTATTTATTCATTTTGCCAAATAAAATTGTATGCTAAAATCCTGATTCAATGTGTCCAATTTGTTTATTCATTTGTTTAGCTTAATTTTTTTCAAACCAGCTGAAATTTTTTTTGCATAATGTGTTGAAAAGAATCCTTTTTAAGAATAATATTCATATTTAAATATCTTAACTTTTAAACAAGAAATCACCAATTAAAATTGATGAAAAAGTTGATGTCTTTTTTTCCACTGTACTTTACTCAGACTGAGAATGACAGTAATTTTCAAAGGTATAACTTTGCATCTTACTCTTAAAATTAAAAAAATGTTTAATAAAGGATTAACGTACTGTCATAAAAATAAATTATAATTTATTCAATTCAAGTGAACTCACATTCTTATTTTATCTCTTTACTTTTCCTGTGGGTCTTGTCGACTCTAGTCGGTTCTGAAGTTCTTCTATACGCACATCTTTTAAATGAAGAAGATGCTCAAGTCTTCTAACTTTTGCTTGAAGAATCTATTGAAATTCAGTAAATATGATACTAAACTATTTATACAGACGCTCCTTCTATGCAGAAGATAATTGCGTCCACAGACCATGAGAGATGATCTGTTGGCAAGTGATGCAGCGGTCACAGGCCACGGCTATAGGGGTTCCACGCATTACCCCAGCCGCCTAACTATTGTCTAGTTAGGTATCCATTCAGAGCTGGGTGACTCGAGGACTCCTCAGGCCCCGGGAACAAATCCTCGCCTTTGCGTGGATTCGAACTCGTGACCATCGGTATGACAGTCGAGCGCGCTACCTCTCGACCACCACGTCCCACTATTGCTAGATTGAAGTCAGTGGGAATTTTTGAATAGTTTAAAAATAAAAACTTGAGAGTTTTTCTCCTGGGGACAAATGAGTGGTTTACAAAGAGTTAATTTGTGGCACAAGTCATTAACTCTTTCTAAAAGAAAAGTTAATTTGAATAGTTGTTCCACTTAGACTCCAGTCCTTTCTCTTGTAGTAATTGTAATTTACTTGCATTAAAAGAAAGATGGAAGTCATACAAAAATCAATTAAAGTAAACTATATCAGTGTAAGGTAAATGGGGCTATGAATATGAAATATTAACAAACATGATTTTGATGATAAAGTTGAAAATTAAGGTTATCAGTACTTTCTGACATTTTTCGTTTTACCTACAATCCAGTAAAGATTGTAAGTCAAATGGCAACTATCAGGGCCAGAGGCGTCACTATGGTTAATGTTGCCCAGGGCGGTAGCTCATGGTGTCACCCCCTCATGACTTTACTCACATAACGGGAACATACAGAATTTTACATTTTGGTGTCACCCCCCTGATGCTGTCACTCAGGGTGGACCCGTCCCCACCGGACCCCCTAGTGACTCCACTGATCAGGGCCTGTCTTAAGCAAGTGTGGGGCCCTATGTGGTTTAGTATGCAAAACTGAATATGTGGGGTGTAGTCTGGGTAGGGATAAGGAATTTAGAAGGATAAGAGAAATTTAAGATAGAGGGGTCCTATGAAAGTGCGAAGCCCACTGCGGCCACATAAGTTGCAGTGGCCTAAGACCGGCCCTGGCAACTATAACTTAAAACCTTCTAATTCAATTATTGTAATGATAGTCTTCTCGTTCAACATTTGTCATTTCTCGTTCAAAAGGTTTTTAGAAATAAAAAGTGCATATTGTGATGGCAATTTTGTTACAACATTGCAGTCAAATATAAGCATAGAGTTTGTAATTAAGAATACTAGATGGGTGTTACATTACCTGGATTGTTTCTTCTTTAGCCAAGCATTCTTGTTCTTTCTCATCATAGACAGCTCTTGGGACTACATCATCAGAGGACTTTAATTTGACATTTCTTTTTGGTTGAAAAAAATTAGAGATAGTAAAAACATTTTTGTCACAAAATAAAAATTTGATATAAAGAATTTTTATAAAACATATGTAACTTATACTGATACTGTCTGTATATTATGTTGTGCTTTGTTTATGTGTGCCTTTTTTTAATGAACATATTTTACAGATCTAAGTTATTAGGGCTCTTATTTCTTTAATAAACGTTTTGACATTTTTATTGACATCTCCAGTGTTATTTGTTGACCCCATTGTTAACTAAAAATGATTCTTTGGTGATTTCGGTTATGTGTCTGCTTTGAGGTCAAAGTGTCTGGTTTAAAGTAAATTAAGCAAAAAAGTGTTTGGCAGGTGGTAGCAAACTGGGTCAGCTAATATTGTATTTACATTCTAACCTCGCGTCGTAATACAAGAATGCAGTTAAATTACAGTAGCCTTGTTGTCATAATACTTGTAGGTGCTTTCAATTTTACGTCATGTCGAACGGTTTAGAAACTAAGTCTTGAAAGCCAAAAATGGTGCTATTTTTAGCGTGTGGCGTTTGCGAAGTGGTGAATTACTCTATAATGTTATTGGAGAGTATGATTATTTTTTTTACTTAANGGGGGGGGGGGGGGATTTGGGAAAGTTTTCTTTTAAGCAAAAAATAACTTGAAACAAAGATAAATAAAGCAGCAGCTAATTTCACCCTTATTGTTGTAAGTTGTATAAACCAAAAATATATTTTTAAAAAAAATATATATATATTTTTAAAAGTTTTTTCCAAAAATCAAAGTTCAAACTCAGCTCCATCAGGTCAGAAACCCACACCTTACCCCACATTTTAACCCGAGTCCACGACATCATACATGAAATGATGGTATAAAACCTGACAATATTAATACATTTATCATCTCCTTTGAAAATGTCGCTGATCCAATCAAAGCATGGCATTATCAGTTATCATGGGTTTTTTTGTAAATTTTGCTTTGCATAACAAGTAAAAATCTTCTCTATTTTCTTCAACTTTAAATAACTAATTAAATGAGTTGTAAATTTTCATTGATTTTGAATTATAAAGTGATCTCTCAATTAGATTAAACAAAGTAATCGTTGATGGTCCTTGAATTTTAAAAAAAAAAAGATATGATTTTAAAAAAAGTTATGATTTTCATAATTTTATTTTTCTTCCTTCTCATTCTCCAGGAGGAAGAATAAAATGACTTAAATGGATTTAGGTAATTTATAAAGCACATGTAGAGGTTAAAATATATTTTTACCTAGTACTTAAATAAATTCATGATGCTTACCCTTTGTGCACAGGAGCTGCAGCTGGTTTCTGTCTACCTGGTGAGACTATGTGAAAATGCCACATGGCAATAAATGCAGATTTAAAAGTATTTCCAAATATGGCCCAACAAAAAATTTAATACACTTCTTTACATCAAAAATACATAATATATAACAAAATAATAAGCTATTTTACTTGTTGCAATACAAACACATTTGTTGAAAATTAAAACATGCATGGTATTCAGTTCTTTATATATCAATTTAAAAAAATATAACAGTTGATTATTAAATACAAACCTGCAATAATTGTACTCAAACCAAATAAGCTAAAATAATGCTTTGTGGAGTATTCTCCAAGAATTAATAGATAATTTTTAATTTTTTTAAAAAAATGATACTTTACTGTTTAGAGTATGTACTATGTGCATAGCAATGAAAAAGTTGAATATTCCCTCTTAAATATATTTCCCTTCAAAAATAATTTAGATATTAGGTATGTGTTAGATTTATTTTATGCCTCTTTTATAATAACTTTTATGACGAAAGAAATCTAATCCTCTTAACAAAGCATACCTTCAGATCTATACTCATGTCTTTCATTGGCGTATGAAGCTATAATTGGCATACCTGAATAAGAGGATGGATAGAGTAACACAAATCCATCCACACTTTAAAATATCTGTTATTTCCGAAAGCAGTAAATTTGAATAAGTCCTCATATTTATATATTGATGGTTTTAAAGTATTTATTTAAGTACATTATTAGTAATGAAATCTAAAATTCTGGTTTATTTATACTGAATAATTATTTTTAAATTAGAATATTTATTGATTTTTAATATTAATTAAATAGATTTCATGTAATTCCATATTTATCAATATCCTGCTTAAGCTTTACATATTTTCCATTCAGTTTTAATTGATTAAGAGAGTTCAAAGGGAGATAATTAATTTTTTTTTAAATTTCTAGACTAAACTAGTTGCTGCCTGGACTGTGTATTTTCTTACTTGACTGGTGGCAGTTTGCAACTTGTATAAACACTTCCTAAAAAATATTTGGCTAATTACCTATATTTTGGTCGGCTTCTGGCTTATCACTGATGTGTTTTGATTTATTAGCCTTGGGATTTGTTATGCGATGTGTAACCCTTGCTTGATGGTGTCCTACTTCATTGCGATCACCTGCTTCTTTGTGCATATCCCAATGAGCCCTATCTATCTTTGCTCGCAAATGCATTAGAAATCTTTCAACAAGTCCCTGCTTTCCTATACACAGTTCTCTGATTAAATCCTCAGTAAGTTGAAAGTTTAACTTGCTGAAGACTTTTCTGTTTTTTATGATAGATTAAAAAATTACATCAATAAATGTTTTGCAAGTAATCAGAAATTTCTTTAAAATCTTAAGCAAATAATATAAGCAAAATTAATTCTAAATACTAATATTAATAAAATTTTATTAGATGCAATTACATAACTATTATTTTCATGTATAGTATTTCTAACACAAAAGTAAAATTACATTTTTTTATAGCCAATATATTCAATTTAAACTATGACTATATATTTGATAATTTTTGCTAAATCCATTTTTGTATTAAATTTTTTAAAATGAATTACTAAAATTACAATGTAAGTCTCAATTTAATTAATGTTTTAATGCGTCATTTAATGGGTCATTTGAATTCAAATATTTTAAGGTTAATACCACTTTTATGTTAATTTTATACAAAAACTATTTTTTATAATGTTATTTGTGAACTCAAAAAAAACTTTCCTGACAGTTACTTGGATTAGGAGGAACATGAGATCTATGTTTTGACATCTAAATGTTTAATTCTAAAAAAATAATCATTTTCATAGATTTTGCTTTTCTGAAGCAAATATGTCTTGTTTTATTTATAGATGACCACAGTTAATCTTTGGTTATACTCTAAAAGTTATGATTAAATTAAAAATAAAGCTCTACTGACCATATGTAAGAAAAAAAGCCAGAGAGTAACAAAAAATGCAAATTAAAACAGAAATTATTTTAAGTAATTTAGGCCTAATACGTGCAATTTGAGTGTATCAATCTTTTCATCATTTAAAATAGTTCAATTTAAACCTAGGAAAAGGATAACAAATATACTTTTGTAAAGAAAGCTCAAGCAAGTATTTTAAATGCTCTAAGTTTTCAAAGATTTTGATAAAAGAATTTTAAAAGATTGAAATTCAGAAAAAAATTAGGCCTACATTTATTGATCCATTAAAGCCAGATAAAGATAATTAAAGAAAGAATATGTTTTAGCTAAACTTAGCAAATAATTTAGTTCAAAACTATTTAAGACTTATTTTTCATATTAAAAATAAAGATAAAGAAATTTATCATCTGTTACACGTTTCAGATAATGATATTAGATCAAAATAAACCATAATCATTTTTCACCTGTTCATTAAAAACCAGTTTTGCATTTTCTGTGGTGTAGAGTTGCCTGGTGTGTAGTTATGAAGTTCAACCAGTTTGGGTAAGAAGTGTTTTACTACCTCCGCCACAAGTACTGAAATATTGTTAATTTATTTGTTAAAAATCTTCATTAAATAAAACATCTCTTGATAATTTTTTAATTTTTTTTATTTTTCCTATTTCTCAAAAGAAGAACCCTCTGGCTTTTATGGAAGTGGGAGGTTTGTAATATATTTTGATACAAAATGTTGATAATAATAGGCTAATGAGATTTTATATTAACTTTCTGATTCATATACTGTATTTTGTAATAGGTTAAGGACATGTTTAAATAAAAGGTGCACAGATTTGACAAAATATCTGTAAAGAAAGTACGAACAAAAAAAAAGAAAAAAAAAAGCAACTAGTAACTAAAGATATTTAGTTTAAATAATTTGCATTTATTTTTGCCTGCAAATATATAGATTCAAATGGAGTGGTCTATATTAAGTTTTTAAGATTTGTGTAAGTTAAACTGACTTTAATAGACTTTCATAAAGTATATCACACAACTTTTGGAGGATTTTACACTTCCTCTCTCTTCTCCTAAATGTCAAATTTAACCCTTACCCTCTCAAGAATGGATTTTTAAAAATGCCATATACTGAAATTTTTTTAAGTAAAACACATTTCACTACTTCATTGCTGAAAGTAAAATCTTCTATAAGAAACTTCTATAATTCACTTCTGATTTCTGGTTTTATATATGTGATTTTTTGTTAATGTGCAACTTCAAATTTAAATTCTATTTTCTCCACCTCCACATTAAAATCTTTACAATTTTTGTACTGTAGAGGAGTACTTTTCAAAATTTTAGTGCAAGATTTACTTTATGGAAGTCTCATAAATTGAAGTCAATACTATTATAAAATGATTAATAGATTAAAATCATTTATTTGATATAATCTGTTTGTGTAAATATATATCTTAAAATACATTTATTTCAATAGTTTAGCTCCATTAAATGAAAAGCAAAAGGATACTTTAATTTTGAAAAAAGAAGTTACAATTGACTGTACTTTTTAAAAATTTATTAATTCACCATTTCTTATTGGATTTTTTTAAAGTTAATGAATACATCTTCTTTAAATATGTATATGTTTTGCTGAAAATAATTTGTTTTTTAAAATAGGGCATAAAAAATACACATGCATTTTATATAAATAAAAATGCTTTAGAATTTATAGGTTGAAAGGTTCATAGTTAATAAGTTACTTGATATCAAATAATTTTGTTATCTTTTACTAGCTGAATTTGAAGCACATAGTTATAATTGTTTCAATTAAATTTTAATTCTAAGACTATTAAGCTATAATTATTTGTAAAGTTTTTAATTTATTAAAATTGATAGGAAATTAGTTTGAAGGGGAGTGTGTTTAAGGCAAAGTTGCCTGATATACCTGTTAAGCTGACTCCAGTTTATAAATTTCATTTTCATTGCATTGGCAGGAATGAAATTATGTAAGGAAACAATGTGTGGTAGAAAATGTTTAATCAACTCAGCAACCAACACTGGAAAATTGACAAAAAATGTCCATAATGGAGGACATACTTAAGCCCACATTAATTATTATTTTTAATGTTATAAGCTTTTTTATACTATATTAAAAGATATAACATAGCAAATAATAGTGAAAGCAATGAAAACATCACAGAAAGTGCATTTAGCATTAAAGTACATTTATTTTTTAATTAAATATGTTACATTTTCTTTTGTGGGTTAAGCTAATCATACTCTTCATGTCAAACCCAATAGAGCAGGAATGGCTATGGGAATATTTTCCAATGTAGAAATCTACCTGTCAAAATCCCTGGACTCCACATATTCTTCAGCCAAATTCCCTTCTCATGTCAACCCTATGCAGGTAGTTCCATGTAAGACAGTGCTCAGTATTTATGTGGGGGATGAGTTTCTTAGTGTTATGAGGTAGTTTCCACTAGAGGTTGCTTTTGCTTGTTTGCAGCATAAACATGTAGACTTTTATGGCCATGTTTCCAGAAAACAAGTCCTGTAACAATTTATCTTGGAAATGGTCTTTAAACCACAATTGGACCCACAGCTGGGTCATGGGGTAATTGGGTTGGGGCTGAGCTGCATCGTATCTTCCCAATTAATCAGCACTGTCCAGCTCCATCACCTCCTCCTGAACTGTGATAAAAAGGCAGATTACTCTGCTGTCATTTACTAGGATGCTTGTTCCTGTTTTCAAAATGAAACAGCCCATTTTTGAAGATAAATTTTCTTAAATTGATCTTTGTTTTCACATTCTTTCAAAAATTTCTGAAGAAAGTTCCACCAGTTTGGTTGCTGCCAATTCATAAGAGTGCATGCGAATGGACATCCTCCTGTGTCTATTCACACTAACTTCTCTCATATAAAATGAAGATCCTGGTTTTGTTTTTTTCCAGAACATTGATGGCTGTTCTGCTCAAAAAAGCCTGGACAGAAAGGCTGTAGTTAATGACTCATGTTACTGAGGAAAAGAGCTCTGAGTAATCTTGTGTCAGTTCCCAGTTTGTACTTGCTAGTTTCTTTACCATGGTCAGTTTAACTTGGTTTTACCACACAATTGACATATATAAGTAGTTGTGTAGTTGGAACTTTGGGTCAGCTTAAATCCCAGGATTGTTTGTGTCTTATATTAATTCAATCTGTTTCCACAGCTAGTGAGCACTATCTTAAACTTAAGAGCTTTCTACCACTCTCTGTATGATCTCTTACTGCTATCGGTTTGCATACACTTTTAAATGAGTCAGATAACTTTTCAGCTGGTTCAGCAATGTAGCAAAATTTTTCCAAAAACTCCAGATAACAAACAGATTATCTGCAAACAATGTGCTCTGAAATTCTTGCATTCCCTGTAAGTCGCGAAAAAAGGATGAAAAAAAATGCAGCTTAAGGCTTTTCCCTGTTGGAGTCCATCCTGAAGTCGTGACTCAACAGATAATACACCACCTAGGCTGGTCTTAATCATCATGTTTTTTAGAGATGATGAAATTCAGGAATGAATATTAGCAATGATACCAATAATTAGTACACTAGCCCTCCATGTCATACTGTTTATTAGCCTATTTAAGATGTCATTTTTTTTTTGTCTGGATGACATGGATAACTTGGTCCATCAGTTGGTTTCCCTTACAGAATCTACCTTGCATTGTTTGAAGGCTCTTGATTTGTTCTAAAAACTAATAGAGCCTTGTGTTTATAATAAACCTATTTAAGATAAAAGCCCCTTTCAATTCTGAATTCTCAACAAAGCAAAAAATAATAATAATAAAATGAAATTGTTAAGCACAAATCAATATTTGATGGAACAAATTATTTTATTATCAATTTGTCAATTATTTAATTAATCCTCCTTGAAATTTTGATATTGATATGCTTTAATCACTTAAGGTTAAATAAAAGTGAGTTTCACTTATGCAATATTAACTCTTAAAGTGCTAGAAGGTTTTCAATAAACTTCCGCCTCAGTCCCGTAAGGATTTCCCGTATTACGATCAACCGATTATGAAATTAAAAAATTTGCGTAAAATCCATTTATAATATTATTGTCATACTGACTTCATTTTTAAGGCTAAGAATGGCTATTTTACGCATCCAAAAGACCGTACTGAGTTTGAAACAATATTTACCTGTAGCTTAGTACTATTATTTTAGTAATAAAGTATAACGAAAATGTATCTTCGAAAAAAACCCGTTAAAACTACTGAAAAACATGGCGAATCGAGCGATAACACTAGTGCCGGCAACGGCCGCCATTGCCGGAAGTCAAATACATTGTTTTTCAAGCATTGAAGAGTTTTTACTTTCCGAGATCTCATTTCTAACGAGATTTGTATCTAGGGACGCATTACGACGCTTTAGGGATAGCGGGAAGAGACGCATTACGACGCTTTGCGACTTTAAGAGTTAAACGTGTGTCATATAAATAATATGAAATTATAATTATCATATGATATTGGATAAACTATAAATATAAGCCTAATTAGACTATAGTCTATACCAGTGTTTCTCAAACTTTTTGGGTAACGACACAATAAGGATATTAGAGAATTTTGGCGACACGCAAAAATAATTTTAACTTATTTTATTAAAAAGATAACATTTTTTTACATATTACAATGATGTATATTACTGTGATATATCAGTTAGATTGATATGCCTGCCTAAGGGAACATATCATATTCCATCGGGGCTCCTAAGTTGACAAGCAAACGCACAACTCATCATCAACTGTAAGGAGTCTCTCTCATTTTTTGGACTTTCAGTTAATGTTGAAAAGCCAAATTCACAGAACCAAGAACATGAAAATGGCAACAGAGTTTTAACTGCTTTCAAATTGATTAAAGGATAGACTTTCATGAATGCAAGCCAGAATCCTTCCTAAGGTCGTTTTGGTGAATGTTGTTTGATAGAATTTGTTATATCATAATCAGATCAGCTGCTCCTTCTCTTCAGCCATCAAATTGACTTCTTCACTGACAGCAAACGGATTGATCGCCCAAACAAATTCGTCGATGTGCAGTAATGGAAAATAATGTTGAAGAGATGATTGAAGTTGACTGAGAGTCTTCAAAATTTCAATTCAGTCATTTACATCATCAAAATACACTTAAGTCACCAGTTCACATGAACTGGAATGCAGTTATTAATTTAATAATTAGCTAATCAGATAAACTAATAAAGTCAGCATTTTAAGCAAATTAGGATAAAATTATGTTAACTTGCTTAAATGCCAGCGAACTTACTTTAAAATAATACTTTAAAGTTCTGTCTCTTACCAAATGAAAAATTTTAACCAACTAAACTGCTAGAAAGAATGAAAAAAGACAATGGCATACACAGACGCCAACCGAATCTAATGTCCTGCCATATGCCAAACACACGTAATAACTGATTTCGTTAATGATTTATTATTTAACAAACATTTTGTTTTGCTTTATTTTAAAATTTCATAATAACTTCAGAGCTCGATTCATGATGTTTTTTGGTGGTTTTAAAGGTTTTTTCTTGAAGATACGTTTGTGATATACTTTATCGCTAAAATAATGGTACTAAATTACAGGTAAATATTGTTTAAAGTTTTAAACTCAATACGCCTCAATATGGTCTTTTGGATGCGGAAGTTTATTGAAAAGCCTTATGCGACTTAAAGAGTTAATATTACTACGACTATTAGTAAAGGTACTTATAAAAAGGCCTTGCTGTTTAGATAGTTTCGTTGTTTCTAGCATTGCTTTGCCTACTTGTACTAGTTATAGTAGTACTACTACTAGTACTACTACTACTACTACTAACACTAGCTCACTTGTCACTAGGCTACTTGCCTCCATCAGAGAAATCTCGGGCTATATTCCTTTTTGGGCGGGACAGTGGAATTTTATCTACCCATGAATATAATTCTTCCAACTCAGCCTCATCTAAATCTTCCAAGTCATCTGTGTTTTTAACAGCCAATGCCATTGTTGCATGTGCAATTATTGTACTTCAAAGAAGAAAAAATAATCTTTTTCCATTGAAGTAAAAAGGGAAGTTTACATAGTTGTCTTCGAAACGGGCTACCCACAATTCCAAATTAAATAGGATAGGACTTAATTCAATAAATATATCATTTGACTTAAGAAATAGTGTATCAGATGTATTTAATCAATAAATAAAGTGCTTAAATTAATGACAATGTTTCAGTCTATGCATTTATAATTTTTCATCTGATATTACTGAATTTAATTTTTACTAATTTAAAATAAAAGTTATCTTAAAAATTACTCAGGCAGCTTTTTAACCGAAGTTTCTTTCTTGCGTTGGGAAAATAGAAATGTAACTCCATAATAAACATCCGGTTGAAATAGTGAATTTAGTTTAACCATTGTAAATCATTTACAACTAGAACATTTTCATCAAAGTAGGTATTTCGGTATCTGGTAAAGGCAATTTATGGCTCATTGATAAAATTATTTAAGGGTCCCGATTTTAATGTACGAAGTGTCTGCTGCTACGACAAAGTAACGGCAGACAACCCGGCGGGATGTTATTGGTGCTACGACATGTCGTAACGCCAGCAACATCCCCCCCCCCCCCGGATCGTCTGCTGTTACCACATGTCGTAAACAATTTGCGGCTAAAGCGAAGAACGTCGACCGTGACGTCACAACGCTACCAATTGCTTGGAACGAGAATTCCTTCCTTTGAAATCATGTTTTGTTTTCTTATTTATTTTTTTACCTCCCCTTACGGAGGTGTGACGAAATTTATGAGCCCACTGTGATTTGCACGAGAATAACAACAAAGCAAAAGGGGAAGTCACTATTGACGAAACACTTGACGGATCAAGGTCGCTAATTAAATATGCGGCGGAGCACATGACCGGTCAAGGTTGCCCGATAGTGAGGCTGACAAGCGATCCAATCAGGAAGAGCTGCATAAAATTTCACACCGTGTATAAAAGTTGATACTCCGGCACGACACTTTCTTTTCCGCCCAAGTGATCACAGAGAGCTATGTCGTATGAGAATTCAATTCACTGAATGAAATCCATAGCCATCCTTGTCGTGAGAGAGCCGGCACCATTACCCGTTAGCCAGAATCTATGTAAGTTGAACTCTAACTTGATTCCCTCGTATTTATAAGCATATTTCATGCCGGTATTTAAATATTAATCTTCGTGCAATGTCATATTGAAATTGTAGAGACATGTTGACCCCGTGACGCCATGCGCAGCCACGTGCGACATTGTATTTCTCCTTTCATAACTAAATGTGATAACACGCGATCCATCAGGTAGATGGATCGAATTATATTGGTGTAACCAATAATATTGCATTTATTCCACCATCCACTTACAAGATGGTAACGAAATATTATTTCAATTTCATGTTTTATATATATATATATATTAAATAACCATGTGTTTATGTTAATGTATTCTGATCCCCTTTTGGCACCTGGCTCTGAAGGCTCGGCAGCCGAAAGGGTGGATTAGACAGTAGAGAAACTACCCACATGCGTATTCTTTCTATCTTAGTCTGGCTTCTAGGCACCCGCCTGTACTGAGAGATAACACGAACTCCGGACACCAACCGCCCAACGAAGTGTCGACATACCTGGACCAAGAGCTGGACTCACCGCTATCCACGCGACTTGTATCCGACCCCTACCCACATCTTTGGACCAAGAGCTGGACTCACCGCTATCCACGCGACTTGTATCCGACCCCCTACCTCACCCCTGCACCGATCAACAGGACCAGAGGAGGACAACTCATCATTACCAGCCTTACTCCTAACGTAACGCTGAAGCCAACCGCACTGGTTGATGCCTACACCATACATGTGTAGAAGCCGGTTATTCACACTTCCGTGATCACCGAAGTCACCTGGAACCATAGGTGAAGCAGCCCACAGGACAGGAAAACGTGCGGAACCAACCACTCACGGAGCGGGGCACTACATCCTTAAATTTAAGTATTAACCCTATAACATTTATATTGATTGGCTTAAGCCTAATGATGAATTTAGGCCATAACGGAACTAGTTTCCCTTTATTGTAATTATTGTATAATAAATTATTGTTACATTTTCACCATCTTGTTTGTTGATCATCGTTTGTGAGAGATCACTAAAGTATGCGCGTGCAGGCAGAAAGGGGATAACTTAAATATTACACCCCTAGACGACTTGTCAGAAAATATTCACATCTTTCTCGCCACAGGAGGTAATTAGTAAATTTAATTAAAAATTAATGAAAAATAACAGTGGAGGGGTTGAGGGGAGGGAGAGCCCTCCCCTCATATATTCTGAAAAAAAAATAATAAACAACAGGGGAGGGCCCTCCCTCCCATCATATATTCTAAAAATATAAAAATGCAGAAATATATTATACTGTTACTATATGACTATGCCTTTTTTAAAAGTCATGTGCCATAGCAACAAGATGGCCCCTGGAAATGACATCACGGTCCACCAACTTCGTGTTTACCAAATATCATAATTACTAGGGAAGCCTATTAATGAATTTTAAAGGTAAAAAGAATCTAGATTGATCCATGAAAAACATTTATAAATTTAAAAAATTGTAGTTACACAGCAGACAACAGCTTTCTAGACGAAGTGATAGTCCGGTTAGTTTGAAAATGATATAATATGACACTATTGACTTGAATCCCGCTGCTGTCATGTTTTTTAAAAAATTTCATTTATTATTAGTACAATATTTATTTTTTAAAATTCACAATGAGTGTGCTGATCATTTTTGTTATTATTCTGAAAAGCAGATACGTTGATTAAATCTTAGGGGTCTAACGATATTCATTTTTGCCAAAAACAAGTTTCTGATACTTATAATTATACTGATATGTTTACAAGTTCTAGATCATGATGATAATCATTAAGACATATGAAAATGACTCACAACAAAAAGAACTGTACCCAAATAAATTAGAAACTCCTTTTAAACCTTTGGCTTTGACTTACAATAATTATTGTTAATTTTAACCAATAGTTAAATAAATTTTGCACACAACGAGAACAAAACAATACCCCAATAGTAATAGTAATAGAGTGAAAATGAGGTTGAAAGATGAATGGAATGGTTTCAAGTGACAAGTCTGTACACGGTACATTTTATTATTCCACACTAAACAAATTAATTTGCATTCTTGCGATTGTGCGCAAATCGTTTCTTGAGGATTTTCATTTACGCTTTACTTTACGGTATGCTAAATTTTTATACTTGGCATCAGCATCACTTACACAAGTATAGTATAGCATTCGGCCGACATATTTATAATCGGTAGACCAATATTAAATCTAGCCAAATAAGTACAAAGCGTTTTAAAAAAGTAGTGCTGGGAAAATTAACAATTAATTTCTCGATTAATTGTTAAAATATTTTAACTATGAAAATATTTTTTAAGGATTAATCGACCCATCGCTTACAAATTATTGGAAGTCAAATAGTAACAAAATAATAATAATAAATAGCCGCAGATAAATAGTAAATTTCCTGACAAGTACATGAACATATTTTGTTTAAACTATAGACTGACGGGAAAGTTCAATAAGTTGATAAAGTTAGCCTACCATGTTTCTATCAGCTCGCCTACTTATCAAACCAAATGAAAAGCGTATTAAGCTAATGGCAGTAATAGAGTCTGACTCAGAGAAAGAAAATGATGACAGCTCTTCTGATGAATTACTGCATTACAAAATGGAGATGACAGTTCTTAAATCCATTGACCTTCTACAGTGGTGGAACTTTAATGAAGACCAATATCCGATAATGTCATTCCTTGCCAAGACCATTTTGTGCATACTAGTTACCTCAGTTCCATCTCGGCTGGCTATATTTCAATTAGACCCGCTCATCACTTGAACAAAATAATGACAACACACTTGGTTTTTTTTTTGAGTAGTCTGTTAAAAGATGACTTCTAAAGGAGACATTTCAGTGCTATTTAGATTTTCAACAAGAAGGTTTCATAAGTGTTACTTATGATATCATAAATTTTAATTTTTGTCTTTAATCGAAATTAAGGATTAATTAATTGTTAATTTTTCAAAAGTTAAATATTAAATTTAAATTAATCGTTAACAGCCCTAATATATATAATAAATACAGTGGGACCTCTCTTAGTCAAACTTTTTCTTAGTCGAAAACCTCCCTATATGGAAATAATTGTCAGATACCTGCCAAATTCTGTGCCTATTACACCATTTTCCCTAACTCGAAAACTCCTTAAGTTGAATTTTGTTTCCGGTCCCTTTCAGTTTGACTTAGAGAGGTCCGACTGTATATTAAAAAGAACTACTCCGGGTAATAAGTCAATACAGACTAATTGAATTTAGCGGTTAACTGGTCCCAATTGTACAGGGCCATTTAACAACCTTTGTCTTAGTTAAAATCGTTGTTCTTTCTGCTGCTGATACATTTAAACTGTTTGGAAATCTTCTTTCTGCCACTTTTATAAATCTGTCAATATCCAAACAATGGGAAGGTCAGCACTCATATCCCACATGAAATGGAAGATACACGTTGACAACATCAAAGATACTCAGGTCAAATTTATTTTATGAAAAAGTAAAGCCAGTAAAACTGATGATGGTGCTGAGATTACATTGGTGTTGATGTTCATATGACATCCATTGCATTTTTTAATGGACTTATTTTGTTAGTATGAATTGTAATATATATATTACATACATTATATATATATATATATATATATATATATATTGTAATATATATATATATATATGAGTCATTTGTGGCTTAATGGCTAGTAAATATGTTGTATTGCTATTGCATATTTAAAATGTGTTATTATCTAGTACATGTAGTAATCTGTAATCAAAATTTTTTAATAATAAAAAAGTAATTTCTATGTTAAAATTAAAAGCTGTGACATCATAGTTTTCAGTCTTCCTTTTCTAGCCTTGGAATAGTTTTAAAACAGTCTTAGATTTTTTTAATGGAAAAAATTGAGAACCCTGTTGAAAGTAGTACTGATTGAATACTTTTTATTCTTAACAAGACTTTCAGTATCAGCAGCTATTATGACACAAAAGTAAATGGTAAATAAACTATTGGTAAATATTTCTTTATTAATAAGTAATTTTGAAAATGTAACTATTTTTAAAAAATAATATTTTCTTGTCATTACAAGAGGAAGAAATTCACAACAGAAATGGACATTGGTTCTGAATCTGAGGAGATGGGTAAATATGTTAACTTTTAATAACAAATATGGAAAGTCTGAGTATGAGCACTTTAAAAAAAAAAATATTACTAGCCGACCCGCATCGAAGCATACACCGCTAGTGATTAAGTGATGGGTGACATTTTATGAAATTCATTGTTGAGGAGAGTGTGTGACTTCTTTTCTGTTACTGCGCATAACGGAGAACATAAAGTTATTATGCCAAACGTCGAGAAACAAAGCTTACAGCCGTGTTGCGAAGTTATGTTCGAAAAGAAAGTGGGAAATGAACGGGCTCAAAATTTTTTTTAAATTAAAAAAGTAATATCTTAGCTGGGGCTTGAACCTACGACTTTCTGCGTGTTAGGCGAATGTAATAACCACTACATTACAAAATACATGCTATTCTGTTCTGAAAGAACAAAGTAATTGACTTCTATTGAACGCATTGTTGGTCTCGATGACCCCCCACCCTGTGCACTACCTTTTCTTGCCAGCTGATTGGATGTTGGGGTTAGACAGCTTGCTTGGTGTCCAGCATGGTTGAACCATGAGGAGGATTATATATATAGATGTATGAAATACCCACAAATAAGATTTTATAAATTATAAGTAATTGCACTAATGACTTTCAGTGCTTTCTGATGCTAACATCTGAGGTATGCGCTCCACAATGCAATGTGTCAGTGTATAGTTTATTTAAAAGATTATTTTAAAAATCCCCTCTCAATAATACAATTACCGCAATCATAATTATTAAATATAGCTCTTTTTTTCCCATTTCTATAGAGTTAAATTGTAGCTTTCTATATATTTTGAAGAAAAATAATTATTATTTATTGCTTAATTTTAAAAAAATAAGCGTACAAAATAAAGCTTTAACAATACTATATTAATTTATCAGTATCAGTTTTTTATCATATATTATTTAATGAGAATTTTTTTTAAAAAAAGACCTTTAAAAAATATTTTGAGAGACATTTTAGTTGAAGTGTTTAAATTGCGTACTTATGCATGTTTTTCAGAAACATATGAATCTGATGATAATCTAGAAGACATTCCAGATGTCATCAAGAAAGCTTATGATGGGTCTGTGTGTTATTTTTTTTTAATCTTCACATAATATTGTTTTAAAACATTGTTAGTTTATTTCTTGGCTAATTCACATAAAATGCAATAGTTTAATCCACTTATACACTAAAACAATTTTGTACCAAGCTTTCCATGGTTATATATAGATTGCTTTCATATCTTAAAATTGAAGTTTTCTGAATTAAAATTTCTAAGATTTTATTTAAATCTTTATCCTTAACATTACCAGAAAATAAATTTTCATATTTTTGTGTTGTTTTTTCAGTGCTGAGTACTTGAACTCAAGCCTCATTAGTGATGTTTCAGTAAGCTAAAATTAAATTACTATTTCTTTGTTAATACTCAATGATCATTGAGACAGTTTAACTTATTTTGGAAAATTTATAGCTAAATTATCAAATGTCTAAAAAATTATACAAGTATACATCTGTTCTGTAAACTTTGAAAAATTAAAATCAAAATTATTTTTATCTTTTTAATTAATGAATATCTTTTTTCAGTCCATCCAAACCGAAAGTCTTCAAGAACAAGAAAAGTGTAATAGACTTGATACTTTGTTAAGTGAGCTTGAAAAAGAAGTAAGTATTTTACAAAGAATATTATCAGGCCTCATTCCTTCTAATCTTTTATTTCTTATTTATTTTTATGGTGATTATCCTTAAATTTGTTGAATTATCAAAATGTTTATCAGTGACTTTTATGTATCAAGTCAATTTTAACTATACTTCTCAGCAAGTTAAGTCAGAAACCATAAATAAAGTAAAACAAGAACTTTGGGTAAGTATTATTAAATATTTTTTGCTAATGCTTTGTTTAAATGAAATCCTTGTTTACCCTCTAGTGTCATATAGTAAATTAGAATTTGCTCTAATTGATTTAGTTGCTCTAATGATTTAGTTTTCTATTTAAATAATGTCATGCCTTTCTATTTTAATGCATAAATTGCATGGTTTTCTTTTACATACTTTGGTCTTTACTTTCCTGAATCTTGCTAAACTACAAGTATTTTAGCTGACATTTTTATTTTGTATCTTTCTGTTTTAACAATGTTGATCAATTGATTCCTCCAGAATGGTCTTCAAAATTATAAAGAAGAATTCAAAACAAGTAAAGTATTTATTACTTTTAAAAATATTAGAATTAATGTTAAAATATAAAGCATATTATCTTTAATTTGTAATTAATAAGATTTTGTTCTTATAATCTTAAAATTAAGGACACATTTTAATATTAATCCTTAACATGTATAACAACAAAACAAAAAAAAATTAAAATAAACTTAATAGCATCTCACAAAATTTGACCAAGAAGATACTTATAGTTTCATATACAAGAGAAAACACAATTGCTATATTTTATGATCCAGAATGATTATTAATGCAATGAAATATTCAGTAATCCATTGTTTATTTGGTATTTTAAAATTAATTAATTAATTTTTTATTTTTTTTGAAGGTGAAGATAGCCACAAATTAGCATCAGAGCATGCTGATCATATTGATCAGGTAGAATGTTATTAAATTTGGATTTTTTTTTTTTAAGGAACTGTAACAAGCACATAATAAATTATATAAAAATTTGTTAAAATGTATTACCTTAATTATTAATTGAAGATATCTAAAATGAATTTAAAAAATGAGCTTGTCTTAGTCATCTTTTAAAATATCTTTTAGCTAGAAGTGAAGGGAAGTAAGTTGTTTGATCAACACCCTGGACTCACAGTTTTTCATGCTGATAAATTCTGCTGCTTGTTTACGGACAGGGTGGCACCATCTAATTTTGGCTTTTACCCTTCAGAATCTGCTATAGATAAAAGCTTGGCTGCCATAAGATCAGGTAAGCATTTTTTAGTTTTTTCAACCTATTTTTAATTTGTCTTGATCTCTTTGGCATGAAAAAAAATATGTGAACATTCCAAGACTTGGTCATTTATTATTCATAATTCTTGAATTTGGCTCTGATTTAATTTTTTTTTTCATTTCTTTTTATTTTTTGTCGGAGAATGTGTCTGATCTTAAGTTATAATTATAAATGTGTAATAAAACTTCTCTATTCCTTTTAAATTGTTTGAAAATTAAAATCTGCTTACATAGAATTTTTACTAAATGAAAATTTATTCTATGAAATACCCTTTGACTTTTTACATTCAATATGTATTTTTTTTCCTCAGAAGCATATTTCAATTTTCTAGATTCCAATATTTTACTTTTTACCAGTATATTACGAATCTCATGCCTTGATAAAGTCATGTTGTGGCTCATGAATCTCAGTAAGTGCCAACAATAATTTTATAATAATCTTAAAAGAATTACTGCTAAAATAGCAGTTCTCAATTCAGTGGCTTACAAAACACTCAAGTTTGCAGGTCATTATGGTTTTTAAATAACTTTTATTTTTTAAATCTACATTTCTATAAATTTTTTAATAAATTATTTCAAAATTAAGAAAAATTCATTTTGAAGATAGCTTGTTATTTTGTCCCAATACAGAATCGTTGTGTTGTGCTCTCATAAGGGATCTTTAATTAATGTATGTTTTGCTCACTATGATTCTAGTGTCCATTCACTCTGTCCCAAGAGTTGTTGAGGCGTGTCATAGAAATTTAAATGGAATCATTCAGCAGCTTGCAGTTCACAAAATGTCTGTGGAAGGCAGGGAACAAAGAAGCTGGTGTCCTAATGCTCTGGACCTTTTGCAGATATTTGTTAATTTAGGTTTTTAACATAATACTCTTGCCTAAACATATAAATAAATTTAAAAGTAAATAATAGTTTACCGATCATATTATTTTGAAACACAATATTTGGATCTGATAATAAATTATTAAGTGCCAGTTAAAAATTTTTTCTTTTAAATTTGAATTTCATATTTTGCAAAGATATGGTTTTATTATTTTAGGTGCCAAAGAGGAAGAGTTGTTAGGTAACCAGAGTATTTATACATCTGAAGACATTAAGTGAGTAACTCAAATTCTTTATATTTTTTGTCATAATACTCATAAATTATAAATACTGAAAATTGAAGTATTTGAACTTTAACTTCAAAAATATATTTTCTTTCATTTTAGAAAAGCTTTAAAAGTAAATGTAATGGAGGACTGGACACAAGAAAAATCAAAAGAGACACCAAATAATTTAACTGTGTACAATTTTCAAAAATTTCTGCAAATTTTGAATGATATGCTACAAATCAGGTATGACTGACACATTTGCCATCAGTAATATCTGAACCAACTTACACTAAAAAAAATCATGTTAAGCCTGGTCCCTTTTGGAACTCAGGACGTGTTAGCGCATTTTTGTATTATGTATCAGTACTTATGTTAGATATCAGCATTATGTAGTTATCAGTAATTGTGTTTAGATTTTAGACATATTTTTATGAATTTTCTTGTGTAATGAATATACTTGACATTTTTTTAAATTTAAAAGTCATTTCTTTACATTTTAAAAATTTTTATTTTCTCTTTAATCCAACTACAAGTCACCACAAATGATGACGTAAAACTCTCTAAACTTTTACACATATTCTAATGACGTCAAAAAAAAAAAAAAAACTAATTCTTTTGCACCCTTTCGTACCACTCTTTAATGCTTGAAAAATTATGTATTCGACTTCCGGCAATGGCGGCCGTTCCCTGCGCCAGTGTTACGTCTCGATTCGCAAAGTTTTTTGGTAGTTTTAACGGGGTTTTTTAACGTATCGAGTAACTGAGTGTTGATGCACAAATGGCAGGTCAGGACATACAAAAAACATATATACATCATGGGTCTAGGACTTATGGATGCTGTGATCAAGGGTGATGACGGACGGACGGACAAAACGGGTGCAATAGCGCATTCGACATCTCGAAAATGCGCTAAAAATGTCACTAATACATGTTAGCAATTTTTGGGATTAAATGTCTTTAAATGTTTATCTGTGATGTTTATTTTTAATATGTTTAAAGCTGGTTAGTCTAGAAATAAAATATAATTTAAAATATTGATTTCTTCCTGTAACTCTATATTTAAATACTGGTGAATATTAATAGAAGTAAAGACTCATTTTATTTAGATGCAATATATTTTTTTAAACCAGGTAATATTTTCTTTTTTGTTTTAACCAAAGTTACAGCTTTAGTTACAGCATATGAAAAAAAAAATTGTTTGCCTTAAATTTTAACAAATCTTTTACCAGTCCAGAGAAAAGGAAAGAAGATTTATCACTTATGATGTACATGTTGGTGAAAATCTCTCTTGATAAGACCACAGGAAAGTAAGTAGAATTATTATTGTAGCCAACTATTCCTATAGAATGACATTATTTATTATATTTTTTTTAAAAATAAATAAATTATCTGGTAATAATCATCAGTTTAACGAATGATTAAAAGCTGTAGAACAATTGAATAATAGTCAGTATTGATCTGTTCAACAGTTGTATTTGTAATGAGATGTCTTTAGTCCTGACATCTCTTTTAGAGTGTTACAGCAAATCTGATTGGCCCTCTGTGGTATGTAATAATATTTTTCATTCTAAGCAAAAGAAAACAATAGATTCAATAACATAGATATTAAATCATGCTGTGTTAATTCTGTGTATACATCCATAATTTGGTTATTGTTTTGTTTTATTTTTTAAATTCAATTTCCTTAAAATATATCCTTCACCAAATAAGATTATGTGCAATTTTTATGAATATATTCCTGCATAAAAAAGACATTTAAACAAATAACCTGTTTTCAGGTTCCAGATATTTGTAAACAACTTCAACAGATTACTGATGACCACCACGATCAAGCATTTTTTGTCAATTTATTTGGAAGAACTCCCAGATCCTCTTATCTGAAGAAAAGATTAAGTTATATGTTCCTTCGTAAGCTATTATTTCCTAATGATGACAGTTTTAAACTGACCGATTTAGAGGATTTAAAGGTAAGAATTTAGCTTAAAGATTTTATTCTGACTAAAATGGTATTCTTATGCTTAAAGTAAGCTAATTTTTTTAAATTGACAGTTAAATTAATCATGAGCTGATTAGTAATAAATATAAATAGGTTCATCTCAAACTAGCATTTAATCCTAAAATGTCTTTCCTAAATTGAAGTTTACAGATATTGTCTATTTTGGGGCTCTTTCAAACAAAGATGTCTCATCCCCATTGACAAAAGCCCTCAAAGAATTAGGAAAGGTTGACCTTTACAAACTATCATCGGCCCTTAAACTCTTAGATATGTCCATTGGTGATGAGAGTGACAGAGTAATGATGAAGGGGGTGAGTAAGCTCATTACTCTGATTTTTTTTAATAGTGTGGTAATTTTCTTTAAATGTCAGAGCCATTGATCATTGGCTGATGTCAAATTTCTTCACCTAAAATCCATAATCATATACTTTTACTTATTTTAAATATTGATTTTACGGGTGTATTATCTCTAATTAAAAACAAAATTTTCCTGCATGATGTTGAAAATTAAATTTTCAAATTTAATGACTTTTTTTTTTAAATTGTGGAACTTCAGTATCATTTGGAGTATCTTATACAGCAAATGAAGCTTGTTATAAAGGATACAAAGGACAGAATTAATGAGCCGGATGTGTTCAAGGTAAAGTAGCCAGAAAAGATCTCTATTGTCTTGATGAAACTGTAGCTTGAAACCGAACTGAATTTATATTTTAAGTGCACTAACACATTTATTTATCATCTACTAAAAAGTTAGTAATTTCAAAATGAGCTTTTCAAACAACAAAATATTTTATTAAAAGTCAGAAAGACTAACATTGATCTAAAAAAAATAGATTTTTTAAAAGCCTTCTAAGGGCAAAGTTTTAACTTTTGTTTAAATTTATATTCATTAATTAATTATTTAAAGGAATTTTTAAAAATAATTGTTTTGTTGTATTCAGAGGGCTGATAAGTTTTTTGTTTTCTTTAATATTTAATAATCTTTCATTTTTTCAAGAAATCTTAATGTCTGATCATCTGCATCATCCGATTTTAAGGCCTTTCTAAACTAAAGAAAATTATGATGCAGTCTAGTTCAATTTGTTAAATAAAATTTAAGATAATTTTTTGTTGGATAAGAGAAGGAAATATTTGGAAGCCCATTAAATTCCATCATGTCTCCTCACCAGAAAGAAAAGGTTTGCAATAATTATAATACGTTATTTTGAAGGAAGTGCTATAAAAATTGGATACATATTTTTTTTAAAATGAAGCAAAATCACACACTGTTTATGTTTAAAAGAAAATGAAACAAAATTACATATTGTTTCTCTAATATTATTTAGGTAAAAGATGCAATGACTATTATGGTTTCTCAATGGTCTCTTAGTTTACATCACACCAAGATTCAACAGGTAAGTTCATTATTGTGTCTTTATTTCAATTTAAGTTAGTTGATCTCAATAAGTCTCAATTCAGTGCCTAGAAAAAAAATATTTTTGAATGCTAATACAATCAATTAAATATGATGACATATTTTTTTTTTCAGAGAAGCATTTTTACTTGGGCTTCAGCTAATGCTCATCATTCAATAGATGCAGAGGTGCTTGAAGACAAGAAAACGTTGGACTGGGAAGACACTGAGTGAACATGAATGAAAATCAAATAAATTTTGTGGATTTTTTGGGTAGTCTTAAAAAAAAAAATTAGCAGTTAGCGAAATAATTTTGATCATTTAATTATTTCATAATTTTGTTATACTTCAGTTGCAAATTACTGGTGTTCTTTGTTTATTAAATCTTGCTCATTGTTTTATTGTATGCCATTTCCTCTGGCATAAGCATCCAATGTAGTTTTACCTACTTGAAAGCTTATGAAATACAGTTTATATTTATTATATTAGTTTCAAAATACTTTAGGTAAACATATAAAACTTGAATATGAAGATTACCTTTGTTTTTTTTCATGACATAGTATTTGCATGCTAATGTTAACAAAAATGGTTGGCTACATTACGCTTTTCAATATTGTAATTGAGAAAGAAGGAAAGAAAGAATTTTAGCATTTCATTAATGAAAATTTAGATTTATTCATTTTAAAACATCTCAAATGCAGATTTATATTAAAAATATTGTACCCATATATTAAAAATAATTTACAAAACATTCATTGCTTTCATATTCTCTAAAAAAAAATAATTATTTCAAAATAAATTTTGAAGAAAAAAACAATTGAACCTGATTTGTTTTGTAGGAGTTGTGTTAAGTACAGAAGTGTTATCACCAAATTAGAACACACTGAAACATTTTGTTATTGTTTGAGTGTCAAACACCAATTCTACCTTAATATGTAGAAGTAGAAGGTATTCTTAATGCTCCTACCCTGTCAGAGTCCTGGTATCCACTTTAGCCAATACTGTTACTGCTATGGTTTTTTCTTTGACTCTAATTTTAATACAGAGAAATATCAAAACTAGTAAATATATTGAGATACCCACTCCAAACTTGATTTCTAGCTAAAATAAATGGACTGAACAAAATTATATTCCATTAAATAGTAAAACATTTTGATTATAAGTGTGGGAAATAAACTTAATAATTATTTTTAACATTGAGCAAAGTCATATATTATAGGGTTAAGAAAAAAAAAATCGTTCATTGTCATATATTTATTCTCTTAAAAGTCATTATCACAGTAAAATTCATGTACATAGAAAGACATTTAGCCACATATAATTATTAAAGCATATATCATAACATTCAAACTTGACTATAAAATACTATTTTGTTTCCTACTCAAGAGTTTGGAAATTTTATTTATATGCATATAGTAAACTAAAAAAAAAAAAAAATAAAAGTCATGTAGTTTCCTTGGGATTCCAATCTGCATCACAAAGAACATAAAACTACAGTCGAACCCACTAATCTAACTTCGGTTATCTCACCAACTTTATTATCTCGATACTTTTCGGCAAACCCCTAGGCCGTCAACCCACTTATCTTGACCCCGGTTATCTCGCCAACCCTATTATCTTGACGCTTTTCAGAAAACCCCTAGACAGTCGACATAACCGGGTCTGACTGTATTTACATGTGTTTTAACGTCCTGCTCAGATAATATTGAATTTTACACTTATCAAATAGGTGAAAATTACCCATAATTTTGCTTTCAGGTTTCTCTAATGAATTATTTTACAGAAATGTGATTCACTCTATAATACTATTTTTCTATAGTGTGGAGCATGCTGCTCTTACTTTAGAATGAAATAATACCAGTATTTAGAAATTTAACAAATTAACTACATTAATGAAATAGTATTATTTATTTTCATTTAATATTAAATCAGATTCACAACTTCACACACACACAACTGTTCATTATAATAAAGAAATTGCAGGCATTATTCACTATTTAAAAAAGAATATCAACAGTTCACAAATAAAAGTTGGTAAAGATAATATTCTGGTGTGAATAGCATTAACTCCTGTTTGTGTCATGCTGTTTCATTTTTTTTTTTTTATATAGTTCTAGGTCATAAAGGTATAGGTCCACTTTTAAAATTGAAAATTTTTTTTTTAGAAGTTACAAAAAATTGTTTACACTTAAAAGTTTTCATTTGGCTTATCTTTACTTTTGATGAAAATGGTTAAAAGAACACAAATAGTTTTCTTCTCTTTAACTTAAACAGTGCTCGCCCTAGTTTTTAAGGTTATTGAAATCTATTTTCTGACATGTTGAGAACTTGTATCCTTGGGTATAATACAAGAGCTATATTTTTTTTTTTAAATCAACTTGGAACAGAGTTAAATTATAGCTGAAAACTAATTTTTAGTTTCACTTATGTATTCAATTGGCCAAGCTCTGTTTATCTGACAACAGATTAAATACTCAAATAGAGCCTTTTAAAATCTAATCCATAAAAATGGACTGCAAGTGTGACAATCATTATCACACTTGACTGAAATTTGTTGTGCTGTAAATATTGTTTGTACCTAAAGCCCTATGTCGTGGGCTAGCAGCTAAACCACTTGCATGCTGAGATCTAAAGGATGTATTAAGTTTTGTATTAGCATATATGTCATCATCTGCATCTAGAATGGCCCCTATAGACCTAGAAACAGCTGCTATTGAAGGTCTGTTTTCATTTTCCGGTGACCAGCAACTTTTTAACACTTCATACCTGAAAAAAAAATGAAGTTTAGAATATTACCTCAAGAAAAGGCTGTCTGATTGTTTAAGAAGATGAAATTATTTGATTTTAAATGAAGATTTGAAAAGCCTACATATGAAATGTTAAGTTAAGTACTTACACATCATCTGAAAGTGTGTCTGGTTTGCCTAGTATGTATCCATCCAGCACATAATTTTTTACATTGGAATCATCAACTTCATGGAAAGGCATACAGCCCCTAGTTAATAATTCCCAAACAAGTACAGCAAAGGACCACTAGGCAGAGTGAAACAAAAAATGAATCAGTTAACATGTAAAAAAAACTTATTTAAAATTGCCTAATAATATATGTATGGAAGTACCATTTAGTTAAAACAAAAGTAAAATATCCTAGGAAATAGTTTGCATTACTAAACACATTAATTATACCTAGAAAACAACTTCTTATACATTTTACTAAGTATTACCAAATGCATGAACATTACATATTTTCACAACACAAAATGTATTTTCTAAGACATTACCACATCTGTTCTCATATCATAATAGCCGTCTGAAAAACTTTCAGGTGCCATCCACCTGATAGGGAGATAACGTTCTCGTTTCTCATCGTAGACATATTCATCAGGAAAGAAGTCCCAAGAAAATGCTGCATCACTGAGTTTTACAATCAAGGATTCATCCAACCTAAATTTAAAGCATCGTTTTTACCCCAGTTTTGTCAAATGCTGAAGGACATAAACAAGGTGATGACTGCAACTCAAATCAAAAGGATATCATTTTAATCTTTAAGTTAACACAAAGATAAAAATGGCTGATTGGTTTAGAAAAGATTGAGTTTTTAGATACCGAGTGCTTAGAAAAATTTGACTTACATGCAATTCCTTGCTGCTATATCTTTATGTGTTATATCTTTTGAAGTGAGAAAATTTACACCTTCTGCAACTTGCTGACCAAAGCCCAATAGTTGCCGAACACTGAAATTCTTCAATTTTCAAAAGAAAAAAAAATGTATTAAAACTTTAAGCTATGAAAGAATTTTCAAGCTGCATTGAATTCTTGGTGTAAATTGTAAATAAAAAAGCATAGTGTGTTTGAATGGGGACTCTACCTGTTGAAGTTCACAACACTGGGGTATATATTGGTGAATGAAAATATAGCTTCCTAATTTTTTAAAGCTATTTCAATTATTTTTACAACTGAATGCTCTTTAAATATTAAAAATAAAAACTCTTTTGCTCTCTAAAACAATTTAAATTGGCATTTATCTCCACGACCCTAATTCATTTGAATATTTTCCATTCAGTGACATGATATTTTGAACTCACCTTGTTCATATCAGAAACAGCTGTTTTGAGGAAATTTTGTGACATTCGAGGATACAAGATATGAAATCTGTTTTTATCAATGCCAATTCCAAGTATACCTAAAAGATGTATGTGTTTGTGCCGTTTCAGGCGCAGGCATTCACTTAGCGCTAAATTGGCCCAAAATGGTAATGTAGCATCTGTGAGAAGTATTTTTTTAAGGATTATTGAAAAAATCAAAAAAATTTACAATTAAGTCATATAAGATTATGATTGATTATAAATTTCTTTTTCTTAAATTATTTACCTGTCATTAGATTTATAGGTACTTTAATGTAGAGCTTTTGCCCTGATACAGTGCTAGTATTTTGAAGAGATCCATCTGTAAGCATAGCTTGTTTTCCTGTTTGAAACATTGAAACAGTATTAATTGTTGTTTAATGATTGACATTTATTATTGTCTTTAATATTTTATAAGACCAAGAATTGTATTTTAAGCTTGATATTATGAAATATTCAGAAGTCCACATTTATTTGTTTCTACTATACCTTTAATAATGCAAACTCTTCCAACCGCAAAATGACCTCCTCCAATATAGCATTTACGAATTTCTTCTCTAAGACCAGCATCAACTTTAGGTAGAAACTCTTCAATAAAGATTGCATCTTCAAGTGAAGAGTTTACAATCCCTAATTTAGGCTCTTTCAAAACAGTTTCCATCTTCACAGTTCCATTTTCTGGGGGTGGCTGAGAATTGACTGGTGTGGTCACTTAAAAATATAAAATATGTATATGTAAGAAAATATTTTACATCAAATAGATAATTTAAAATTTATTCAGCCCTGGAAAGAAAAGTGTTTTAAATTAAACAACTTGAGAAACATTTAAAGTTAAAATATTAACCGTTATCTTTACACATTGGCAAAATTTTTAGTTAAACTGAAAAAACGTAAACGTTTTTTGCCTAAATATTTGATCACACGCAAAGATAAATGATTGTATATAAAGACGTACAACATTTGTTTAACAAGCTCTGTGAATATAACTAACATCATGATTTTTTAAATTTTTTTTTACAAATAATCCAAATAGAATCCCTCAAAAAACGGTCAAAATAATCAAGGTGTATTATACTTTAAAACCAATTTAAATAAATGATGTCACATATTATTCAACACATTTATAATTGTGTATTAAATTATCATTAATTTTTATAAAAATTAAAATAGATAAAATAAAAAATTACCATAAAATATAATTAAGACTCACTTTCAGACTAATTATAAAGTCAGTGGCGTAGCTAGGGAGGGGCGGTGGGGCGGTCAGCCCCGGGCGGCACTAATCTAAAGAGCGGCTTTTGTTTGAAAAATAGAGCCATTTCTGACAACCGCCCTTTTTCTTTTGAAGGGGGGAAACCAAGGTAGAACAAAAAATACTCTTAATTTTGAATCTTAATAAATGGATTCACGCAACATCTGTTTGATTACATTGTGGTTGTTATAACTAACCCTAACCCGTTCAAAAATTAAAAATTGGTAAAAACAAAAAAGGAATCGATTTGTTTGAAAAATTAAGCGGTATGCGTCACAAATGGCGCAATTTTAAGAAAACTGCACAAAAAACAACACATCACCACTGGGCCTAATAATATGTACTATTAATATCACTACGACAATTTTGCGTGGAATTTCGACAAGCGCAAAATAATGCGCTAACAAGTACCTACATGATATAGTGCTTCAAATACTGTGTTAAACTTGCAAGTAGTAATTTTCATTAATGTTTCAGTTTTAGAAAATTATTTTAAGGTAACTTACTAAAAATTAAATGTATTTTGTTTTTATTGCATTAAAGTAGCACACATAATTTGTGTTTTTTAATAAAAGATTGTTATTCTTTAAAAAATGCTACGTCTATCCAATTAAAGTGCAATGCGTTAATTATTGACGTATTGCTTTAATATCAATGGCGGGACCTTATGCAGCTTAGTATGCGAAAATGGATGCGCGGGGCCCAGTTTGGGTAGGGATAAGTTATTAATAAGGGTAATAAGTGAAAATTAAGATAGGTGGGGCTTATGAAAGCGTGAACCAACTACGGCCGCATAGGTGGCAGTGGCTTAAGACTAGCCCTGGCTTTACCTACACTACAAGAAGAGGGATTATGTTAGAAAAGCAGGGGGGATGTCCCCTTGATCTATTAAAATATATTAAATAGTATAGATTGGAAAATTCTTTACCCATCATTATAATTTTGCTTAGAATGTTTTCAACAATTGCTATCAGTGTATCTAGTTGTGAAAGGAGCTTCTCCAAACATCAGTTGCTAAAAAAAAATATCTTCATTCCATAATTAGTGATTTAAGACTAAAAAATCTTGCAATATTGTCTTAAGATAAAACAAGATATTACAAATAATTTAAATTTTGATAACATAATACGCGATTTCTCTATTATGAAAGTTAGGTAAGTAAATGTATAAATATGTTTACATACTAATTTATACAATTTCTTTGTTTATAAAAGAAATCAAATATTTATAAATAAAAAATAAAGCACAGCATATTAATTGTTAATAATTTTGGGTGTAAATTTGGAATATGTTTTTGTCTCATTTGGGGGTTGGGGGCAGCGACCTCAATAACTTTCTTGTGGCCTTTTACAAAAGCATCTTGTATTTTTAAAAATGTGTACTTCTAGGCTATGGTGGATTAAGGGGGTGGCTGAGCGGGCTATAGCCAGGGGCCCCCGACGGTTCGGGGGCCCCCAAACTTTTTATATTTTATAATACAAGTGTACAAATGTTTGCACGAACCCTTGAAAATATAATAAATTAAATAAATGTATAATTTTTTTTTAATTAAACTGATCGCTATTCAGACCTGATAGTTTTAATGATAGAAAAACTTGAATTGATTGGCTCATTAGTTGAACATATCATAAAATATGGTTTATATTTTTAAAGCTTCCTAATTTGAAAAGCCCCGCTGGCCATGTGGAAGAGTATAGCCTGGTGATGCAATATATGTCGGGATCGATTCCCTGAGGTGGAATATTATTTTTAAAATTTTTCTTTTCACACTCAACTGTAACATACCGTCTTAGTGTTGTTTTTTTTTCATTATGAATATTTAGTTACAGTCTTAGTCTTATATTAGCTGCTAGCAATCATTTTATTTTAAGGGACACTGGCTAGATAGGGCGCCCTTTTGATTGCAGACCGGGACCACAGGCAGTCTTAATTCGCCCCTTCTTCTAGGTATATCATCTTATTCGGCCTCTTTTACAATGCTTACATAAATATGGCGTGGAATGGTTAACATGTTCCACACCTTTTACTTTTACAATGTACTTCCTTTCAATTACAATTATTTATTAATGTTTATTAATTTATAAAAACCATCATACGATTGACTTAAGTGACCGACCTCAAATGACGTAACGCGATTTTGGCTGATGATTTACTGCCTGCTCCCCTGGTCAAACATCATCACAAAAACTTAGACCCCTTCTTCAATGTGACATCACAAAGCTTCCCCACCCCCCCCCCATAAAACCCGTATTTTATATTTAAAAATGAGCATATTCCAATTATTTTTTTGTCATTTAAATATTTTTTTAGTGTAAGGCTGCATTCTAATATTGTAACACGTGTGAATTCATGTAAAACTGTAATAAATAAAGTTTCATAATGATAAATTTAAGTGGAACTTTTATTTAAATTTGCGCGTTTTGATGTTACTTCAAATGTGTGAACCCTCACCCCCCACATGTGTGACGTCATTTATTGACTCCTCTGAAAGGGCGGCAAATTGGAGACCGCCCCGGGCGGCAAAAGCTCTAGCTAAGCCACTGTATAAAGTTATCATTAATTTTTATAATGAACATAGATAAAATAAAATATAATCAAGACTCACTTTCAGAATAATTATTCACTGTGTTATCCCCAATAGGAGTTTTTCTGTCCAAATTTGTGAAAGAGGTTGTTGTATGTTTTCTGTTTCTGTACCAGCGACAGCAAATGATTAAAACAATTATAAATACTACAAGGAAAATTCCTGCAGCAATGCAGCTGATGATGATGATAAAATTTGTTGTTTCATGAAGTGGCAGATATTCCATTGTGCCAACTACTCTTCTTATGTTCCCAATCCTAACCTAATATAAACAAAGCAGAAGATTGATTTTTAAACAAAATATCTTTTAATTACCAAGAACTTATTTTTTGTGTGGATTCCATTACAGTTTTAGAAAAGAATGACAAAAATGTGTTTGAATCTATGCTGTCATAAGCAAACTTGTTTTACTTTTAGTTAATAACTTTAATTTAATCATCAATGTCATTTTATTTTACTTTTTTGTTGGAAAAATAATTATTATTTCAGACTAATCTTCTACCTCTATAGTTAGCTTTGTAGCACCACTCAAAGGTGACTCAGGTGGTTGACAAACGATCTCTGTGCTTGACACAGATTTGATGTAACAGGTAACAACACCCAAATAAACTTTAAGTTCATTAGTATGACAACCTGCTGTAAGATCTTTTCCCTACATCAAAGTTAAAATATAAGTCATGATAACTTGTGCTTACAAAGTTTTAAATAGTCATAGAAACTATGCTTGAAACTAAAAGATTTTTGTAGAAATATATGCTAAAAATAGACATAAATATCTTAGATAACAATTTCAGAAGTCAAAAAACAATTTGCACTTACTTTTACAATTTCAAATAAAAATACAGCTGATTATTAAGGAATACAATTATAGGACATACTGTTAAGGTTATTGTGTCCTCAAAAGGGTACTGAAACCTTATGTTGCCCATGTCATTGAAGACTGGATCAGGGTAAACCCTAATGGTTCCAATGCCTGAAAGGAGGCCATCAAATCTTGCAGACAACTGAAACGTATTTTGCGCTGATGTGTACAGATTTTTTACTTCGGGTGTCAGGCACAATACATGATCTGGGTTGTGCCGACAATGCTGAATGTTACAAGAAAAATATCATTAGTTTACTCAAAAATCATTCCTGTGCAAATACTTCAATTAAAGGTTGAGGTCTAAGTAGTTAAAATATTACTTTTCTAAAAATGTAGCACCTTACCCCAAATGTAATATTCTCTGGTGTTGCCTCATTGATAACTTCAAGCCTAGGATACATAACACTCTGTAAGTTGTTTCCATAGATACGAATAACACAGCCTCCACTAGTAAAAAGCATGTTTGATAAATGAAGCTGTTATTTGAATTTAATACAATATTTATTAAACCTAATACATGTACTATTTTAAACTAATATTAATAAGTTACCTTAAAGATAAAAAATTTTCAGTACATTATTATTTGAAGTCAAGAAAGAAATTCAAGAATATAAATATACCACATACTTTAAAGTTTTAGAATATTTTTACCTTACAAAACTTCTGTCGTACAAAGAGCTGCTTGTTATCATTGGATTTGATTTATACAAGAAGTTTTTTCTGGTGTAAACTGGTATGCTGTCTTGCTCCCAACTTAATGTTATGTTTGGCACTAAATTTTCGGATCCGTCTTTAACCGTTGTGTTGAAAATAATTAAATTGTCTTCACTGAAAAATGGAAGCAGAAGTATTTGAATGTAGGCTATAAATTATAAATTAAATCATTGAAAATTAATTTTTAAAGTGTGTGCATTAAATTATGAAAAGTATTTGAAAGCACTATTAATATCAAGTTCTAATTTTTGTTTTCTTACAGATTTTAGAAGTAAATTTAATTTATAAGAAACATGTTGTCAAGGTTATAAGTTATTAAATAAACCTTATTCAAAAGCAAATATTAAAAGCTAAATTGGGCTTCCTTTTAAAAGAAAACAGTTAAATTATCTTACGCTGATTTAACATCCTGTTTGGTATTATCCAGAAAAACAGAAATTGCGCCGATGTCTTTTCCCAGGAGGCTGCCCCTGATGGTGACTAGGGTTCCACCATTTATTGGTCCATAATCAGGCTCAATTGCATCTATTCTTGGTGTCTGAGAATATGACTTAAATATATAGTACTCTTGCAAACCATTCATTAGTTCATGAAACTTATATCCAACATTTTAACTTTTGAAATATGTGAAAAAAGTTTTAAATAGCTATTAATAACGATGAAAAAATATTTCATATTGTTGTTATAAATGAGAAGTCATACAAACATATTTTCTCCATTTTAAATCACAACAAAATGGGAATATAATGGGTTAAATAGAAGATATAACTTAACTATTGGTTTTGTTTTTAAAATTTTTGAAGACAATTAAAAAGTAACTCAATTATTCAGAACTACATTGGAACTTATTGGAAGGTGGTAGACATTTTTTGTAAATAAAGCTGCACAAAATCTTACACAATGCATATCTGTGAATACTCCTCCTCTGCATGGACACTGACCCGATTGATTGTCACATTGCTCATGTATGGACCCTACCAATGAGCAGTTACATGGTTTGCAGCCCCTGACGTTTGCTATTTCTAACTGATAAAAACCTGCTTTACATGTGTTGCATCTGGTACCTGCAGATTTTTTTCATTAGAAATAAAGATATTCAATGAAAAAAAAAGTGTGTTTATAATCATAGTCTAACTGTATAGTTTTTAGAGATAAGCTAGAATTTTTTTTTTAAATCTTCCACTACATTGAGAATAAGTAGATAATTTCATTTTAAAAATTTTATATTAGACAATCAATTTAATACTCTCAAATCAAGGTTAACGGTTTTTTTTATACTACCTGTTGATATTGAATTTTTTTTTTACCTTGAACATTAACTTTACATGGACACTGGCCTGTAGTTTGGTTGCATGAACTGCTCTGGTTTTTAGTCCCTACTCTTTCACAATTACAGGCAACACAGCCTTCAGTGTTACCAAGTCCATAAAACAATTCATTGCAAGCATCACAGTTTGGAGCCTTGGTGTTAGCCTTGCATGAACATTGACCAGTAATATTACTGTATAAATTATAAAAAAAAATATAAAATGTATATTTATATTAAAAATGTAAATGTATGGCTATACAAAAAAGTGTAATTTGATTGAGATCCCTTTATTTTGTGTGTTCATTAATTTATTAATATTTTGTTAATAACAGTGTCTCTTATGCAACAATCAATTTTTTAAAAACTATTCTCTATAAAAAAATATAGCTTTGAGAAAAGAAGAAGAGTGGAAATAGCACTATTTAAAAACAAATAAGCGAAGACTTTTTCAGAAGATTTTAATTCTGTTATCTGATGACTTTATTGACATGCCTGCACGCAGATGAGCCTTGCTGATTACAGCTGCATGGAGTGCACCCTTGGATGTTTGAGCTACTTAAGTTATAGGTAAAAGCTTTGCAGGTGTCACACATAGGGCCTTCAACATTTTCTTTACACAGACATTGACCCTGAATGAAAAATATTTTATCAACAATCTAAGATCCAAGATTTCCTAGATACATAATTTTTAAACAAAGCAATTTTTTTTAACCTGATAAAGAGCCTCAAAACATGATAATTTTAAATATATATTTTACCAACAATGTGTGAAATACAGCCTGAAAATTGAAAATGCCTGAAATTTGTAACCAAATTATGGAATGGTTTGTATACAATGCTAAGGAGCAATGCCGTTCGCGCTTTAACCTTTGTTGCTCTGTAGTTGCTATAAAACTAAAGTTTCCATGTCATATAATATCTTCCAAAATTTAATGTTTTGCAAGTCATACAACTGTTAATGACTCAAAAATAATCAAAAGTATACAAACACGACAGCGAGAAAAATGAAATCACCAGATGTAAATTAGAAAGCTTACAGCACCTAAGACTGAAGAAAATCCAACCGATAATGGGGGAAAACAAACTGGTTGTGACAACATGGTTACCACATTATTCCTCTTTTTCTGTTTGTTGTTTCTGCTCAAAATAAAACAGTGGTGCCAATAAATGTTAAGCCTGACAACAGAATGCTCATGTTATATGTGGGAATGCTGCTTAAGACGATGGAGATAATGAAATAGAAGGTTATGGAGATAATAAAAAATAACGTTATGGGGATAATGAAATAGAAGTTTATAGAGATAATAAAATAGAAGGTTATAGAGATAATAAAATAGAAATTTATGGAGATAATGAAATTGAAGGTTATGAAGATAATAAAATAGAAGGTTATGGAGATAATAAAAAAGAAAATTATGGCGATAATGAAATAGAAGGTTATAGAGATTAGAGTTAATGAAAAAGAAGGTTATAGATATAATGAAATAGAAGAATATGGATAAAATAAAATAGAAGGTTATAAAGATAATAAAATAGAAGATTATGGAGATAAGTAAAAAAGAAAATTATGGCGATAATGAAATAGAAGGTTATAGAGCAAATGCATTAGAAGGTTATGGAGATAATGAAATAGAAGATTATGGAGATAATGAATAGAAGGTTACAGAGATAATGAATAGAAGGTTACAGAGATAATGAAATAGAAGGTTATAGAGATGATGAAATAGAAGGTTATGGAGATAATAAAATAGGTTATGGAGATAATAAAAAAAGAACGTTTGGCGATAATGAAATAGAAGGTTACAGAGATGATGAAATAGAAGTTTATAGAGATAATAAAATAGAATTTTATAGAGATAATAAAACAGAAGGTTATAGAGATAATAAAATAGAAGGTTATAGAGATAATAAAATAGAAGGTTATAGAGATTATTAAATAGAAGGTTATAGAGATAATGAAATAGAAGTTTATGGAGATAATGAAATAGAAGGTTATGGAGATAATGAAATAGAAGGTTATAGAGATAATGAAATAGAAGGTTATAGTGTTAATATTCCGTGCACTGTATTTCAAGTTTGAGAGATGTCAAAGCTAGAAAATATTCTAAATTGAACTTTGAAATCAATGTAAAAAAAAAAACATATCAAAATAAACTCTGATTTTAAAAAATCCTTTCAGCGCCTTTGGGAACCTCTGTGTGAGTTCCTATTGTTCATGTTGACTCATTTAAAATTTTGGCAGTTATGATAATGACAGAGGATGGCTTTACCCACTTTTAACTGCAAAAGGTACCTTAAAACTTAACAACATTATGCAATTTCAGAGTATGTCCAAAGTATCTAATGAGAGTTGAAGACATCCCTGACTGTATAGCACCTCTATAATCTGCTCCTACCTCTCAGTAAACAAGAGGAGGTCAAGGAGCTATGAAGTGTATATCATATATGCAAAACCAAGCCACAAAACACATAGTGTCTTTGGATGCAAAAGAAAAATAGTGCAAATCAAAATGACACTATAGCCTTACTTGCTGTGCCCCTTTTGTTGATAAGAACATCTTTTACATATTAGTGTATTGCTATTTATTACATAAATTTTTTTAAAAATTGGTGCTGATTTTAATTGTGCTCTTTTGAAAATTTGCTTGGAGTACACTTTTCACAAAATATAAAATCCTAGGCAATTAATAAAATTCTTATGCAAGGCATATAACATAATTACAAAAACCTGACATTTTTTACTAAGCCCAAGTGCTCAGGACTTAAGATATAATGTCTGCATTTCACACATTGCTGTTGGCATACATATATGTGTTTATATGTATATGTGCATTAATAATTAACAACAAAACTATAAAGCGCATAATAAAAATTTTTTATAGTATTTTTAAAGAAAATATTACATAATTTATAAAAGGGCTTTTAACTCAGAATTAGTTTCTGACCACTTATAAAGAATTTTTAAAGCTGATCAATTTTCTTTTCAATTATTTTATTATATTATTTGACATAGCTTCATTTACGTACAGTTTAGAAATAGTAATAAATACTTATAAAATTATGAATGTCATACTAAAAATGTAGCTACCTTCTCACATGCATGTGAGCTGTTCATTATACCATCAGGATGACACTGGCATTCCATCGGACAGTCAAACTGATCTTGATTACGATAATATGGAGGTATGCAAATCTTACAGTTAGATCCTTGAGTATGGCTTCCAGGATCACATGTACACGTGTAAGTTCCATTGATCTCAGTGCAGCCTGCTGCATTACCATTACAATCACATCTGATGACATAATAATAATAATAAATTGATAACTTATACAGCGCTGTATCCCATCAAGGGACCTGACTCACAGCACTTTACATGAAGATGATCACATACATATAATAATTAAATAAACAATTCTTATCATAATAACTACATCAATAACAGTAAGTATATTATTATACTTATATAATATATATTATTATTTACATAAATACAATTGATTAATTGTAACTGCCACTGATTATTAATGCATCATTATTACATGAAATGTTCTACTAATAGAACTAAATCATTTTTCAAATAAATGCCTAATTTTAGAAGGCAGTTTTTTTCTTAATATGTGTAGGTATATGAAAATAAAGTTTTTTTTTAAAAAAAGCTATAATATGTGCATGATTTTAAAAAAAATATATTTTACCTTCCAGAAATTGTTAAATTTGTTACAATAATACTTTGAACATCTATGACTTTTTCTCTATTTACAACGATGTTAACTTTGTCAGCAATCTTGGCCTGATAGTCTAGCAGTGAGCTGTTTTTGTTCAAAGATGTCCTTGAAAAAAAAATTGAGAAGCCATTAGATGACACTATAAAAATGAACAACACTTGTGAATTTTAAGATAAGGGACACATTTTAAGATGACTGGTATATTGTTACATAGTGTTTACAGAATGATTTTTTCACTGTTTTGTGTTATGATCTGAGAACTTACGTATTGAGTGAGCAGATCTTGTTGACACACAGTAATGCTTTGGGAGTCTGCTCCTTACCATTGGAAATAAAAATGGCTGACACTGCTATTTGGACTTCTGAGTCAAACATGATTTCAATATAGTCAATCTATAGGATTCAAAATTTTTTAATATTTAAATATGATGCTGTAAATTTGACAAATTCAATGTATGAAAATAATAATAATCATTTCTATTGTGGTGGTATTCATTCATACTGTACCTTCATAAGCCGTTGAAAGAAAAGTCAAGAGAACAGAGAGTGAGACATTAAGAGCAGGTCAGTTAGAGTATAGTGAAATTGATTCGCAATGCCAAGTAAACAGTAAATTAGGGCTACATTTTGAAATGCTTCTAGTTTATTCATCAAAAGTAGGTAGACAAATGCATTTCAGGCAGTAGGAATGAGACAATGAGCCTGTTCATACACAAGAGACCAATTTGAATAGCTACTCTGAGCCTTTCACTTCAGGCAGGAGTGGTCCACTGACAATACTCTTTAGATCATCCGTTTTTTATTGTTATTATTATCAATGCAGAGAAAAAAAGAACAGGTTCAATATCAACAAAGGACTTAATAAGTTTCACAACACAGTCTACTCTATGTTGGATCCTTTGAAGCCCATCCAGTAAAAAAGTAGGAAAACCCAGCAGAGCACAATTACAACAATTCAATTAGTTAACACTATTGAAAGAGCAATGGAATGTACTGCATTCTGGATTAGTTTTGGATGAAGTTCACCGAGCCTAAGAGATGAAAGTAAAAGAAACAACTGAAAGGATGTGATTAGAAATAAGTAAGTCCTACTCATTCAGATGATTTAATTGTAATATCAGCTTCAACAACTTGTGAACTACCAACTGAAATCACTTTCCTTTTAATCTTCTGGTCACACAAAAATTCTTGTGTCTTGTTTTCATTTTGTTTTCCATGAATTCTTGTAATACATGATCACAGCCATGCAGAACTGTTCAAAATATCATAAGAATTCTCCCACTACACCTGGAAGCTTACCAAACATTTCCGAAACATGAGCTTCTTTTTTAAAACAGCAATTTATTATAAATATTTAGTTTTTATAATTCGTTTAAAATGGGAGTTTAAGATCTAATTAATTAGTTTCAATACCTGGAAGGACATTGTCATAGAAGCAGTGAGGTTGAAGTTTCCACTTTCTGGTGATGCCCAGTTTCTGTCAGAATTTGCTGAATTATCTCTTATATAATCAGGAGTGTAATATTTCAATGTTGTGTTATATCTTGGGAATGTGATTTGTCCATTTGTGCATGTATGGCTAGCACTTTTTACCCTTTCAAAGAACTCAATTGGGCACTGACACTCATTGAAATCATCTGGGTCCACAAGTCCTGTCTCTATTTCTACAAGCTCACTGTAATGTAACAATTTATTCAAAGTGTTGCTTAGTTGTTTTACTGAGTCAAAGTCTGTATTACCTTGTAAATTTGACTTTTTTTTTTAAAAAAAAAGAACTTTCTTAGAACCATAGAGGAAGTTTAATGAGAACATTAAAAAAATTAAACTTGCCCTGTTTGATCTTAACAAGGCATTTATTGTCTGGTCATATCTATTACTGATGCTCATTCCATATTGAAAATTATTGAGTCTTACATTCTGCTAAAAATGTATTGGCAAGAGATGCAGCATTAACAGGCCATGGCGGTGAAAGACCATACCATTTCCCAGCCACCTTTATTGCCCTAACTAGTGTCAGGTACCAATTTGGAGCTGGGTGAACTCAGCCCATCGGAAACAAATCCCTGCCTTCATAGCCAGCTTAGCAGGCATGTCACTCAACCAGGATACAGTTATTTTGTCAATTAATTTCAGAGTTAATGCACATAAAAATGCACTGAGAGGAAACATTTGTTATGTCTTTTGTTTGTGGGAACAACAAGAGAACTTAACATGGTATATCGTGTAATTATAATATACGATTTTAAAATGTATGATGCAAACTAAAAACCATATTACATATATGTCAATAAAGCTTTGACAGTTCATAATTTCTTTGAATAAAATAAGTGTAACATAATCAACTAGCCTTTGAAAAGCACTATTTTATGCTTAAAACTTAAAATGTTGAAACCATTATACCTGAATTAAATTCAGTAACTAGTAATTACTTCCAAACACAAACACTATTTTTATTGAAGTAAAGCTAATAACTTCTCCTTAAAAACAATTTAAATTGGTTGCTTGATTAAACCATGAATACTAACAGATTATCAACAAACAAGACTACATATGGACCATGGATAAACCATAGACAACTGTAGAATGAAAAAATCTTCTGTATACAAGGAGCGTCTGTTTTAGATAAGATAATGTAATTTGTTTTCTTTGGATAAATATAATAACATGATGGAAAAAGCTGTATCCAATGATACTGAAATAAATTTAACCCAACAATTAAAATGGAATTAAGAAACAATTGACATTTTAAATAATTTTTTTAAAAAAAAGAATATATCATCTAAACAGATAATTTCAGACAAGAAAGAGAATTTACAGGAATTATATTTGTTTAAAAAACACTTACCTGCTTGATAGTGCATCATTGTAGAATTCAACCCCATGCAAGTAAAATATGTCATTTATTCGAGGAACTAAATAGAGTTTAAAAAAAAGTATAATTAATTTATTGATTATTAATTTAATGCATAGCATTTAGAAGTTTATATAAAAAAAAATTATAAACAAAAGTCTTACTTTCACTGCTTCCAATGTATAGGTTTGAAACAGCAACATTATTGAATTCATCATTTGTTGAGTCCATTGACTTTTGGTTAATATGGATGTCTAACTTTTTGTCTATAACCTGTAAAAGCAATACATATCTATTTAGCATTTTTTTAATTTTTTAAAAAGTATAAATTAAAAAAGTTCTTATTTTATACATTTCTTTGACTTCTGTTTGGTTCATTGACTGTCCTTTTTAGATACAGATCCCAATGTCTATGACTTCCAATCATTAGAAAAAGACCCACATTTTGTGTAAAACTTGCAACTAACAATTTTTGGTTTTTAAATGTAAATTGCATACTTTTATATATTATATTGCATTGTAATAAAATGAAGATTTTTCTCTGTAATTTTAATGCATCCAAATCTTTTGGGAAAGTTAGATGATGTTATGAATTATATTTTAAATGGTATGTTTGAAAAAATGGGCTATGTGGTAGAATTATTGACATTGTTACAAAGATATGTATGTATTTTTTTTATACCTACAGATATTTTCAAATCAGTTTTCAACATTTTAATAAATGTATGATCTAATATTGCTTTTGAAGCTGAATTTGCATAATAATGTTTGATAATTAAAAGAAAATCTTTAATAAAAAAATTATTTTACCCGTATACTGAATATAGCAATTGATTGTTTCATAATCGTATCAGGCTTGCAGAAACTGCCCACACACACAGTTGTATTGTTTACAATTCTTATATGTATAGGAGCTTTGTTTCCAGACTGTGGCATCTCAATAACAGAACTGAAATAAATGATTAGTTCAAAGAAGCTGAACATTTTCAAGCATAACTTAATTAGTACAATTGTCTTCAATAAAGGCTTTTTAGAAAAATCTATTTTAATTATAAAACAGGGTAACCATAACATTGAATAATAACACTACTAATATTTCTCATTTTTCTTTGCTGCTAGAAATATGCATAAATCCTATCATAACATTACAATTAAATCATAAGAATACAAGACTGTCACAGATGACCAATTTGCCCTTGTAACTTGTTTATGTGAGTTGCGCACGGTGGTGTGTTTGATGTTTGCTTTTGTGCTTTTTAAAGTTATTGGTTAGTGGTGCGAAAGCGTGCAAAGTGATTGTGTTGTTGACGTCATTGGTATATGTGTAGAAGGGGAGAGAGTTTGGTGTGTTCTTTGATGTAAAAAGGAGGAAACGCCATTAAAGTTGTTTCTTTATTTCAAGCAGTGTCTTTATTTCTGTGTAACGGTAATTGTATGAATCTTGGAGCAAGCAGTCAAGTATAAGTATTAGGACGCTTGTGACAAAGACAAGTGGGGG
>MUZC01001143.1:696537-723060 GCA_002072015.1 Radix auricularia | reverse complement strand
AAAAATAAATTAACAATCATTGGCAAATTGAATTTGTTAAATTTTCTGCTGAAAACTTAATAAAGGCTACCGACAAAATTCGGTAATAATATTTTTGAATCATTATAATGCACACATAAAAATCGCAAATTTCGTGTAAGTCCTAGCCACAGGTGATACTCAAAAACGTCAATAGTGAATTTTTGTTCCAATACTTCGGTGTGACGTTCTAGTATTACTTGATCATCTTTATTTTTCAAATCATTTGTCTATTATTCTTTTAAATAACTCTGGGTAATTAGCCACCTCTAAAAATGTGTGTATTCAGGCATACACCCACTAAGCCCACAAATTGCACGCCCCTGACTAAGTTTATGATTGTTGAATTTCCAAAAATCATACACAAATGCATGAAGAACAAAAACAAACTGTATTTTAAGTAATAAAATGGAATAAAACAATTATTTATAATTTCCAATAATTAAGGGTAGGATCCATTTTAAAGGGGGAGACATTATTTTAAAATAAGTTCTCCGTGGGCGATTTTGTTTTAAAATAAATTCTCCGGGGGAGACTTTATTTTGGGGGAGACTTTATTTCGTGACACCGGTATAAATGGCACGAGATAGTGTACAGTTCACAATGGTGACCCAACGACGGTTAAGGGACAGTTCAGTTCACTACGCACAGCGTGGCGGACCCTTGTGACATCGAGGGCTGGAGTGAATCTCCAATAAACCTCCACATGCTACATAGATAAACTAAAAATGTATTAATTTAATTAGGCCTACAGTACATTTGATCGACCTGAAACTTTGATACAATGCATTGTTGGGAGACACAAGTCTATGTGCAAAATTTCAGCACGATATTATTAAGGAAGTGGGTTATTTTTTACTTATGTTTTTCCGCGGTACAAAGAGATGACGACATACAGACAAGACGGTATAGTTAATAAAAGGGATTTCAAAATAGAGGTACATTGTATTTGATATTTGGCTATGCCTTTTCCTGGAAATTTACATTATGGTTTTTTTTTCGTTTAAAAAAATGTTGCTTTTCTGTCCCATAACCTCGTGGTCGTAAAGTGTTCTAATGTTTCCATTTGAAGTTTCTGTTTTTTTGGCGATAGTCATTCATCATACTTTTATTTTAGGTATAACGTGGGCTACAGCCCATGCCCATCAGGCGAGCGCACTATTAACATCGCTATACAACCGCCACCTATATTTTTGGAATAAAAACAAGAACTTAATTTATTTTAATTATAAAAGTGATTGTAATACAAAATAGGAAAGAGGACGGTTGGTGAATAGTATAAGGAACACCCTTTTTAAAAAATAAATATAGATCTATATTTTTTTTTAATGACGCTAAAATAAAATGTACACAACTCTCAAACAAAACTTTTCTGACGTAAAAAATAAAACAACAAACTTACTTAGCGATAAACAATGAGAGAAAACGACAAGAGTAAATAAGTGATCGCTAATTAGCATAAGTCGGAGTGTTAAGTCAGCAGTGCTTAACTAAATCCCTTACCTCCACACGGGCTGCGTATGTTTAAGCATTCATTGGTCTGTAGCGTAGCCTAAGCCAAGACTTTGTCTATAGGTGTCATCGTCAAAAGCTCCTTGACTTAAAAAATTAAATTCTCTTTAAATCGTCTTCCATGTTGTTAATAATATCGTCACAAAGTGTCACTATAGGTAATAAACAGACGTGAACTGTTCACACCAGGGTTAACACAGTTTTATGAGGACTTATGATTATGATAACGGAGCACATTGTACGCATAATACTTTAAAAAAAAGAACTGCCTTTAAACCTTCCTTGATTCAGTGAACGTATTTTCCAGTATATTTTGAAAAGCCTTTGAACATAGAAACTGAATACTTTTCATGGTCGTCGGCCGACACGGTTTAAGTGTCACGCATGTTGTCGGCTAAAGTTCACGTTAAACACACTGTTGAAGGCAAATTTACATGATTAGGCCTAACTACTCACATGCGTTGTTCTCTCAATGATTCTGAAATGACATTAACACGTGCATATCTATCACACATGGACTAATGAGTAACAGCTAGGAAGTGATGACAAACATAGAAAGATTTATGACTAGCCCCGGCGATTTTACTGCTAGCAACATAAGAGCTATATATTTTCAATGGTCTACTCTCAAGTCTCAGCTACTCCAAAATGATTGTTCAATTACTAGACACCTCTTCGTTTTTGGAGAGAGTCTAAAACTACGAAATCGGAGGAAGACAAGTTTTAGTTCCCAATGATGGATAAATCCACAAATCTTCAAAGCTTCTTTCCGGTACGATCTATTAGTCATTCCTATGACTCCAATCAAAATGTTTGGTTCCTCTATACCACTGTTGAACCCTTCTGACAAACTGGGCCATGGAAAGAACCAGACAGAGGCGTTACTTGGGGGGGGGGGGTTGCGGGTGGTGTGGTCCGCACCGGGTGACACCATCATTAGGGTGACACCATGAGCTATCGCACTGGGTGGCGCAGACCCTGGTGACGCCTCTGCGAAGAACTTCCTACTTAATAGCCTTGAACTACACAAAGTTTTGAAACATATCGTGACATGATTCATATAGACAAGCGACTGCCTGAGTATGAACTACAGAAATTATCAATTACAAAAAATATTCGTTGAGCCTTTTCATAAAGCACTTCAATTAACTCCATCATTGAAAGAAATTATCTCAAGAGGGGTAATCGAAACTTACTTAAGATTTGTATTTCTATTATGTTTTTTTTTCCCCTTCAAATTACTTGATTTTTTTATTTAACTGTCTCAATGACAGACCGGACAATTTAAAAAGATACAAAGTTATAGCTGCTTTCTATGCCTCAAGCTAAAAATACATATTTTAAAAATATATTTATGAAAGTCGATCAAACGTTGAAAAGTCTGTCCTGAGAAATTGATACTTTATTTTCCACAAGGTACAAAATCGAACAGAAAATCATTGATGAATGTGCACGAACACACAAAGATTCGTCGATGTCTTAACGCCATACTTCATCATATCTTTATAAACTGAAACTTTTACTGATGTAATAAAAATATAAATCTGAAAGCTACCCTACTTTTTTTGGTGAGACCTGTAGTGGGATATGTTTTTCCTGCATTGGATCCATCCCCTAAAGAAGACATTTATTTAAACATTTTTTTTTTTTTTTTAAATGCCGGATTCTCTAATGGAGACTATTTAAAACTGACAAGAGTAGAGACGTTAGTTAAATCATTAACTGTTGAAAAATAAAAACATAAACAAGAGAAAAACAAACCCTCCATCAACATAATAAAAATGTAAGACTAGACATAAACCATTGATAGCCATAGACGCAATGATCTTCTGTGTATAAAAAGCGCATGTAACAGATAAGAAGATCCTTTAACTAACTTTAACCGAGAAATAATCATCATCGAACAAGTTCCGTCTTTTCAATGTTGGATTTATTTATGCTATGCCGTGTTTAACTTTTCACTTTTACTTTATAAGTTCCAAAGGCGGTTACCTTTAAATAATAGATTTCCAATCTTTAATACAATCAAGACCAATTTTACTTGTGATCGCTCTTCCCATACTTCAGATTTTATTCTCGATAATTTAGTTGTTGCTTTTAAAAAAATATAAAAAATTAATAATAATAATATAGATTATTCAGTAGCCCTCAGCCCTCAATTATATTTGGTTTTTAAGCACCCCGCTGCTATAGTTTGTGAGACTGTATTCTTACTGGTACTACCCTAGCGGACTCTGCCCTTTTGGATTTCATAGTAACAAATTTGTATTTGTTAATTTGTTTGACGTGCGATTCAAGATTATGTCATTCACAGTTAAAAACCTCTTTCGAATAACAACCTTAAAGAATATTTAAATATATTTGCGTTGAGTGACATTTTATACGATAATGAATCATTAATTTTTATAAAAAAAATTAAATCTATTCGCTAATTTCCCATTAAATGTCGATTTTTCTCTACTTCGACAACCCTTTCTTTAAAAAAAAATCTTAAAAGATATAAATATGTTAAATTATTCTGGACATTTAATCTTGAAGAATACTGTATTTCTAACTGATAAACTAAAATTAATTTTAAACTTTTACCACTGAAATAAATACTATTGCAATCATCTCTATTCGATAATTATTAATCGACATTACTTACCAAAGAGACGGTAGATATCAAAATTATATATAACACTAACATCAGGTGAAATGCGGTCATTTTAAAATCAATTTATATTAATTCAGTCGCAAGACACAGTCCAGTTGTAAACGAAACGAAGTCACACCAAGAGATTGTTTCCTTGCTTAGGAGGCATTCTTGGTGCGAAAGTGACGGGATGACACAGTGTTCTGTTTCAACTTATTTGTAACAAATACCGGTTTTAAACTGAAACTTAAAGAAGCTTACAAACAGGTGAAAGAGGATTCCCTCAATTCGAAGCTCAAATAGACGAAACGTCGGGAAGCCCGCGAACACTCATACCTTGTACACTGACACTGTGAAACGACGGGGATTTCTAGTGTAAACAATGTTAAGAAACTTGAGGGTATGTGTATATGCAGCTATACCATTATTACAATGTATGATATCCTGGATTTCAAACGCAATGCAGTTTTTTTTTTAATGAGATAGCCATCTGTTTAAGTTATGTGAGCCCGTGTAGGGAGAGGGCTGGGGTTGTGTTTGGAGGTGGATTCATTTTCAGACATATTTTGATTATATCGATTAGAGGACAAGCTTTTGATGAATGACAAACAGCCTTATCAACAAGGGAAGTGGTTGAAAGCAGGAAAGTCTAAAATAACTTTCATAAATCATGAACGTCACCGAATAATACACCGTCAGTAAATCTACGTCAAGATACATTAACTCAGACATAAGATAATTGCAACACAACATCGAGTAAACCGTTCCCCTCTTCACCCACCCCTGTCAGTGTAGATTAAAACTACATGATTCTACACAAGGAGTATTGTCAATAACAACTTTAAAATATGGTTGTGATTCATCAACATTTATAAGTGACTTCCCCCCCCTCCTAATAGTCAGCGGCGTCTGAGGGTTGGGTGAGGTGAAGCACAGGCGGAACTGCTTTCTATTCAGAGGCGGTCTTGCCCGTAAACTTCGTAGTTGGTTTTCGTGAGTTTAAAAAGCGTGAGGACATAAAATAGCATTATTGGCCCTGTACATCACTAATCTTAGTTTAACCACGGCACTCTGGACCCTAAACGGGAAATAATGAATTGTGGACTTCAGTAACGTAATGCTCTCATGATCTGACATGATGTTTGGAAAAGAAGACTTTGCTGGAAATTTTACATAGTCGAGATATGTGCGTGTGTCTGAGTGTGTCAACCAGAAAGACACAGATTTTAAGATTGCAGTGTTTTCCCTCTTGTTAAAAAAAGCGCAACAAAATAGAAATATGAAAATTTAAAAAAAAACTTTATTAACATACTGCTTCTAACAATTTGAATCAAAGAATACAAAACTCAAAAAATGTCTTTTTTTTAAAGCAAAAGATTTTTTAAAAATAAATAAATTTAAAAATTCGGATATGGCGAGACGATGAACATCTTTCAGCTGACGACTGTCTCAGAAGACAAAAATCAGAGGAGCGAAAATGTCAAGAGAGTAAACAATAGATGACGGCAAACTATGAGCAAAATTGGAGTAGAAGGAACATAATCCAGAGGTCGGCAACCTTTTGAGACCGAAAAGCCAAAAATTACAATTTCTTATTTCCTTTAAAAAAAATAATAAAAAAAATAAATAAAAAATAATTTTAAAAAGCCACTAACATGAGTTTGGAAAACAAAATGATATAATTATTAACATTTGCACATTGAACTGAAAAGCCGCAACTTGACACCGAAAAAGCCGCAGGTTGCCGACCCCTGACAGAAGGCTAATATTAAAACTTCATAGGGAGTTAGTTATGGAAGTAGGTGCTGCTGTGCAGGCAGACGTGACGTTTGCAATGTTGTCATGCCCTAATTAATTATTATTCTCTTTAAAAGGGAGTTAAGTTTAAGGAGGATATAAATCAATCATGGGCGTTGCTTTTATATTCTATTCTAAGATTAACGATTCTAAATACTCACAGACAACCATCGTCAGATATTTTAGTCATGCATCTATTGAACATGGGGTAATTTTTTTTATTTTTATTATTATTTTTTTTTTAAATTTCAAAGTTGCCCCATAGCTATGCAGTTTAAAATAGATTTTCAAAGTAAAAAAAAAAGTTTTCTTCATGTATAAACTTCATGGGATTTAACACCTTTAACGCTCTTCTTTATGAAATAACTAAGAGGAATAATATAACTTCTAACATAACTTAAAATCGCCTGATGACAACCATATCAATATAAGAATTCACTAACGAGATTTTTTGTCAATGTTAGAGCTACGTTTTAAGACAGTATGCCTAATTATAATTTCATGTATGCGATTTGAGGAGCAAGGTGAGTTCATTGTAAAAATAGTATAACAAGATATGTTCAAGTATATAAATGGTGGAATTAGATATGTTCAAAAATGTATAGTAGTGGAACAAGACATGTTCATGCATGTAAGTAATGGATTAAAAAATAATGTAGTGGAAATGAAATGTTAAAGAAATGTATGTGAGTACTGAGACAATATATTTTCAAAAAATATATGTATAATAGGGGAACAAGATATGTTTAAAATTTTGTATGTAAATCAAATTGGTTAAACAACGTGCGCGACATCACTTACACTGAATAACATTTTACATTTTAGTTGTATACATAATGTATTTTGCCACAAGGATTTTTTGTCACATAAATTAAGGTGCGCAGAAACCCGTCAAATGTGTGTAAGACTGAAAGCGTCTGGTCACGTTCTGCATGACCAAATAATAAAAGGTGAGAGGACCGCACCACATCAACAAGCTGGTCACTTTTAGCACGCAGTTAAACAAGGTTTCCAGACAATCCCAGTTGTCATTATTGTCTCATAGGGAGAACAAAATAACAAGCATATTAGGAATGGATATTTTTACTTGAATTATCCTAGAATTACAACATCAGAGCCTATTCAAGGCCTTGGGAAACCAAGCACTTTCAATGAGCCTTAAATTTAATTTAAAAATTTTTTTACAACCTCGAAGTTCTTAAAAGGGGCTTTTATGCATGATGTCATAAGAGAGATATTCCTTATCACTAAGGGTATAGACGAGACTGGTGACATGACCACAAAAAAAAAAGAATGTTCTTCCTGGTAGTGGTATAGATGATATACGTTAACAGCAGGACTGGACTATAAATTCAATTTCATTGGACCCATGCGTGAAACTTGTTTATCTCAATGCTGACCGAACATATCTTTGCTATCTGAGACAGTGCAACATCCTTGTGTCAATAACATGATATACTAGTTGTTGTTTTTTTTAAATTTCCACTTTGAGTTAGGACCGCCGCGTCATTATTAATATACCGAAACTAATATCTGTGCCTAGCTTAGACTAACATGATTCGAAAAAAAAAATTACCACAAATTCCTTCCAATTATGGGTAGGATTGTACGGCAGTGATTCTCAGCTTGTGGATAAATAAAAACTAAAAAACAAAATCAGACCCAATGGACCAAATATCAGGAAAGCCTAAATCAATTTGAACTTATAAATTGTTGATACCGACAATCTCTAAACTAAACTCTTATTGCAATTTAAAACATTGTATTAATATAAAATTCAAAGCTATTCATTTTACAATGATCAATCAACACGTCATTAAGATGTAAACTGTATTCGTTTCTTTTCATAAAATACGTTATTATGTAGAATTTTTTGTTCTTGTCTTTTCCCTTTTTAAGCGAATTGCCCGTCCCCATTTCTCCTACTATAATTATTTATTCAGGGGAAAGGGCTTTGCAACATATTATTTCCTAAAATCAGTTTCTTTAAGTTCTGTTTGTTGGTCTATGTTTAAAGACGCACTAAGAAGTAGAGACATAATTTTAAAATTATTTATTAACTCGAACCGCATTCAAATACTTGCCGTCGCGACTTGTACATTCTTTTGAGACTACTGGAATAGTATAAAACTAAACACCATCGTTTCATTTAAGCTGCGTGGCAGTGCGGATATCAGACCGAACCAGCGCAGCAGTTTAGATTAACGCCAGCTAATTTTTATAAGGATTCTATGGAGTCTGAATTTGTGCGGTGTAAAATTTTTAGGAAAAAAAAAGGTTGCTGTTGTAAATTTCGCCAACTAAAAGTTATTTTCTGACCGAAATCGACAACCACAGACAATAGCCATTTAGGAAATTTAAACATAGCAGTCGATATGATTGGGCAAATGCGTGGCTTTAAATCAGATTTTTTTTTCTCAGGTAATGGCATTCTTAATCCTGCTTCAAAAAGTCTTGATGTAAATTAAGCTTCAGTCGGCGACACAAGACGCGATGTAAGAAGTTTTAATCACATATTCTGTTCTCAAACCAAAACCAACAATAGAAAAAATAGACCTTTTGAATGAGTAGCTTGTATATAGAGCGATACGCCCACTCAACGGTCCTTAGTTTTGGTCCAAGCATGTTGCACGGCTGTGTTCACCAGGTCTTCCGGGGACAACTGACACGGCTATAGTTTCGAGCGACAGATCGAAGGTGTGATCGATTCTATGGTCACGTTAATGATGGCGTGTTGGCAGTGATATTCATGTGTTACAGACGGCGGGACAAAGATTACCATGATAGTGGTGGCACAAGGGGATGCCAACGCAATATAGGATGTTTTATGTTGATACATACATATTAGTAAGTCACACTTATTGCTACAGAAGTCATTTTTATAAGAAGACAAGATGATGTCGAAACGTGATGAGGAAAAAGAAATAAAGATGCTGGAGAACATGATATGGAAGAATGTTTTCCTGATGGGGGATAAAATATTCAGTTATGCAATTCAAGCCATTTAAAATGAAATAAAAAGACATATCGCTCTGATGGCTTTTCTTAGTATGTATAAATTGAACCTGTCACAGTCCTTTTCAATTTTTCCAGTATTGTACAGCACCATTTTTTCTTTATGCGGGCGTTCATATCCACAAACAAAACATAGCAGATGCAATGGTATGAGAAAAAACCCCATTTGAAATTCAATAAAAGTCCCTTGAATTAAATTATGACACAATGAATTATTTTTCATGACGACATCGAAGCCCTAAATCATAAAACTTCTTCAAGAGCCTTGTACCTGTAAATTAACCTGCTTCCTAGTTTTAAGAACTTACAGGGATAAAAAAAAAATATATCGCTGACCCAATTTAGGCTTGACTTCCTTCGTGGTTTATCTTAAATCATGTGTTCCATGACGTTTCGACCCCTGACAATGCGACCCGGAGAGTTCCACCCTGCCGATTCGACCACAAGAAGTTTCGACTACAAGTAGTTACGACCCCGGTCGATTCGACCAAAGACTGAATGACAACAAAATGTTTCGACCCCAGGACGTTTCGGTTTCAACAATATCGAAATGTCCAACCACCAGATCACGAATTCGTCTACTCGATCTTCAGAAGAAAAAAAAAATTAAGGTGACGACACTCTAGCACTTTCCAAAGGCCTCCCTGTTTGGCTACAGTTACCGTTTCAGTATTCTCTGTATCAACAACAGGACGTCATTTTGTACGAGTTTACTGGCTAATGCCACACTCACGGCGCTGTGTTTATTTTTCTCATTACTCAAGTTTCTCCGCAGTTGGGCAGTAGGCTTCTGTTTAAACAAAGTCATGACATAGACCAGGCGATCCATCCAGCTGCAGGTAGGCTGTGGATCACTTAGGGGTTAAATGTTGAGAAAGGGAAAAGTAAGCATTGAAATTTGATTAATAGAGGGCCCCGCAAGGGCATGCCGTGTTTTTTCGTTCAGAAGGTAGATTTTTGCTATTGTTAATTTCTTTTAAATTGGGATAAAAAGTAGAAGGGGATTTGCATTCGGTACAGGAAACAAAATAAAACGTCTTTAAAAAAATTGTCCATCAAGAGGGTTATAGTTATTAGTTGTGTTCGAAATTGGGGGCATGGATCAGACCCAGATACATTTTGTACTTTGAAAACCGCCTCAAAATAAGACGATACTCAGGTGTTCCCTCAACTGAATGAGTGACTAACTAATTATCTTGGCCTTAACAAAAGTGGTTCATTTTTATTATTTTTGTGTGAGTGACAAAAATGATAATTTCACCTGTTGGATAAGGCATAGGTGCTACTCCACCAGTAAGGGCTTCGGCTTCAAGTCGCTATGATTTTTACGGCTACTCGCTAGCTACGCCATCCCTTTCCCAGTTTTAATACGACATGGTAACTCAGGCAGTGGGCGTAAAATCACCCCTTCCCCCTCTCACAAAGGCAAAGACGAGGCCACGATAAGAAATAATTCTAATAAAAAAAAACAAGAACATAATACAGGAGCTTCTCTTTCCTACCAAGGGCAGTTATTGACTGGAGCGATTGACACATATGATCTTAGTCTTTGGCTTGGTGTTTCCCAACCTCCAGTCTCTAATACCCCCATGTGCAGCTTTACGTGGCAGCAGCTAAACTCAAAACGGACGCATGTACAAAACGCCATTTTTATATAGTAACAGGAACCGTAATGATCAGATTAGTTATCGCGGGCCTTTAATAAACAGAGAAAGAAGGAGACAATCAAATGCCTTGTTGATAAAGGAATGTATTAGTGACCTCACCCCACTATACAGAATAGCGGTCATAACAAAGAGCTGTGATATTTATAGATATATCTAACAATCACAGAAGACAAATCTGCTAGTTCAGTTAGGGTATAGCCCATCCGGGCGAGGGTCACATTAGTGAATCGTGCAATATCAAATAGGACGTAGCGAAAATTGCAAGATTAAGGTTAAGCACCGATATGTCGACTTAAACATAATTTTTTTTTTTAAAATTCAAATAAGCTGGATGTTTAGACTGACATCGAATGTAACACCGCAGTGGGTTGAAGGTGGCCTTCAGTTTGAGCCACCTCCAGAGGCTTCTCTAGCGGAGTACTGGGGTGCGGACTGTAGCGGGTGACACCATCACAAGGGGTGACACCAAAATATAAAATTCCGTATGTTCCCGTAAATGGGCACTGGCAGGCACGGGGGATGTCTGTGGGTTAGTAATGAACTGGTGAAATCATGAGCTAGCCCCCGCCCCCCGCCCCCCCCCCNACTTAGTGAAAAGTGCGATAAACCTAAGAGAAATAACGTAAGTTAAAAAAATAAAAAAGAATTTCAAGAATAAATTTTCAGGGAGGAGAAAAATGACATTTTCAGCGAGAAATGAGAATACATATTCTACAATTTGTTCTAATTAATTTGTTAACTATTTATTATAAAAATATGTTTCTATTATTTATAAGAATCTATTATTGTTTATAAATAATACGTTTCCAACTTTAATTTGATATTATATTTCTCTGTCACACTAACGCAAATACAACATTTAAATAAACTATAATAATTATAACATCATTATCGCTATTTAAATATATAATTCACCAGAAAAATATCACGAACGAGTAGTGGGCAAATTAACATGACAAATGACCCTCGCTGGTGTCGCCCAATAAAGCGAAGTGGGTTCAAAAGGGGGGGGGGGTTGGCATGTCTCGACAACAACAATGCTTCTTGTGTTCACTTGCATTGTCCCTATACAGAACAAAATGCGGTTCGTAGTGCAGTGGTTATCATGTCCGCCTTACATGCGGAACGTACTGGGTTCAAGCCTCAACGGAAACATTATCATTTAATTTTTTTTTTTAGATGTTTGTTTGTGCCCATTCTTTTTCCGTTTTTGCGACCCTCGCGAGGGTCGGCCAATCTAAGTTTATGGTTGGCAAGCTAGGTTGGTGCAGGTAAGCCAACCGCAGCAGTGCTCATGTCTCGAGACCATCTATACGTCAGCGATGTCCGCAAACCCCCGCCCCTAAGATGTTTTATTCACGTTGATATGATTTCTTCGTGCTTTAAATTTATGTCCGTTCCATCCACCTTTCTTTGCACAATATGAGCAAATCTGCGGCCTATGCTACGCCACGGGTCGTATCTAGTTAAAAATATTAATAAGAAACTATGCAAAAGTTACTTAAGCCTTCTAACCAAAATTGATTGATGTTTACCCGAATCTTATATTTACCAAATAGATAAATATATTTTAGAGCTACTGATTAAAAAAAAATTCGTTAAAATGTTTTTAAAAAAAAGAAACTCATCTATGCATATCATTACTTATATTCTCAAGTAGCTGAAATACACCTGTGTCAGAATTCCTCTACGCACACCCCGATTTCTACTCCGCGCTCCACTTTCAATCTTATAATAGCAATGAGCCCAACTCCCCAACCGCCTCCCCTTCCACCTCTTGACGTAAATAAACCACACTATTGCAGTACTTATTGATTTCATGGGTATGTGCGTGTGTATCATATTGATCGAGCAACTGTGTTATCGTTGGCCAACGTTAAAGATCGATTTTCAAAGACGCTACAGCTCCATACGAGCCGTGGGTTGTCTTTTTACTGCTTTCTCTCTGTGTCAGCAATTCAAGAAATGGCTTGAACAAACATTCGATCCTGTTTGCTGTAGACACTTGCGGTAGACGTTCGCCTCAATTAGGTTGAAATTCATGAAATGCAGCTGCTAATTATAACTTATTAAAATAATTTTACGGATGTTGTTGCATTGATAAAAGAAAATATGATGCGAGTGAGGCTTGTATTACGGTACGATACGCCCAATGGGTTTTTAAAAAATTGCTAAACTAAGAGTGAATTTTTTTTAAAAAATAGGAGAGTTCAATTTGAAAATGTCCGCCTTCCCATCACAACTGTCATATATGAAACTAATAGATGAAGAGGCACCTAGGAAGTTTTTTAATTTTGAAAAAAATATATATAATTTTTAACACTGACATAATTTTGGTTGACAAGGAGCTATTTCTAAAAATCTTGGTCCATACTCGGCGACACTAACAGAAACATCTATATATAATATACAATTCATCACAAAACGTGTGCAAATAAGCATGTCGAATGACCTTCATTCGGGTCGACAAATCAGAGTTTATGGTTGGCAAGCGAGGATGGGGCAGGGCGGGGGAGTGGTATCGGGTAATAGCAACCCAACAATGCGTTAACGCCCCCCCCCCCTTCCCCGACGTTCAATTGCGTTGTTTTCATTTCTTCGTGCTGCTGTTTGTGTCCGTTCTCTGCACTGTCTATGAGCAAGTATGCGGCGAAAGTTACGCCGCGGGTCTTATCTAGTTACTTGTAACTCATTGTCTCATTGTAAATGCCTTTTTCTTCCAGGCAGAGATGGTAGCTCATGATGCCCCCCCCTCAAGACTTTCCCCATAGACCTCCTCCGAGTTTGCCATTGCCAAATAATGGGGAAATGCAGAATTTTACATTTTTGCGTCATACCTTGTGATTTTGTCACCCGTTGTGGTCCGCAACCCTCACCCTCGTCCGTGACGTCTCTGCTATCTGGCTTTGTAACTGTACCAAACTCTTTTAGTATTCTCATACCTAAAGATTAAAGAGGGAGGTTTGGTCTGATGGGAAGAGGTTACCACGGGCGTAGGACTAGTAGAGGGCATTAAAATGGTATTTTGGGGATGACTATAATAAGTCTCAGAGATATAGAGGGCATATGAATCAAGTTATCGGTTTCCATTACTCGCGCCATGTATCATGTAGTTAGAAACCACGAGATCGTCAAAATAAAACCTGGTTTGCTTAGGAATTTCGAGTGGAGCTCAGAACAGTGCCATTTTCCCCGGCACCAGAAACGTCCCCAGGGTTGGTGTCACCCAGGGGCGGTAGCTCAAGGTGTCAGCCCCTCACGATTTAACCCATAGAATTCCTCCGATTTTTCGGTAAATATGAAGAATCTCGACCGTGACGTCACGGTCATTATCGGCGGCAATCTTTGTTGTTATGGCACGTCCTTTAAAAAAGCTAAAATTAAAATTCTATAGCTATACCTAACCCAAACCCTTAAAACTTCAATTTTCAAAAATTCTAAAACTAAAGCTATATATAACCCAAACCCTAAAACCTCCATTTTTGAAAATCCTTTTAGAATATAATTTATAGAACTCTCGTTTTCAGCAACCGGTAGCGTCGTGACGTCATGGACGAGATTCTTCACTTTAGCCAAGTTTTCCAGTGCCAAATAACGGGAATATATAGAAATTTATAGTATGGTGTCCCCCCCCCCCTAATTGTGTCACCCGAGGCGGCCCGCCCCCACCGCATCCCCCTAGCGACGCCACTGCACAGCAGTGTCATTTTGCCTAAAGTTGAAGTGTTTTTGCGACCGACATTGCTATCTCGAATAAACAATTAAGTGTCTTAATATATATATAAAAATATAATAGGAGCATTCGCCACCCACCCACCACAACACAAAACTACAAAAACCCTTGCTACCATCGGGATGTTATTTTTCCTCCGACATCATAGTTTGGGGGTAAATTGTGAGAAGAATGTCACAGTCACGGATGTCTTTAAAAAGCCCTGCGCTTAGCAACGACACTGGCTTATAGACTTTGATTCGTTGACAGGTGAAATTTAGACCGGTGACTTAAGTAGCCTATAGAGGGGCCACAGTCTAAGTCGATAAAAAAATATTGAAAGCCTAATGGCACCTACCTATTTACGAAATAAGATTAATTTTAAGATTGATGGGGTACTGCCAACGCCTTAAGCACAGTTCAGTTTTATCAGATGATACCGCATCACATAAGTTGATCCTGATAACAATATCCCCCCTCCCAAAGATAACACGTTGCCGTTGGACACGTTACTGGTACAGAAATATTCCTTTTGATAGAACAGCGCAGAGATAATATCATTCATAAACGTTTCCTAAAATTATCTGTATTTAATATTTATCGGGACAACATCTTTAATTAGGAAAAACATGGTAGACTTTCATAATTAATTTTAGTATCGTGATATCTCTTGTAAACATAAAAAAAAACCTAACCATCATTGTTTAACACAGTAAAATGTAAAACTTTAAGCAATAATAATAATGCTGTTTCTGCACACTGAACTGACGATTCATTTCAAATAACAACTACGTGAGAATGGAATCACCTGCCCCGCTCTTGTTCTTCACAAGGTATATCGACAAATGATTAGATGTTACAATCCTCACTGAATCCTTGAGACACAAACACCCTCCGTGGCCATCGGATATCAGGCTCTCAGGTGGCGCATTAAATAACACACCGAATGTTTTGAAAAGCATTCGGAATCCTGTAGCAGTAGCACGCCACACAGGTGACACACAAAGCGATAAGGCGACCATGGGACTTGTAAGACTAGTCTGGGAATCCGTGCTCAAACAATGGATCTCAGTCCAGAGCCCCGCTGCCCTGGGGTTGGGTGGGAAAGTAGGGCCGTGTGAATCTGTATTTATTACATTGAAATAGCCAGTGGTTTATACTGACAGCAAGTTTCTACTTACTCACTTAATAGCTGGTGGGCATTAGCAATGCTGATATATGATTTAAAAGACCGATGGCGCAAAATGTAATATGTTTTCTGACAAGATAACCAGCTTGCACAATAGAAACTAATAAAACTAATAAAACCAATAAAACCAAAAAAAAAATGTATATCGTAGTTTACGTCTTATACTCCATGTTCAAAATACATTTAATTTGATACCGACAGCCATCACCTGTTACCACAAAGAAATTTCGATAAATAAATTGATATCTTTTATAAAGTAGTACCCCAGCAAGCAGCTGGGCTCACATCGCTTCACATAATAATAAAAGTACCACTTGAAATAATGTATAAATGCTTTCAATTTACAGCATACAAATAATAATGAATCAAAACATGTAATTGGTGAAAATATTTTAAGCCACATTTATCAGAACATATTTTTTTGGACATTTAATAATACAGTCAGACCTTTCTAAGACGAACTTCCAAATTTAATCTGTTACAGACTCTCCTTCTATACAGAAAATTATTTCTTCCTTCGCTTATCTATGGTTTGTGTTTAGTCCTGCATTCTTATTAGAGTTGAAAACCTCCTTATATCGAATTAATTGTTAGGCCCCGGCCAAATTTTGCGCATATTGCGCCATTTTCTCCTAACTTGAAAACTACGTTTTTTCCCCGGGACCCTTTGAGTCCGACTGTAAGTACAAGCAGAAATTATATTTCTAATTTTCTTAAGCGATTGATTAAAGATTTATAAACCAAAAGAATTAAAGCGTGTAAAATGTTGTATGTCAAACACCGAAAGAGATCTTTAGTATTTTTTAAAGTATAGTCTTTAATTCGAATAGAGGTCAAGTGAAATGGTCGGTGACCGCTGATGTTTGGATCTTCTGGCGCGCGTTATGGGTTTGTTCTTCGGTCTCCGGTAGGGATGTTTATGTGGACGTGTGCCTCAGGCTTGTCTCCCATCCATTCATCCACCCCGACGATGTCTACGTCACTGACTTGACCTTTGCCTTCTCTATGTCAGGGGGATGAGGGGAGTACATTAATTGTGTATTTAATCTCACAAGAATTTGGTGTGTGTATGTAGGTATCATGTGGGATAGGAAAGGATGTTACTCATGTATATAAATGACGCAGAGAGACGGATCTTTTGGGGTTGAAGTTTAAGTTTTAAGTTGTTAAGAAACTAAGATTTGTTGCGTTTAAAGCCCCAAAATAACTTAAAAAGCAAACGACGGTATTTATTGTTAACCTCTAAATTATAAATAGTTCTATGCATTTGTTCAAATTAAAGTAAATAGAGAGGTTTACCAACACTCCATGGAATTAAACAAAAGAAGGTTATTAACCTCATTTTCTAATTATTAATTTATGTTCAGGTCTTATTCTATTTTCTTGTCTCCCCATTAAATGAACAATATAAAAAATAATACCCAGTAAATGATTTTGTTCATGCGTTAACATAAAATACATAGTTTCACTTTTAAGCATAGTATACACAATTAATTTGTCATAATTTTTATTTTATTGAAAGGAAGGCTCACTAAGGGGCAAAAAGGGAGAAGGACCCCGGATACCGAAATAGTCGTTGACATTTTTTGTTAACATGTGGAAATTGGTTCAGGGTTGAAAAAGTGTGTGTGTGTGTGTTAGTAATTGTAATGAGGTGGCGTAATAAGTATTCTGGGCACAAGGCTCCCAATGCCCTGTTAACATCATTGTATTCGTGTCATAGGCCGTCAAATGAGATATTACATGAATAGTTGGGTTTTATTTAGTGTGTATCCTTTCATAAATAAAGCATGCTGTAACAGTATACAACTGTTTTACAAAAGCTACAGGTAAGGCTAAGTGACTCAGAGGGACAATCAAGTTGCGGATGCAAGGTAAAAAGGAGACAAAAGGAAAGTAAAAAAAAAATGTATGTTACGAAAAGAACTCACTTATATTTCTGCTCAGTCTTTTGTTGCATAATTGCTAATAATTTTCCGATGTTTTTGGGGTTCTTGGCAGGAAGTCATAGTCTTTACAATATTTTTACATGTTCTGAGTAGGCTTGTTAACGGGTACCCGAGGACCCGGGTACCCGTAACCATTCAATTACCCGAGTAGTAAAATTGCGCTCGGGTACCCGTGAAAATGTGTCTGAAATGTCAATGTCCATATACCAGTGGTGGCCAAACTGCGAATCTTCACACTGCGTCATGGAGTTGCTATGAATCAGTTAGAATCTGACCATGCACATATATATCCGATGTTACTAGACATAATTTATATAAACGTATTTATAATAAGTGTCTTTTAGATATACACATCCACAATCAACGTCTTTCATCCTAAAAATTCAAATAAAACTCGTAATTATGAATTCCTTAAGAAGAAATATTGACTGAAAGGGAATTGGTGTTTCTGTGTTACTAATAATTAAAACCTCTGAAATTTATTAAATGACAGAACGCTCACTTGGGTTGTTGTTGTTTTTTTCATCTGGATCGAAAATAATAATTAAAACCCCTGAAATGTATTAAATGACAGAACGCTCACTTGGGTTGTTGTTTTTTTTCATCTGGATCGAAACAAAGGGCTGAAAAAAATGAAATTAATTTTTTAAAAATTTAAGACGTACGAAGTTGTCAGTATTCAGTATTTAAAGTTAACAAATCAAATAGTTATTAATTGACTAGAGGACATAAACATTTATGCTGCTGGGCCCGCATGACGTAAACTATCGCTAGGTCATTGCTGTCTACATTTTGTTTGAATGTTCGGTTTACTGAAGTTTTAGTTTATGAGTATGACGAATGCATTTACAAAAGTAGTAAAAATTTGTAGTGCATTAAAGTTGACAATAGTATGTCACAAGAAGCCTGCCGTTGACTTCTGTGTGAAATGAGGTGCATGGATGGTGGATTAGGTTAAATCATATAGCAGTCATAACGGCGAAAATTATGCGGGCTTCAAAAGGGTACCCGTTCAAAATTTGGAGCTGGGAGCTCCTTTCAACATTATTGACAGCCCTAGTTTGAGTCATTGCATTTCTAATGCAGAAATCAACAACGCGCCTTTGCGGATTACCCCAGTTCCTCCCTTACACTAAAAATTCGAAAATTGTGCAGAAATTTGGGAAAAGGGGGGGGGTCTATGATTGGTAACACGATTTAAAATTTCTTTTTAAAAAATACTATGTGCTTAAATATATTACCGATTATAATGATATTTATATCCTGTAAAGTATCAGCAATCAATGCGAAATTTTCTAAATATAGTTACCAGAAGTGACAATTCAATTATAGTAGACAGAGAGCTGCAAAAATTTCAAAAGCTAGTCTTTCAGATTCATTGCTTATCTATGTTTTGTAATTAGTCCTTCATTCTTACTAGAGTTTTAAATGTTGAAAAAGTGTTGACTTTCCTGGTTTATTTAGGCAACCCATCCACGCCCAAGTACTGGACGGAAAAAACGAAAACTTGTATATGTTTGTTTTACATACTGAATAAGAAAGCTCTTTTTATCCTTAGATTTATTTGAGGGCTGTATTAAGTTATCTTTGTGTGTGTTTTTTAAATTATAATTAATTTCTAAATGTATAATTACTACTTTAGACTTGATTCGTCTATCCTCTAGCGTTTCAAGGTTTTATGATTTAACTAATGGTGTTATTCTTGTCAGTTTTGAATTTTCTCCAGCGATGAATATGCAGCTCTTTTTTTGAATTTGTTCTAGTTTATCAATTTTGTTCTTTGGTGGATTGGTCGCATGCAGAAGATGTATATTCTAGTACAGGTCTCACCAAGGTGAGGTAGCATTGTAATTTCTATTTTTACTACATTTGTTAAAGTTTCTTTTTATAAAACCTTAGGTTTTGATTGATTTTTAAAAAAACTTCATTGACATGGGAATTCCATGATAGTTTCTCATTTATTATAACTCTTAAGTAATTTGAATCTTTAGTTTGGGTTCGTTTTTTCAAGAATGAAATATTTTGAACTTATTTGTTTCTTTTGTACTCTTAACAGCTTACAAGTTTTTAGGGTGGAAAGACATACTCCAGTTAGCTTCCCATTCATCTATGTCTTAAACTTAAGTGAAAGTTTTCGCTGAGAATCTTTCCTCTTTATTTACTTTGGTACATCTACTTCACTCTAAACACACTTGTTCAATTAAGTGAACTGAGATGTGCTCACATTTTACAGGGTTCATAGTTTTGAACACAAGATCAACGTCCCATCAAAGTTCAATCATCCACTTACTCTGATGTTACGTTTCTATACCCGGAAGTCTGAAGCTGTGAGTTTACCATTGCCAACTAACTCAAAATTTTTGTTTATGGAAAGTATAATAACATTAAAATACATACATTAAATGAATTATGACATCGACATATTTGCTTACTAATCCCTAACCCTCCAAGACAATGGAAATAAATAAAGGGTTAAGCATTTTTGCTTTATGAATATTTAAAAAAAAAAAATACTCACATGCCGCTATGCCATTAAACTACGTAAACATTCATTTTTTTGGGTTTATTTTTTTCTTTTCTTTTTTTTAAATGATGGAAATTTATTATAAGACATAGATCTACACATTTTAATGGAGTAGTTTTCACTTTTGGTTGAGCATAAAAATAATATAAAGCATTATGGAAATTGACTAGTGCTGGCAAGGGCTTTGTAATGGGAGTTGGATCATGTATCTGAGATGATGTGTGACGAAGGGGTGTGGGGTGTTAAACAAATTGTGACGTCGTGACATCGAAACGTGCATCTTAAAATAAAAGTTACACTTAAACTTTTGATTGCTTGCAATTTATCTATTGACGTTTGCAATGGCTTCACACGTGTAGAATTTACACTATATACATACTTAAATTTATTTGTAGCATGCTAATTTTCAATTAATAATACGGCTTGGGGGGTCGGGGGGGGGTCAAAGTTTTGTGACGTCATATTGGAGGGGATCAAATTTTTTGTGACGAAGTGTGAAAAGTGGGGAGTGGGGTTAAAAATCGGCAAAAATCGCGTGACGTCAATTATGGACGGGCCCTTAACAAAATAGCTCAAGCTTTTTCTCTTTTTCAGATTTCCAACTACACTGACACTCCAGCATATTAGCGTTATATGGTACGACTGATGAATTTGTCCTAGAGATAATGTAATCAACAGAGCTAAATTAACGTTCACACGGAACTGAATTTGCTGGTATTCACAGAACAGTAAAGGGCAATAATGCCAACTTCGTGTATATACGTTCATTTACCTTCCACCATCGTAGTGGATCAAGTGGTTCATCTTTTTTTTTCTTCTAGTTTTTAGAGTGGTGTAGTTCGTTAACAGTGCTTTCAGTTTCAACACCATTTTCTGAGTCTTAGTCAATCAGCTTAATACGCTCTGATTTAGGTGCGCATATGGTTTCAGTGGCACTGTTTGTATCATTATCAGTCTACAGCTGATCATCGTCAAACATACTAAATGAGGGACGTCTAAAGTACGGCCTTTGGGCGAAATGCGGCCCGCCTTTAGTTTCTAACTGGCCCGAGGCCTCGTCTTAAAAATAGTTAATTGACACTTGGATTTTGTTCAAGTAACAATATTATTAAATTTTTATATGTATTTTATATGTATTTTTAAAGGCAAAAATTATATGCTGTTTATATGATTACAAACTATGATGAAATAAAATTGAACTAACAATCTTTGAAGTTTTCTGTTTGGATATCGATTACAAAAAACTGATGCAGTTATGTGCCGTTGTGTGTATGGCTTTTGAAAACGACCAAATTTGCAAATAAATGCCATAATTTTGTTTAATTTTGCCCACTCTGTAAGGAAATACGTGTATTTTCCGTGTGCTTTATTTTTAGGCATTACACATCATTTTCTGGCCTTATTATATTGTAACACTTATTATATATTATGAAATATATCTTATATAGTTGACATTTTTTAGTCCATAAGTTGTGGCCCTTTAAGTCATTTCTATTATGGGGGATATATTTAGAACGTCTAAAAAAATCTTGATGTTATAGTCCCATTTTTATCCCCACAACATACACCACTCTCACAAATTACAATGTGTGTATGTGTTTGAGTGAGAGAGTGTGTGTTATATATTTTAAAAGTTACATAAATGCCGCTCTTGATATGGACGAAATTCCTTGACATATAAACTTAGTAATGTATCAAGGGAGGTGAGTCATTATATTAAGTTTTCTAGATTTTTACATTTTATTCCCCTTTTTAAACTTTATTAACTTTACTTTATTTACACTTCGACTTAACAATAAAATAGACGACCCTGGTGTAGAGCGGTCAAATGATCAGTAATATGCGGCTGTAAGTCAACAAAATAAACAAGGCTACTGTCCCAGGTGAATTCCCTGCAAGGTTATTAAAAGAACTAAGCAATGAACTGTCCTCAGTCCATGCCTCTCTAAGCCAGGGTTAAGTGCCCCTGGATAATTACAGATCACTTACTAGTATCACCTGTAAATTATTAGATCACATAATATATAGTAGAATAGTTAACCAATTAGACAAATAATATGCCATATGCCCGAATCAATAAGGCTTTAGAAAAAAAAGATCACGTGAAACACAAATCATATCTTTAATAGATGATCTGTCTAAAATCTTAGACAATAATGATCTAATAGATACCATATTACTAGACTGCTCAAGAGCAATTGACAAAGCTCACAATCTTAATTTACTTTAAAAAAAATGAAATACTTTGAAATCTCAGGTCTCTTACATCACTGGATCTAAGACTTTCTTTTGGGTTGTGAGCAAACCGTAATGATTAATGGATCCAAATCTGCACCAATAAAGGTTAACTAAGGAGTTCCACAAGGAACTGTGCTAGGACTCTTACTCTTTTCAATTTATATAAATTATTTACCCAGAAATGTCTCTAATATCTATACAACGTAACCATCACTACCACTTGGTAGGTAATGGTCTTAAAATCGTCTATGACACTGGGTACAGCTCTGGTAAAAATGAGACTGCTCGTGTCGACATTCACAGGCTGTGCTCAAAAGATCCTATCTTGCTAGCGTGAGGCTCCCTGGGGATCAGTGTCAACAGAGTTAATACCTCTGCTAACATTCAATATCTAAACAATACGGTTGATCGATGTTCTGTGTTAGATGAGACCAGAAAAGATATGTGAATAATTGAACAATTTCACGTAGAATATCAATGGTCAAGGTTATGAAGCCAGTAAAATAGGAAGAGTTGTCTTGGCAAAGTTTATACGTTTTTTTAATTTAAAGAATATTTGAGGCTGTTTTTATTTTTAAAATCGTTTTAATGATGAACAATATAATATAGTGCAGTGATGATTAGTATCTAACATAATCAATCTTCGTTGTCCTCGTCTATAGTGCCGTCCATAAATGACGTGACTCGATTTTGGCTGATTTTTTACCCTCCTCAACCATTGCTACCCTTCCTCACAAAAACTTAGACCCCCTCCAATATGTCGTCACAAAGCTGTTACTCCCCACGCCCCCAAAAACGATATTGGATATTTGACCATGAGCAAGTTTCAAATCACTTTATTGTTATTTTAGTATGTATTTAGTGTAAGGATGCACTCTAATACCGTAACACGCTTGAATCCACGTAAAACGTCATAAAATAAATAGTAAGAAAACGAAAATTTAAGTGGTACTTTAATTTAAAGTGTCCTGTTTTGAGTTGACGCCACATTTCTTAGATACCCACTTCCCCCTCATCACACATCGTCACAAATGTGGGGACACCCCCCTCCCGTGATGTCCTTCATGGACGGCCCCTAATGTCAACAACTTATAACTTAAACCTTGACTTCTAGAATAAACACATATTTTGGTTATAAACAAAATAACCCCCATTATTCAACTGCATTTTTAAAACTCTGGACGTGAGCACAGGTCAAACGTGAACCCATAAATACATTAGGGTCGTAATACTTAACTCTGGTGGGGGAAAAAACAACTCAAAAAGATAAAGTGAGTTACTTTTTTTAGACCGTTTTAACTCCCCCCTCCTTTCTGTCACAGGCTGTCATAAATCCCCCTTCCTTCAAAGTACGTCACACTTTCACACAAAAATTAGTTTTTTATTAACAAAATTATTAAAATTTAATATGAAACACCGTGACGTCACACGTGGCTGGCCGGACGCCCCCTCCCCCTGTTACAAACCATCACACTTTCATACAACCGTCGTGACGTACTTTATGCACGGCCCCAAACAAGTGGTACACAAGCATACCCTTGACGGCTTTAAGTGTTAAAATATTTAATTTATTATATCTTGTCTTTTGAATGCATAAACTTTCAATTTCCCGTATTCTATTCATATTTTAAAAGTATTTAAGTAATCTTAAATGGACGTTTAAATTTATTTATTTTTTAAACTAATAGAAGCCCACTGTTAAAACTTTCGATGTGGAGATAAGAAAAGCTCTATCATCTGAAATCTCAATAACAGAAGCCAGGTATTTCTCACCCTTGGAATTAAGATAAGGTCAGTTTAGCTGATTCTTATTTTCAACCGGGATAGGGGATCGTGACACAATGTGTCATGTCCACCTAAGACAGTAAACACCAATGATAGAAATTTGAAATGTCATTTATTGCTACCCCAAAAGATTCCATATTGCTTTGATTCGTGAATGGTCTTTGGGAATATTGAAACCAGTTTATAGTATCAATGCTGGAACAAATAAAAACCTAAGTAAAATTAATATGACTCTTGCCAACAAGAAAAATAAAGTATTTATAATTTCTTTTTCTCCAAACTGTTGGTTCAATGCAAATTTCATTAACCTTAACAAAGGAAAAAAAATGTAATCAAATAAAGTTTCTTTTTAAAATTAAAGCTATTGATATAACAATATTGCAAAATAGATTCTACATAACTAAAACATAATTTACAAAATTAAGAAATCTCAAAATTACTATGTAAAAAAATGTAGATGGCCAACTGAAATAATTAATGGATCTTAATAAGTTTCTATAATATTGAACTCGATAAAACTCAAGAAACTGTCAGACACCCCCCTAGCATTCTTATTTACATAAATGATTTACCCAAGAGCACTTCGACAGGAACTAACTATATACATTACAAAGATTGGAAAATAATTGGAATATGCCTTTCCACACTAAAAATGGTCAGATATCAAATATAAAGAAAACACATAAATGATAACTCTTTCATCATAGAAAACAGCTAATCCAAGCTAAGATTAGAAGTATTTAGAAGTAAACATATAGAATCTATGATAATCTATACTAATAAAAGGGAAAGCCCTCACTGACTGACTGACTGACTGACTGACTGACTGACTGATTCATCACTAATTCTCCAACTTCCCGTGTAGGTAGAATCATGAAACTTTGGGAAGTTGTTGGGTACCCTCTGACTACGAAAATTGGCGAAAAAGAATTTTTAAAATCTAACTCATGTGGGGCCGGGGGCCCAAAAACTTTTTTTGCTTACATTAGTAAATCTCCGACTTCCCGTGTAGGTAGAAGCATGAAACTTTGGGAAGTTGCTGAGTACCCACTGTGGACAAAGTTTGGCAAAAAAGTGTTTTAAAAATATCTCTCAAGTGGGGCCGGGGGCCCGAAAAGATTGTTTCCTTATATGGGCTTTATAAAAATTGAAAATCACCAATTTTCCTATTTCCCGTGTAGCTAAAAGCATAAAACTTTGGGAAGATGCTGGGTAACCACTAATGACGAAGATTGGCGATGAAGAACTTTTAAAATCTCGCTCATGTGGGGCCGGGGGCCCAAAAACAGTTTTTTCCTTCATCACTTAACCTCCAATTTCCCATGTAGGTAGAAGCATGAAACTTTGGGAAGTTGTAGGGTAACCACTAATGACGAAAATTGGCAATAAAGTATTTTAAAAAACTCGCTTTTGTGGGGCCGGGGGCCCAAAAAGCTTTCCCCTTATATGTGCTATATAAAAACTGAAATTCAACAATTTCCTATTTTTCCAGTAGGTATTCCCGTGTAGGTAGAATCATTAAACTTTGGGAAGTTGTTGGATACCCTCTGACTACGAAAATTGGCGAAAAATAATTTTAAAATTCTAACTCATGTGGGGCCGGGGGCCTAAAAACTTTTTTTGCTTACATTACTAAATCTCCAACTTCCCGTGTAGGTAGAAGCATGAAACTTTGGGAAGTTGCTGAGTACCCACTGTGGACAAAGTTTGGCAAAAAAGTTTTAAAAATATCTCTCAAGTGGGGCCGGGGGCCCAAAAAGATTGTTTCCTTATATAGGCTTTATAAAAATTGAAAATCACCAATTTTCCTATTTCCCGTGTAGCTAAAAGCATTAAACTTTGGGAAGTTGCTGGGTAACCACTAATGCCGAAGATTGGCGATGAAGAACTTTTAAAATCTCGCTCATGTGGGGCCGGGGGCCCAAAAACAGTTTTTTTCCTTCATCACTAAATGTCCAATTTCCCATGTAGGTAGAAGCATGAAACTTTGGGAAGTTGTAGGGTAACCACTAATGACGAAAATTGGCGATAAAGTTTTTTAAAAATCTCGCTTTTGTGGGGCCGGGGGCCCAAAAAGCTTTCCCCTTATATGTGCTCTATAAAAACTGAAATTCAACAATTTTCCTATTTCCCCAGTAGGTATTCCCGTGTAGGTAGAATCATGAAACTTTGGGAAGTTGTTGGATACCCTCTGACTACGAAAATTGGCGAAAAAGAATTTTTAAAATCTAACTCATGTGGGGCCGGGGGCCCAAAAACTTTTTTTGCTTACATCACTAAATCTCCGACTTCCCGTGTAGGTAGAAGCATGAAACTTTCTGAAGTTGCTGAATACCCACTGTGGACAAAGTTTGGCAAAAATGTTTTTTAAAAATATCTCTCAAGTGGGGCCAGGGGCCCAAAAAGATTGTTTCCTTTTATGGGCTTTATAAAAATTGAAAATCACCAATTTTCCTATTTCCCGTGTAGCTAGAAGCATAAA
>MUZC01001143.1:674777-695297 GCA_002072015.1 Radix auricularia | reverse complement strand
GGGGCCTAAATACATTTTTCTTATATTAAAAACTGAATTATCACTAACTCTCCAATAGTCCATGTAGTTAGGAGCATGAAACTTTGGGTAACTGTTAAGTACCCTCTCACGACGAATGTTGGTGTAAAAGAATTTAGAAATACACAATCATGGGGACCGGGCCCCAAAAAACTTTTTTTTTCTAATATGAGTTTTATAAAAATTGAAAATCACGAATTCTCCTATTTCTCGAGTAGGTAGACTCATGAAACTTTGGGGATTTGATAATTACACTTTCACGATGGTAGCAGGTTAAAAAATATTTAAAATATCTCTTACTGGGGGGCAGGGGTTGAGGCAAATGTAGTTTTTTTCCTAATATAAAACTATATAAAAACTGAACATCACTAATTCTCCCTTTCCCCATGTACGTAGAAGCATGAAACTTTGTCAAGTTGTTTAATACAATCTCCCGATGAAAGTTGGTGAAAGAGAACTGTAAATTCCCATTCATTGAGGGTCGGGGGCCCAAATATAGCTTTTTCTTATATTAAAAACCGACTCATCTTAAATTACACATTTCATCGTGTAGGTAAAAAAATAAAAATTTTGGAAGTCGTTGGGTTCCCTCTCACGACGAAAATTGGCGTATTATAATTTTAAGATTCACACTCATTGGGGCCGGGGCCTCAAAAGCGTGTTTTTTTCAAATACATGCTATATACAAATTGAAAAGCACTATTATTCATATTTCCTAAATAGGTAAACGCATAAAACGTTGGGTGTTTTTTTAAATACACTTCCACGATAGCAGCAGGTGAAAAAATATTTAAAATATCCCTTGCTGGGTGCCATGGGACCAAATATAGTTTTTTATGCACTCATTCACTTATCATTAATACTCCATCTTCCCGCAGCAAAGCGCGGGCAAATTGCTAGTTTATAATAAACTCACATTTTGAGAAATAATTGCTAAAAATCCAACACACTTTTGGGTGTTTTTTTAATTTAAAAAAGAAACGTTTACAAAAATAATTAGAAGAAATAACTAAAATGTTACCTTACATTGGTCAGACTTATATTAATATATTCATTTATTTTTTGGGACCTATCTACATAAGAAAACATATATAAACTAGTAAAAATATTTTTAAAAAGAGTCATATTGGTAAATGAGTGAATAGCAGAGTAATTATGTGTAAATCCAAGAAACACTAAAGGAGATAGTAACCATGAGTAAGAGTACATAAGTCATTGAAGTACTACAACATTGAGAAAGACATGATTAAAACACGTTTCTTGTTCAAATTTAGGGAGATCAAAATCATACAAGTCCTCCTTCTTCCTGTCTGCCATTCTGTTGTCTGAACAATCCATGAAAATTACAACATTTTCAACAATCAAAACTCCACTAAAAATGCTTAAATGGAGACGCCTTTTAGTGCTAAAACAGTTTCGTGTAATGCTTTTTTTTTTTTTTTGGTTGGTACGCCACCCTTAGTAAACTAAATCATTTAGATGTAAAGTTTAAACATTTTTTTACATCACGGTAAAAAAGTGATATACATAATTTCAGAGAGTATTTCTTAACCCACTAGTAGAAAGTTTCCACTCTGGATGAAGCTTTGTAATATGAAAGGCGCGTACGGCCGTACGGTAACATGAAGTTTCCTTTCGTTATAGCCAGCCTGGTGTGCTGCTCCTTGTCCGTTTACGGGAACTGTGTCTATAGAAACTTCATTATCATTCAGGTATGTGTTGAGTTCCTCCCCACCTCAATTTTAGAACCTTTACATATTTTAAAACCGTTGAGGGTAGGGGTAGGTCCATCAACGCAACAGGGACGCTGTCCTTTAGACGGACAAAGATCCATGATGGACCATGGAATATTCCATAAAATTGGTAATACGTTAGGACGTGGAAGTTGGCCGAACGTTCTCGAAGTCATGCATGTCAGCGCGTGATAAACAGTTGGTACACGCCACTGACCAATCAGATGAGAACGGTCCGCTGACCCACGCGGGGCCATGGGTCCTTAAATACTGGACCCAAACCTTTCAGCAGTCTCTCTCTCAGAATATTCGTAGTACACCAGGTCTGGGGTGTGACGGGCGAATAAGAGTTTGAGCCTAGCTGAAAGTGTGTTTCAGGTTTGAGCAGTACCTTGACTTAGAATAGTCAAATGTATTTGTATAGTATTATATCTATTGATATGCTTTGATATGTTATAATTTCATTATCATTAGTTTAATAAGATATTCGATATTCTGTTTTCAGCTAGTTAGTACTAAGTTAGTTAGAAGGAGTTAGAAGCAGCTAGTCAGTACTTAGTTAGTACTAGTAAGTTGTACGAAGTAGCAGTAAGTTGTGAAGCCAGTGGAGTGACGAGAAACCATTAGGCTACAATCTCAGACAGTAGACGTGCTGAGATCTGGAGCGAAGAAGGGGACAAGGTGGCCTTGCCTTCACACGTGGGAACCCTTGCAGTCAGTGACCAACCTTGCGAAGCAGCCGACTGCCAATCATCCTGCACGGCTGACAGGTTGACCCATACTGACCACGGGACAGAACTGCGCTACGCCTGATTGGCCAGAGCATCGCAGTATAGCCAGTACCTTTGGCCACGCCCAGTCCATGAGGGAAGTTGGGCATAGTAATTAGCTATTTGTATTATTGTTAACGACGTATATATCTTTTAAGTTTCATATGTTTATTTACTAATGTATCATGTATATATATGTATATAATGTATTAAACATTTTATCTCTGTTATATTATATACACAGAGGCGTTGATTATTAATTATTATTATTTGTATGTGAACTTAGAGTTATATACAATATAGTATAATAGCCAGTGGAAAACCCTAGACACAGTATTCAACAGTATGTTTGTCACTTTTAAAGAGTTGTGAAAGCCTTCCTGTCCTTCCTTTTTAATTATAATAAATCATTTATTTATTTTTTTGTTTGAAAAAAAAACGCCATTATTATTTTATATTTGTGAAACTATTATACAGAATATTAAACACTTAATAAGAAAAATTCATTTCTTTGTCAAATTTAAACTTAAATTACCATTTTATTTGATAAAGTGTTTACATTTATGCTAGAGACACTAGTTACCAGCAATGAGTTTGAAATTTACAAGTATCAAGAAAAATAAAATAAATGCAACAATATATAAAAGCGCGAAAATGTGAACCGAAGAGCAAGCTCATTATGGGACGGCCAGCAAACAAAGAATTGTAGAGCCTTATTAAGATGGAGTTTCAATGCGGAGCTTGAGGCTATTCATATAGCTCTCAAAAGTGTGAAACGCTGTGGTGTTTCTTGACATGGTCACTTTCTGCAACGTAAGATTCCCCTTCGAGATATGAATAGGGAAGCACCTGTACAAACTTTGATGACCTGGGGTGTGTGGGATGTAGAGGCAAGGTCAAATTGCAGTATATTTCAAGTAATGTGAAAGTAAAATGCAATGAACTATCTTAATGTTGGAAAAATCGTGGCCCAGTAATTTATCTGAAGTTTAAAAACTAATCGGCTGAACACATATTGACCCCCAATCGAGCCAAATATTCTTGTGATAGAAGATGAGTCGTCAACATCAATGTCTGTTAACTAACTCTAAGAAAAGTACAGAACCAAATTCTACCTTAAAAGATGATATTACAACTAAGATGAGAACTGCCGGCATTGCCGTATGGCCCTTAAAAAAGTTCAATTTTAAATAGTATTGTTTCAAATAGTCACGGGATTTAGAGCGGCGTGAGTGCCATACGCTGGGTAGTTTTGATTGTTAGGTTACCAAGGTCTAAACTTTGAAATTTTTTATATTCAGTGCTACTGCCGTCAAAGTGGTTCCAAGAGCCACACAACTGTTACGGATACAATCGAGGAATCGATAAAGAAGAGAAGATTATCTTATTTGAATGCTTAATCGATTTATTAATTGACTAGCAGTTTCCCCGCGCTATGCTGCGGGAAGTTGGAGAATTAGTGATGAGTGAGTGGGTGTATAAAAAAAAACTATATTTGGGCCCCCGGCGCCCAGCAAGTGAAATTTTAAATATTTTTTCACCTGTTGCCATCGTGGAATGATATTTAACAAACCCCCAACGTTTCATGCGTTTACCTAATCGGGAAATAGGAAAAATATAGCTTTTCAATATGTATATAGCACATATTTGGAAAAAACACATTTTTGAGGCCCCCGCCCCACTGAGTGTGAATTTTAAAATTATACTTCGCTAATTTTTCGTCGTGAGAGGGTACCCAACAACTCCAAAAGTTTTATGCTTCTACCTACATGGGGAATGGGGGAGTTAGTAATTTTTACTTTTTATATATAGTTAATATTAGGAAAAAATACATTTGGGCCCTCAGCCCACAGTAAGGGATGTTTTAAATAATTGTTCACCTACTACCATCGTTTGAAGTGTATTTAACTAACCCCCAAAAATTTTCATGCGTTTACTTATTCGGTAAGTAGGAGAATTAGAGATTTTCAATTTTTATATAGCACATATAAGGAAAAAACTTTTTTGGAGCCCCGGCCCCTATGACTGGGAAATTTAACTTTTTTTTTCCAAATTATCGTCGAGAGCATGTTATTAAAAAATGTCAAAATTTTCATGCTTCTGCCTACACGGCAAACATGAAAATTGGTGATTTTCAAATTTTATAAAGCCCATATAAGGAAAAAACTTGTTGGGCCCCCGGCCCGACATGAGCGAGATTTTTAAAATTCTTTTTCGTTAATATTTGTCAATAGTGGGCACACAGCAACTTCTCTAAGTTTTATGCTTCTACCTACACGGGAAGTTGGAGAATTAGGGATGTAGAGAAAAAACTTTTTGGGCCCCCGGCCCCACATGAGTGAGATTTTTAAAATTCTTTTGCGCCAATTTTTGTCGTTAGTGGGAACCCAACAACTTCCCAAAGTTTCGTGCTTCTACTAACACGGAAAGTTGGAGAATTAGTGAAGTAGAGAAAAAACTTTTTGGGCCCCCGGCCCCACATGAGCGAGATTTTAAAAATTCTTTTTCGCAAATTTTCGTAGTGAGATAGTACCCAACAACTTCCCAAAGTTTCATGCTTCTACCTACACGGGAAGTTGGAGAATCAGTGATGAATCAGTCAGTCATTCAATCAGTCAGTGAGGGAGGGCTTTCCCTTTTATTAGTATAGATACGAAATAAATGAGACTCTTAATTTTCTACAGTCAGGATATACTTACATAGCGACTGCGTACGAGTCTTGACCATGTTCAGGTACAACACTAGCATGTACCATTAAGGATTGCCCCTTGCCCAACTGTGAAGAATATTCCACTTCGGCCGACAGGTGCTGTCAAGTGTGCAAAAATAATGTAGGCTTATAAACTCGGTGAGTCTATATGTTAGCGAGCAAAAGTAACAAAAGCATCAGAGTCGGTGCTCTTCTGTCTAAACATGGTGAGAAGTGGATGTCCACTCATTTGATAAATGTCTTTCATTCGTTAAGTGATTATTATCAAGCTTTTGAAATATTTAATTTCTTAATAATATCTTGTAACTGGAGTGAATGCGCTAAACAAGTGATTTATTGTCGTAGCTATTTTACCTTTTTTTCTTCTTTCTTTTCCCGTTAAATTATAAAAGCAGAAAATTTCTGCAGAGACTAAAAAGATCTAATATGGCTTAAATAGGCTTCATAAGGCTGAATGTCATTTTAGACAAAGTTGTCCCTAACGGATGTCAGAGAAAGCAAGAATTCACTCCAGAAAAAGCTATAGAAATAGTTGTGTTTGCGTTTATAAACCTAACGTACTACCTCGGTTATTAACTTATCTTATCTTAGATATACAGACGCTCCTTCTATGCAGAAGATAATTGCGTCCACAGACCATGAGCGATGATCTGTTGGCAAGTGATGTAGCGGTCACAGGCCACGGCTATAGGGGTTCCACGCATTACCCCAGCCGCCTAACTATTGTCTAGTTAGGTGCCCATTCGGAGCTGGGTGACTCGGGGACCGCATGTGTAATATTTCACAATTATGTATTTTACAAAAATTTATTTTATTTTTACATCACATCTATATTAATAAAAGCCAAAGCCCTTACTCACTGACTGACTCAATCATCACTAATTCTCTAACTTCCCGTGTAGGCAGAAGAATGAAACTTTGGGAAGTTGTTGGGTACCCTCTAACTACGAAAATGGATGTAAAAGAATTTTAAAAATCTCGCTCATGTGGGGCCGGGGGCCCAAAAATATTTTTCCTTATATGGGCTTTATGAAAATTGAAAAGCATAAATTCTCCTATTTCCTGTTTAGGTAGAAGCATGAAACTTTGGACATTTTTTGAGAACATGCTCCCGACGATAATTGGCAAAAAATGTTAAATTTCCCACTCATTGGGGCAAAGGCCCCAAAAATGTTATTTTCCTTATATGAGATATATAAACATTGAAAATCACAAATTCTTCTATTTCCCGTGTAGGTAGAAGCATAAAACTTTCGAAAATTTTTGAATACATCGTCCCGAGTATAAATGGCAAAGGAGAATGTTAAATTTCCCTCTCATGGAGGGCCGCGGGGCTAAATATAAATTTTCTTATATTAAAAACTGACTCATCCCTAATTCTACAATTTTCCGTGTAGATAGGAGCATGAAACTTTGGGAAGTTGTTAAGTACCCTCTCACGACGAAAATTAACGTAAAACAATTTTGAAATCACACTCATGGCGGCTGGAGCCCCCCAAAAAACGTTCTTTTTTCCCTTAAATGAGCTATATTAAAATTGAAAATTAATAATTCTCCTATTTCCCGTGTAGGTAGAAGTATGAAACTTTTAAAATGTTTTGAGTACATGCTCCCGACGATACATGGCAAAAGAGAATGTTGAATTTCCCATCCATGGGGGCCGGGACCCCATAAACGGATTTTTCCTTGTATGAGATATATAAAAATTGAAAATCACTAATTCTTCAATTTCCCGTATAGGTGGAGTCATGAAACCATGGCAATTGTTTGAGTACACGCTCCCGACAAAAGTTGACAAAAAGAATATTAAAATTACCTATCATGGGAACCTGAGGCCAAAATATAGTTTTTCTTATATTAAAAACCGAGTCATCACTAATTCTGCTATGTTCCGTGTAGGTAGGATCATGAAGCTTTGGGAAGTTGTTAGGTACCATCTCAAGACAAAAATTGTTGTAAACTAAATTTGAAGTTCACACTCGTAGGGGCCATGGCCTCCAAATTGTTTTCCTTACATGAGCTATGTAAAAAATGAAAATCAGCAATTCTCCCATTTCCCGTGTAGATAGAAGCATCAAACTTTTGGAATTTGAGTAAGCTCTCCCGACGATAACTGGCAAAAAAGAATGTAAACATTCCCACTCTTGGGGGGGGGCGGGGCCAAAATATATATTTTTTATATTAAAGACTGTGGTATCACTAATTCTCCACTATCCGTATAGGTAAAAATATCATAAATATATAAATATTATCTCCCTTTGCACTTTAACAAATTTTATACATGACAAAATTTTTTAAAAAATAATAGACATTGGAGCTTTAAAATGAAGTTACTTATTGAGATTTTAAGCTTTATGAAAAATTAATTCATTTGATGTAAAATTAACCTTACAAATTTTTCAATTAACCATGACTTGAAATGCTGGAGAGGCTGACCCAGGGCAGGGATGCCTGGAGGAATCTCGTTGGTTGTTAAATCATTTTGTAGGGATCGCAGGCCTCGACGGTTAATATTTTTAAATAGCTAATATTTTAGTTTCCACTTTCAAACGTTTTAAGTCGCAGATGTAATGAAAGTTTTTATTTCACTTCATTAAATATTTTACCAAACATTATAAGCTTCATGATTTTTTAGGGCAACTGGAGGCCTACTCATATACAAGCCCCGAGGCGTCTTTAGGGTTGGGCGGTAGCGCGTAGTGTCACTACTTCACGACTTAAGAAGGCGTACCTAAATGACGTCACGTGAGTTTGCCGATTTTTACCCCACCCGCCCCCAGCGTCCTATTTTGACCCCAAAAACTTAGCCCCAAACCCCTTTTTCCGCTATGATATCACAAAAATTTGACAACCCCCTCCCCCAAATCCGTAATGTCTGTATAAAAATGTGCATGTTGCAAATTATTTTTGGCATCTCAATATGTATTTTGTGTACATCTGCACAGTGGCGAAGCTAGGGTCATGTGCGCCCGGGGACATGACACAAATTTGCACCCCTTGTCGGACCGAAAGATTCTGGGGGCTCACTGAGCCCCCAAGAAAAATTTGAAATTTTACACTATATGTGGTTCATTTTCGAAGCATCTTGTATTTTAGTGAAATTGAATACAGACTAATAAGTCTCTATAGATATAAGATTATAAACAATTTATTTAGGGAAAAAAACTCTACAAATTATACATGACTCGAATAGAAATATTCTAAAAAAAACTAATCCTCCTTGATTTGGGGGCCTGAGGCCAAAATATAGTTTTTCTTATATTAAAAACCGAGTCATCACTAATTCTGCTATGTTCTGTGTAGGTAGGATCAAGAAACTTTGGGAAGTTGTTAGGTACCATCTCAAGACAAAAATTGTTGTAAACTAAATTTGAAGTTCACACTCGTAGGGGCCACGGCCTCCAAATTGTTTTCCTTACATGAGCTATGTAAAAAATGAAAATCAGCAATTCTCCCATTTCCCGTGTAGATAGAAGCATCAAACTTTTGGAATTTGAGTAAGCTCTCCCGACGATAACTGGCAAAAAAGAATGTAAACATTACTACTCTTGGGGGGGGGCGGGGCCAAAATATATATTTTTTATATTAAAGACCGTGGTATCACTAATTCTCCACTATCCGTATAGGTAAAAATATCATAAATATATAAATATTATCTCCCTTTGCACTTTAACAAATTTTATACATGAAAAATTTTTATTTAAAATAATAGACATTGGAGCTTTAAAATGAAGTTACTTATTGAGATTTTAAGCTTTAAGAAAAATTAATTCATTTGATGTAAAATTAACCTTACAAATTTTTCAATTAACCATGACTTGAAATGCTGGAGAGGCTGACCCAGGGCAGGGATGCCTGGAGGAATCTCGTTGGTTGTTAAATCATTTTGTAGGGATCGCAGGCCTCGACGGTTAATATTTTTCAATAGCTAATATTTTAGTTTCCACTTTCAAACTTTTTAAGTCGCAGATGTAATGAAAGTTTTTATTTCACTTCATTAAATATTTTACCAAACATTATAAGCTTCATGATTTTTTAGGGCAACTGGTGGCCTACTCATATACAAGCCCCGAGGCGTCTTTAGGGTTGGGCGGTAGCGCGTAGTGTCACTACTTCACGACTTAAGAAGGCGTACATAAATGACGTCACGTGAGTTTGCCGATTTTTACCCCACCCGCCCCCAGCGTCCTATTTTGACCCCAAAAACTTAGCCCCAAACCCCTTTTTCCGCTATGATATCACAAAGCTTTGACAACCCCCTCCCCCAAATCCGTAATGTCTGTATAAAAATGTGCATGTTGCAAATTATTTTTGGCATCTCAATATGTATTTTGTGTACATCTGCACAGTGGCGAAGCTAGGGTCATGTGCGCCCGGGGACATGACACAAATTTGCACCCCTTGTCGGACCGAAAGATTCTGGGGGCTCACTGAGCCCCCAAGAAAAATTTGAAATTTTACACTATATGTGGTTCATTTTCGAAGCATCTTGTATTTTAGTGAAATTGAATACAGACTAATAAGTCTCTATAGATATAAGATTATAAACAATTTATTTAGGAAAAAAAACTCTACTAATTATATATGACTCGAATAGAAATATTCTAAAAAAAACTGATCCTCCTTGATTTGAATGTGGCAAACTCGTAAACCACGTTTTCAAAATTGATATTCTCAAGTGTTCCCCTTTCGATGCTAAGGAATGCAAGATAACCTATGCGATCTTGTCCGATTGAAGCACGTAAATAAGATTAAATAAGCTCCAGTTTGCTGAAGGACTGTTCACAGCTTTCGGTCGAAACAGCAATTATGAAATGTATTTGGCGTGAAATGCGCAGATTTGGAAATACGTCATCTCCATATGAAACAATAAAATCAAGGTGATCCATAAGGAGTTTCAGGTAGAACTTTATTCCGGGTACTGAGCAACATTTTTCATTCTCCAATTTCTGTGCACAATTCGTGACCATTGACGTCAGTGTCGTAGAAATTAGCAAAATCTCAGCGATTTTAACGAAGTGTATTGACTTTTGTCTCAGCAAGAAGAGTTTTGCCGTTTTGTAAAAATCCAAATTTGTTGTTTAGGTTTTTTAGATGTAAAAACTGTATTGATGTCTCCTGTTGGAGTCTATCAATTACGATTTTCATATCACGTGTAATTTCTTCTTTTGCTGAAAGTTAGTTCTGCATCTCTTTTTAATGCTCCAGGCATCCTCCGATGTCGTCTAATCCTTCAGTCAACCTCGATTCCCCAGGTTGTGCATTTCTTTTCCATTGTCTGGTTCAAATTATAACGAATGTTGACAATTTTTTGCTTAAGCGATTCAAGATCAGATGCGGCTTCCTTGAAATCACATTAGAATTCTGCAACCGTTTCTGGACACTATCGATGTTCCCAAGTAGGATGTAACAAAACCAAGAAGTTAAAGTTTAATATGCCTTCCAGCAAAGCTTCTGCATCACATCTCTTGTATGACATCATATTTGTATGCTCTGATAATTTTCCAACAGCCCTACCCCTTCATAAATTGCTATAACAGCTTCTGATCGGGCACTCCAACGTGTTTCAGAGTCCCTCTTCATTGTGATTGGCACAACTCTTTTTCTTCCCAACAAGTTGTTGAACTTGAGAAATCATACATTTATACTTTCAATTGTTCTAAAAACGGGAAAACAATAGGATCCTGTTTAGCTGAGTGCACAGTTTAAGTTGTGGTTGTCACAGTGGATGAACAATGCTCTGTGATTTCTAGCACATGTTCGCTGTTGAAGGCCGGATTTATCCCCAATGCCCAGTCATTAGAGCAGCATTGTCATTAAATTGGGACCGACAATCGGCTAGTGGTATGCTATTAGATTCCAGTTTCTCTACTATAAATCTTTCAAGCTTTGCTGCATCTTTGGAATGTATCTGTATAAAACCTAAAAATGATTCTTTTATGTTTTTTTTTTTTAGTTTGAAAATCCACATCCACAAATCTGATGGCTTGAGATAGATTTTCCCGGTCCTAAATTGAGTGTTGAGTCGATTAAGATACCGTTGTACTTGTTTTTTTTCTGTTTTTTGTTTTTGTTTTTTTTTTCTCAATGATTTCACTATACAGCTGATTCTTTACAGCCGATGTAAGTTGCGCCCAACGTTTTTAGTTCGAAAATATTTTGGTGTGTAAGAGTGTGTATGTACAAAATGTCCACAATGTGCATCCAACAAAACAGTTCTGGCTCAGCCCAGGGGAAGGGAAGTTCCAACATAGCCCAAGAAAAAAATTATTTTCTTATTTTTAGTTCACAAAACGTGGTATCTTTAAAACTTTTAAAAAAATATTTTTTCGATGAATCAATCAAACAGTGCTTAAATTTCTTGCTTTGCTCACGGAACACCTGGCACATCTTTGCGGACCACTAGTGATCCGCGGAACACAGGTTAAGAACCACTGCTTTAATCCACTCCTTTTTCTTGTCTTAGTCATTTTGGTTGCTTTTAACTTTTAGTGTCGTCTCTGTATGTTCTATTAATAGAATCGCATTTGTGTCTTACTGCTCCCCTAGTGTCACTCCCAGCAACTAACAGTTTTTTTTAATATAAAAAATACTCCATCAGAATCTGACATTGTAGACGTATCATTTATTTATCAGTAGAATGGCGCCACTTAAAGCTTAATAGGAGGCGCGAAAATTATGCTTGCCAACTGGTTTGTAATGCAGATATTTACGGAACTCCAAAATTCAATCTTTAAACGTATTTGGGATACATTAATTTGAATTAAATTATATTATGAGTTTTAATACTCGGGTACATATGTCCCCCCTGTCCCCCTCGCTACTCCACTGCATCTGCACAATAATATCGTAACACGCAGGAAGCCATCCGAAAACGTCATTAAATAAATTGTAAACACTCAAATATTTAAGTGGAACGTTTATTTAAGTTATGCATTTTTATGTGAAGTCAAATATTTAAATACACCCTCCCCTCGTCACACATCGTCACAGAAGCCAGACCCCCCCCCTTATGGCAGATGAAAGGGGGTGGGCTGGTGGGCTAAATCAAGGGGCCCCAATGATTTAAATGTTATTATAGTTTACCAGCTAAATACCAGTGATTTGAAGCGGAAAAAAAAGGATTTCATTTTGGTATTGAAAACCCGCGTTATAACCATTCAAAACACAAACTGATTTTAATATAGATCATGATGGATATACTTAATATATTAAATTCACAGTTTTTTGTGTCTTTCTTTGGTGGTCCCATGGAAAAATTAAAGTAAAAAATTACTGCTTTTCCCTGATCTTATCCATCTGATAATTTAAATATCTTTTTCGCCTGATAGCAATGTAACATTGCGGGAGAGTACTCAACAACTTCACAAAGTTTCAAGCTTCTACGTACACGAACCATTGGATAATTACTAAAGCATCAGTTAAAATATAAGACAAAAACTACATTTGCCCCCCCCCCATTATCCCCACCTGTTAACATCGCAGGAGTGTACCTTATCTTATCTTTACAGACGCTCCTTCTATGCAAAATAACTTATAGCCATAGAGCCGGCCTAGCAAAGAATGGTATTTGGAATCAAATACATATGGTGTGTTGCACGCTTAGATAATTTTAAAGAATACGGGCTAATTTATCCATAAACACAACAAAACAAAACAAAAAAGAAAATTTACAAGAAATCCACATCTTCTTATATATATATAAAAATCAAAGTATGTCTGTATGTGTGTGTGTGCTTGTCCTTTATAGGTGACTAAACCATTCATCCGATCATCATGAACATTTTTGAGACTGTTGAGTACCTTCACGGAATGGTAACTGGCTACCTTTTTCTCCATTTAACACAAGGGGCGCCGGGGGCCCACAATGTCATTTTTTGCTTATATGAGTTATATAAAAATAATTTAATCGCTAACTACTTGCTATATTGATGGATCTTAACCAAATTTTGCAATTAAATTCTTAATAGCCAACATTAAAATACCATAGTGCATTAAACTCCTAATGGCATCTTCTTATGTTTTACCAATTCCATCACCCGCAACGTTGTTTTTTTTCACTCCTCAGCCCTTTTTTCATTATTAGGTACTGAATATTAAGTTTTTTATTTGTCAAGTTAAATTTAAAGTGATTTTTAAAAATTATTATTATGAACTTAAGTGAAAAAGAGATATAACATATCAAATAAAAAAATTGTTACCCACGTCCCAGCCCCAGCCCCCCCCCCCCCAAAAAAAAAACAAAAAACCACCAACAACAAACAAGCAAACAAATGAAAACAAACTAACTAACAATCAATCATAGGTATTTATATATTTTTACCATTTTATCACGTCAAATGTATTTACTTACAGCAATGCCTCTTAAAATTCCCTTACTATTTAAAAGGTAGGTTTAATTGGATTATTAATTTTGACGAAAAAAACAACTAAATTTAGCCTACATTTTAATTCCCTAATGTACTAAACAAATATTATGGATCGCTTTTCAAAGCATCTCTACCAATATAGTGTCACTGAAAAAGCTCCTAGATATTTACGACACTGCAGCATAGCATATTTATAACTGTGTCTATGAGATAAATACCCACTACCCACCCCAACCACCATTCAAAAAAGCGCAAAAACTACATAATATAGAGCGCACTCTTAGCGTAATCTTCTGGCTTAACATAAAGTCTTCTAAAAAAATACTGGACAAAAAATAACAACATGTTTTTAAACGTGGTGATAGTTGCTTTAATATAGAAAAATTATTTGAACTATATATTTGTGTTTACATTTTACGATTTAACTTTACTACGGTTTTGTGGAATTTGTATAATTTTATAAAGAAATGAAATTATTATTTAAAGTCCCTATTACCAATAAGACATCACATGTTGTAAACTATATTCCACATCCCCAAACCATTTTTTTTCTAAAAAAATAAAGAAATTATATGCCACATTTAAAAAGAAACAACAACAAAAAATTTTAAAAAAATAAATAAATACATTTTTTAAAAATCAACCGTCTGTTACTAAACCATGTGAAGCAATGAAAAAAATGAATATAAAAATAGCCAATGGGCTACACGTTATTCCAACTAGAGCAAAATAAAATTCAGGAGTACGTTATTTAGTTTAATCTACTTCTGTAAGTTAGCCCGATAGCCAACGTTTAAATTGTATAAGTGTAGCTTATGTAAACTTTTGTTTAACCTGTAAATTTAAATGATATGGACCATCGCCTTATACATAAAATAAACTTAACGAATTACAAAATTAGGTTTTTATTAAATAATAATAATAATAATATGATAATTTATATAGCGATATATCCCAGCTAGGAGCCGGGCTCACAGCGCTTTACATTGAGATAACAATACATATATTAATTAAGAAACATTCATATCATACTAACTACATAAATGTCGAGTATTAAATCACAACAACAAGAAAAAATAGTAATTTCATTCACACATGTTCATATATTAAGTCCATGTTATGAAATTATTTTAAAAGCATCTATAATATAAAAACCTATTAAATGTATTCCCACATGTTAAAAATAAATACCATACATAAAAACAGAAGAACCTGATATAATTGCTGGTTCTAAAACTTTGTTAAACCCCAGCATATATAACTCTGAAATTTTTAGCAGCAACTATAATATTTTTAGAAAAGCTAGAACAGCCCTATTTGAAATGAAATCAACTCTCATAGCTGAAGAAATTACTACACAACCAAACTCTAATATAGAATATGTTTTTAAAAAAAATAGTTACACCAAACTCATCACCCTTTATTGTAGGCAGTATATATAGGCCACCAAATACAAAAATAGAATACACGAGGAATCTCTGCAATCAATTAACTTCTATTGAAGAAAATCATAAAAAGGCTGTAATTTGGACTATGGGGGCAGAGGCGTCACTAGGGTTGGTGTCACCCGGGGCGGTAGCTCATGGTGTTACCCCTTCATGATTTAACCCATAGAAATCCTCCGAGTTTTCCAGTGCCAAATTACGGGAATATATAGAATTTTACAGCCTGGTGTCACCCCCCTGATGGTGTCACCCGGGGCGGCCCGCCCCCTCCGCACCCCCTAGCGACGCCACTGTATGGGGGATTATTATTGTTTATGCCTTTTGATAGTTCATCTATTAGACCTATTAATTGTGTTTCACACATTGCCTGTAACATATACATTATACACTCTTTACAACAGGAACATTTAATTATACACACTTCCAGTTTACTGTATTTAAATTTGTATTACCCCTTCTGTACAAAAAACCTACATGGCTTATGCCATCCTTTTCTTGATTTTTATAAAATCCATTTTAGTCTAGGGACAGTAAGGTTTTCAAACATTATCACATCAAAAGAACAAAGTCGCTATTTTAATGTAGTCGCTGTTACGCCAAAATTGTCTATTCAAACATTATCACATCAAAAGAACAAAGTCGCTATTTTGATGCAGTCGCTGTTACGCCAAAATTGTCTAATCTATTGCTATTTCAATTTTGGTTATTGAGCATAGCAAGGCTGTAAACATTGATGCACGAACAATTGTGTCGTCGTGAAAATTTCAATTTTATTAATAAAATAAATTAAACTTTAAAAAAAAATCTTTAACATAAACGTTTAAACGGTCGTTATTAATTTCTAATAAAAACTATCTTTACATTACAGCGTTCAAATATTTTTTGGGAGTGGGGGAGGGGGCGGAATATTTCGGTTCTCCCCCGGCTGGCATATACCCACGCTTCGCCGCTGATAGAGCAGGATCGTTTGTTGAAAATATCAGCAGTCAGCCGTCTGATTCATTTAAACAATGCTTTCAGACACCAGCTCCACCAGCATAGATAATTAAGAATCATACACTTTTGTTGCAAACTGTCATCTTTCCGTCAAATTTTGCTTAGTCAAGGAAGAAGTTTGGCCACACATAAATAGACCTTATGCATTTGCTTAGACTATAACCCATAGCTGTGAGGTCACTTGGGGGTAAAAGAGATTCTGCACAGAAATGGTTCCACACAAACGTTTCTTTCCCACAACAATATAAGGCTCAAAACCGTATATTTCTCATCACATTGGAATTCTTTAATTTGATTTGTATAAAATTATTTGAAGACGTTAAAACAAAACGCAACTATTCTCAGTAAAAAAAATGTAAGTAAAAAAGTACATTTATTTTTATAAATACACAGAATCAGTGGGGTTGATTTGAAATGGAATTTAATTACACCTGTGAATGAAGTATTGATTATGGTGTATTATTAAAAGAATAGGTAAAATAATTAAATAGGTTATTACATATCAATGTAAACATACGCAAGTCTGACAAACAAATAACATTTTTCTCCAACCATTTGGGATATAGAATTAGTTACTTACAAATTTGATTTAATTTTTTATTATATAAGGCACTAATGACGGTGAACATGTTGTCGTTTTGTCACTGTCGTGTTTTCACGTGTCGATTTGTCATGGAACCGCTTTATTCTATGGCCCTGTTGATGTCGGCAGAGGACCAAGGCAGGCCTTACCTATTGCGGGGTCCTGTGCGACTCGGTATGCAAAATGGATTTCGCGGGGCTCAGTCTGTCCCAAACTCTGGGTAGGGTTAAGGATAATAAGTGAAAATTAAGTTAGGTGGGTCCTATGAAATTGCGGGGCCAACTGTGGCCGCAGTGGCCTAACACTTGCCCTGCATAGGACATTATGTTTGTTTAGGTGATCCACTTTTCTACTGTATATTATGTGTTCTAGTAATTGGGTGATACAAATAAGTGATACAGGTCTATAACTAGTAAATGGAAAAGACGTAAACAAGTTAAGGGTTAGCCTGACGGGACGTAACAAAACAGCGAACGTTTCGGCAAAGAGCCTTTTTCAACGAACATACAATACACCAATAAAACGAATATACAAAATAAAAACTTAGCTGCGGTGAAATCTAAAGAGTCAATGAAAGCTTTATAACTACCAGGGTCTCATTTATCAACTTATTTAAAGAGAGGATCTACATTAGCTAATTTCCAATCCTGGGGCACTTTAACCCGAAAATCCTAACGTCCCTACTCCATATTCCTGTTAGTCTCACCATTGTATCGTAAAATGTGAAAACGGTAAGATCAATGTACTAATAGAACTAAAGCAGAATGACGTAACACGTGTAAGGTGGCTGGGGATATCAATATTGTTTGAAAAAAGATGTACGGATACTAGTAAATATTTTGAACGGTATTCCGGTTACCTATTCAAATCCATGCTGGCAACTTTGTACGTCTTATTTAAGTCATTTTTTTTTCTGCTAGATCTACATATGACATGTGAACGCAGCATCTTTTGCCAAGTTTAGTTTGTGGACGCATTAATTTTCTGTGTAGAAGGAGCGTCCATATGGATAAGACAAGACAACAGATAATCTAATATAAGATTGAATTGACACTCTTGTGTCAAATTATCTGGTATATAACATTTTTTATAAATAAACAACTCGTACAACAAAGTTTTCGACTATAAATCCCTTATTTATGAGACTTAAGTATTAATTATGTTCAATATAATACGCACCGCGTGACATACCTCTGTGACATCGAAGGCTGTATTGAAACTCAAGTGACCTGAGGAGGTGAACTATAACATACGGCTACACATGCTACATAGAGAATAGAGAAACTTAGAGATAAGCTATCAATTCATTGATTGCATTACAGTACATTCATCAATCTGAAATTTTGCTTGAATGCATTGCTAGGTAACACAAGTCGATGTGCAAAATTTCAGCTCGATAGAATCATGGGAAATGGGACAATATCGTATAAAGAATTTTTAGAAATAAAGTATTATTTGATTAGATTTAATTCCCAATGGCTGACTACTATTTAAGTTGACTCGTGTTTGACATGGTTTATAATTGACATGTGATTATTACCTGAAACGTTTCTTTTCTAAACACTACTGCTGAGAAGATTCAAGTTTCTTTTAACCCGATCTCCAGGTACAATGGAGCCACGCTAAGATGTGCACTGCGATAGTGGGAAATCCTGATATAACTCGGTCGTTGCGTTCTTACAAATTATCGTGCATTAATCTCCACATGTACACATGACTTATTTTTTAAAATATCTCTCTATATGTAAATGAAAGAATTTGTGTGTGTGTTCATGTCCTTAATAGCCTATTGCACACCAACCATCCGAGGGCCATGAAATTTCGAGAGATTATTTTTTTGGCTTCCGGGATGGTAACTGGCTAAATGTTTTGAGTGAAATGATTGTCATCTCGTTTCCCAGAGATAGAACAGTCAAACGTGGACTAAAGGAACGGGAACATTAATTACGTTTTAAAATCTCCTTAATCATTCCATAAGCTTATCACTTACTTCACCTTTTTGTACGTACTTATTTGTAGACTATTTTAATTAATTGTTTTAAAATTAAATATTTTGAAATATGTTTAGTGCCTGATAATATGATAATATCCTGCAATTAAGTATTTGAAAGGATGAATGTAATTTTACAGTTTTTAGGTTCACTCTAATAAAATTTTATTTAATTACTAGCAGACCCGGTCGTTTGTTGCAACTCTCTCAGTAAAAATGATTAAGAATCCAATGAGTGATATGTCAATTATGCCAGAAACCTACACGGAAGTATGCAAAAAAACTTCCAAGTTTCCTTGCAAATAGAGAAATAAATTAATAATATAAACGTTTTAAAAAAAGGGAAAAAAAAACCACACTATTAAGGCCGGGCTCTAAAATGAGTGATAATTTATTTATTTTTATTACCTTTGTCCTCAAGCAATGTTTCTCAATATTGTGTAAAATTGATTGGGGAATTAAATTATTAACGTGCATTACAAAAACATTTTAAAAAATTTGGGGACGCCTGCCCCGCGGAAATAAACATGAAGAGTTCAGTCCCCAATAGTAATTATTTATAGACTAGGGGTTATTATGTATTAAGATTGGAAAGATCCGTTATTTTTTCAGTAACTTAAGATGACGATGCTGCCTTAATATCTCACACAGCAGACGGACTGCAGAACCATGTATCCACCTTCTCTGTTGCCTGCAAAGAGTTTGGCCTGACCATTAGAATAAAGAAAACTAATATTATGACACAGGATGCTGCCTCCCTCCCAAATATCACTATAGACACAAACTTTTACAGTGTTTTGGCTAATTCTAATATAAAAAACACCCTAGATAAAATCAGACCTGCCACACAAACCCATGAAAATAAAAAATCTAATAATACTGACAATCAAAACACTCTTAAAACTCTAATAATTAATTTTCAAAGCATAAAAAATAAAATTCCAGATTTAGAACTTCTTATAAAAACAGAAGAACCAGACATAATTGCTTGTTCTGAAACTTGGTTGAACCCCAACATATATAACTCTGAATTTTTTAGCAGCAATTATAATATATTTAGAAAAGATAGAACAGACAATCATGGTGGCGTCCTACTTGCAATAAAATCAACTCTCATAGCCGAAGAAATTAACACACAACCAAACTCTAATATAGAATCTGTTTTTTGCAAAATAGTTACACCAAACTCATCACCCTTTATTGTAGGCAGTCTATATAGGCCACCAAATACAAACATAGAATACATGAGGAATCTCTGCAGTCAACTAATTTATATTAAAGACAATCATAAAAATGCTGTAATTTGGACTATGGGGGACTTAAATCTTCCAGATATAAATTGGAAAAACTATACGATTGATAGCCACCAAAATAATAAAGAAATTAATGAACATTTCTTAGACACAATAAACAACATAAACCTAGAACAGATAGTAAAAAAAGCAACTAGGAAAAACAAAATACTAGATTTATTCCTAACAAACAGACCAGGACTAGTACTAGACTGCACAATAATTCCTGGGCTGTCTGACCATGATATTGTTAGGGTAACCAACACAATAAAAACTAAAATAAATAAGATGCCTAGAAGAACAATATATCTTTGGAATAAATGCAACTTAATAAAATTACACCAATCAGCTTCTAATTTCCAACAAAATTTCCTAAGTAAATTCAGCATAGTTAGCCCTGTAGAAGAAATATGGAAGGAAATAAAAACAAATCTAAAAACCATAATGGATCAGAATGTTCCAACAAAAATAACTTCAAATAGAATTAATAAATGCTGGTTCAATTTTAAATTAAAAAAGTATTGCAAACTAAAGGAGAATTTATTTAAGAAATTTAAGGCTACCAATTTAGAAAGGATACACAAAAAATACTTAAAAATTAAACACCTGACACA
>MUZC01001143.1:644636-674228 GCA_002072015.1 Radix auricularia | reverse complement strand
AAAAAACTTAAATACTTTGGAATCTCAGGTCCCTTACATCACTGGATCCAAGATTTCCTATTGGGTAGGGAGCAAACTGTAATAATTAATGGATCTAAATCTACACCAATAAAGGTTAACTCAGGAGTTCCACAAGGAACTGTCCTAGGTCCCTTACTATTTTTAATTTATATAAATGACTTACCCAACAATATCTCAACAGGAACTAAAGTTAGGTTATTTGCTGATGATTGTATAATCTATAGAACAATCAAGTCAGAACAAGATAGCAAAATTTTACAAAAAGACTTAGATGAATTAATAAAATGGGAAACTAACTGGAGTATGTCCTTCCACCCAGAAAAATGTCAACTGCTAAGAGTAACAAAGAAAACGAAACAAATAAATTCAAAATATTTAATTCATGGAAAAGAACTAACCCAAACTAAAGATGCAAAATACTTAGGAGTCATAATAAATGAGAAACTATCTTGGAACCCCCATGTCAATGAAGTTATTAAAAAATCAAACAAAACCTTAGGCTTTATAAAAAGAAACTTTTACAAATGTAACAAAGATATAAAACTAAAATGCTAAAATGCTACCTCACCCTGGTGAGACCTATACTAGAATATGTATCTTCTGTATGGGACCCATCCACCAAAGAAAATATTGATAAGTTAGAACAAATCCAAAAAAGAGCTGCCAGATTCATTACTGGAGAATATTCAAAACTGACAAGAGTAACACCGTTAGTTAAATCATTAAACCTTGAAACACTAGAGGATAGAAGAACCAATAGTAAATTAGTAATTATACATAAGGCAATTAATTCTAATTTAGAAATACAACACAAAGATAACCTAATACAACCCTCAAATAGACATAAAGTTAAAAACACCTTTCTTATTCCATATGCAAGAACAAACACATACAAGTTTTCTTTCTTTCCATCCGGTATTCGGGCGTGAAATGGGTTGCCTGAAGAAACCAGGAAAGCCACCACTTTATCATATTTTAAAACTCTAGTAAGAATACAGGACTAAACACAAACCATAGAAATACGTAGGACGCAATAATCTCTGTACAGAAGGAGCGTATGTAACATATAAGATAAGATAAGATAGACGACTGCAACCTGGATGTTGTTGACAGTTTTACCTATCTGGCATCAAACATCTCGAGCATCCCCTCAGTGGAAGATAAGGTAAGTGGTAGGATAGGGAAGGCAGCAACTGTTATTGCTAGACTGTACAAAAGGGTCTGGTCCAATGCTAAACTCACAGCAAGGACTAAGCTGCAGGTATACCAGGCCTGCGTACTGAGCACGCTCCTCTATGGATGCGAGTCATGGACCACTTATACCAGGCATGAAAGAAGGCTCAATAGCTTCCACCTCAGATGCCTGCACCGCATCCTTGACATTAAATGACAAGAGAAATTCCCCAACACAGAGGTCCTGGCTCAAGCAAGCATGAGCAGCATTCCTGCCATACTAAGCCAAAGATGCCTCCGTTGGCTTTGACAGGTCAAGAGAATGCAAACTGGTCGCATACCCAAAGATGTGCTATAAGTGAGCTGGCAACTGGGAAAAGGTCGGTTGGTCGGCAATGTGTCAGATACACGGACATATGCAGGAGAGACATGAAAGTAGCAAACATTGACATACAAAACTGGGAAAACCTGGCTGAGGACAGGACCATGTGGCAGGCTATATTGAAAGAAGGATCACTAAGGGCAGAGGAGCTAACTAGGGAAGAGGCATTTGAAAAAAAGAGCGAGGAGAATTGAATGGGGAAACTATCTTAAGCATATACATACAATAGACATTTGGGGCCCCCGGCCCAGAGGGAATTGCCATTAGAAGTTCAGTGCCTTATATCATTTTAATATGGGCTACCAAGATTTTTTAAACAAATTTTGGTTAAGATCAATTCTTTTACACAAAACCTAACGCATAAAATTATTTAAGCAAAAAAGAAAATGACATGATGGGCCCATTCAGTGCAAGATGTAAAGTTGAAAACACCTGTTCATTTCAATTTACATGATGATGGATATATTTGTCATTATTTGTCAAGATCGTTAAAACATTGAATGGGCAAAATATCTTAAACATTAACAAAAAAAAATTACATTTGGCACCCCCGTCCCCGAAGGAATCATCAGTAAAAATTGAGGGCCCTATAGTATTTTAATATTGGCTATCAAGTTTTTTTATACAAAAGTTGGTTCAGATCCATCAATTTACCAAGTAGATGGCGCTTAAACTATTTTGTATACCTTATATAAGCAAAACATAACATTATAGGCCCGCGGCGCCCCATGTGTGTTTCATTGACAAAGAAAGTTACTGTTGAGTCCCTCAATAATAGGTTGAGAAGCTTACACATTTTAGAACCGTTGGGGATAGGTGTTAGACCCAACCAACGTATTTTTAATTATGTTAGGGACACTAAGTTAACTTTGGAGGGACAAAGAGTAAAGTTGGAGACGCTGGTGAAAGGTCGCCTACAGTTTATCAGGACGAAATGTGATACTTAGGCTAGCCATTTTTGTAGGGATGCTATATTGTTTTTGCACAGACAAAGTCTGATAGTCGATGTTGAAGGGGTCACCAAAAAGTTACTGGGACTTAGGGTCTGACCAACCAGAAGAAAGTTGGCACAGGTACCACCCAGAACAATTAAGATTCTACCAATAGAATTGCTAGAAAGGCAGGACAGACGCCGTCATGGCATGGCCAGAGGTCCTTATATACTCTACCCAAAGCTTAAGGCGTTCTCTCGCTCTCAGAAGAACACAGATCACTCTTAGACCTAAGGTGATAGGACTGTGAGGAGTTGTGAGCTTAGCTGAGAAGTCTGTTTTCAGATAGTAAAGTTAGTACTAGTAGGTTAGAAATACTAAGTAACACTACAGAGTAGCAGACCAGACAGAAGACGTTCTGGTGTTGAGAGGAAGGGACAAGGTGGCCTTGCCTTACGTGTGAGAACCATTGAAAGAGGATCATCGCGTTGACCAACCCTAGCTGTCGCTCAGTGCAAGTGGCAATTGCGTGACCACGGACGGACGTCAGGGGAAGACATCGCCCGATCCAATTGGGAGACGATAGCTTGACTGCGGAGCGGTTGAAGCAGCGACGATAGGCGACCCGTCAATCATCTACTCGATCCACCCCACTGACCAGGGAAGTCGGGTCATGTTCATAGATTGTCCATGGTCCATAGTAATCTTTGTTGAATGTTCATAGATTTATCTTAGTTAATTAGTTTGTCAAAGTACAAATTGAGTATCTGTTTTATTTGTTGTTCATTCTTTAAGTTATTAAATGTCATTATTCTCTGTTATATTCACAGAGGCGTTTTGAGTTATTATTCGTATAGTCTCATAGTTAATCTTTGCTAGTGTAACTTATAGACCCAATAGAACATTACTTATTGACTATTACTCCTACTCAGTAGGACAGCATGCAACAAGGAAAGAGTTGCTAACTATTAGTACAATCTAACCCTAGACAACTAGTCATATAGGTGCTGGTGTCTATACCCATATAGACCCAGTCCTCAACAGTTACCTGTTACCATCCCGAGGTGCACGCAACAGTCTCCCAAAGTTTCATGACGATCGAAACATGGTTTAGTCAGCTATAAAAACATGCGCACACACATTTATATATACATATATATGGATATAGGGGAAAAACACATTTAAGGGCCACATTCGGTGCAAGATGTCAATTTAAAAAATCTGTTCATGTTAATTCAGTTTCACATCATGGATATATTTCTCAAGATCGTTAAAAAATGAATGGGAAAAATATCTTAAACATATACGAAAAAGACTTTTGGGGCCCCTGGCCCCGAAAAAAATTTACAATCGAAGTTCATTGCCTTTAATATGGGTTACCAAATTTTTATTTACAAAGTTTGGTTAAGCTCCATTCATTTTCTCAGTATCTAACGCATAAACTAATTTTTACATAGCTTATATAAGCAAAAAGATTATAAATTGCCCAAGGGCCCATTAGGAGTTTAAAGCCCTCTGGTGTTATAATTTGGCTATCAAGTATTAATATGCAAAGTTTGGTTAAAATCCATCAATATAGCAAGTACCTAACGCATAAACTATTTTTTATAGCTCATATAAGCAAAAAAAAAAAAAAAAAAAAAAACGACATTAAGGACCCCAGGGTCCATTCATGGCAAGATATTAAGTTATTAAGATATCATTATTTGTCAAGACCTTTAACAATGGAATTGGGGAAACAAAATCTTAACCGTGTACGAAAACAGGTATTTTGGGCCCCTAGCCCCGAAGGAGTTTAGTGCCCTATGGTATTTTAATATTGACTATCAAGTACTTATATACAATGTTTGGTTAAGATCTATTAATTTAGCAAGTAGCTAGCGCTTAACCCAATTTTTATATAGCTCATATAAGCAAAAAATGACATAATGGACCCCCCATCGCCCCATGTGTGTTTAATTGAGAAAAAAAGTTGACAGTTACCACTCAAGGAGCGGGCTAAAAAGTCATAAAAATTTCATGACGATCGGATGAATGGTTTAGTCTGCTATAAATGACAAGCACACACACACAAACAGACATACTTCCATTTTTATGTGTAACAAGCACGGACATCTTATGATATATATATATATATACACACAACAACACAAGTGCCAGTGGTATTTTCACACACACACACACAATCATATATATAAAAACCAGGGATGTTTTGTTCGAATTTCAAAGGATTTATACAGTGAAATACGGCCGAAACTGGTGAAAAATTTGTAAAAATTGCTGAATTGCCAGAGTCAAAATACGTTACATACCTTATTAAAACTGTAATAAAAATTAAAGACTAGACATTAACCACGAATAAACCATGGACAAGCGTAGGACGCATTTATCTTGGGTAAAGAATGCATGTATGTATGTCTGTGTGTGTGATTGTGTGTGTGTGTGTGAGTGTGTTGAATTATAATTATTTTTCGCACCACCCGAAGACGTCATAAGACACACATCCTATTATATTAGTATATATATATATATATATATATATATATACTAATATAATATATATACATCTGTCACGCCAGAGGCGTAAATAAGTTTTGCGTCACCCAGTGCGGTAAGCTGATTCCTGCCACCCCACCATGACAAAACCAATAGACCTCCTCCGATTATGCCAGTGCCAAATGACGGAAACATACTTATATTTACATTTTGTGTCACCCCTTGTTATAGTGTCACCCATTGCGGTCAACACCACCAGCTTGAACTTGAACTTTAACTGTCCCTTAACCCGCCGTTGCGTCGTACCATGTGTCCCGGTCCTGTGTAACCTTTTGGGAGTTGCTAAATGACAGACCGGTCCACTCTTTGATATCGTCCTCCTATCTTTTCCTCTGTCTGCCTCCCTTTCTTCCTCCCTGTACTGTGCCTTGCATTATGGTTTTTGAGAGACCACCAGATCTTGCCACCTGTCCGTAACATCGAAATTTCCTCTTTTTAATTGATGCGAGAGGGTCCTAGTAAGGGCCAATGACAGCACTTATTTTATTGCACCGCCAGCACCAGCCCTCTATTGACACCTCGCCTCTGCGTCTCACAACAGATTGCATTACCCACATAGTTAAAAAGAACACTGTACAATCAGGTCATAGGTTGAACAAGTCAGTTGCGTAGCCTGATTTTGCCCCCCCCCCCGGGCGGTTACTTAAATGGGTCGCTCCTACCCCTTTACCCCTGACTTCAACAGAGGTTGTCTGAACATTTGACATTTGTTTCAATTGACTGTTTATAGTAACAACACAAACTCGAGACGTAATTCTTGCTTTATGAAACAAATCAACTGCCCTTATACACCAAAAACTTCATGTGCGTCAATTAGTATATTGGGAAAAACCAAGTAATTAAGCAATGTTTCAAATTATGTCACGTTCCTGAGGTGTCAAATGGCATGGCCCTCATCCCCTTATATCTCTGTATATCTACGCCACTACCATAAATATATTACAGTAAATATGTGTGAATATTAAAATTTCAGCAATACAAAAGTAAATATTCTTTATTCTTTCTTCACTTTCTTTTATACCGAAAGCGTGATTTATTAATTTTGGGGAGACATTATTTTACAGGTTAGGGGAGGATTTATTTTAATCGGAGGAAAATCTTTTCTCTTTCTGAGTTATTTTTAAAATAAACTCTCCGTGTGGGGGGGGGGGGGAGACTCTGTATGGGGGAGAAATAATTTTACAACACCGGCCATGCGTGTAGGCCTATGCATGCCGAAATAAATGTAACTTCTTTGAAGAGTTGAAAGATGAGGATTAAAAACTACATTACAAACTTCTTTGTGTGAACGTTGCTCTGGTTAAAAAAATATTTCTTAAGCTTTTTTCAATGCACGGCTGATTTTGTACCTTGAAAATAATTTTATTGTGACCTTTGAATACCTTCCTATTTCTCTTTTTATGCTTACTGATAATAAACAAAATGAGGGGTGGGACTGCAATCAGTCTTATAAAAAAGTAAATGGAGAAGACGTAAACGGGGCAAGGGCTAGCCTGACAGGACGTAACAAAACATCGAACGTTTCGGCAAAGAGCCTTTTTTTCAACGGACATACAATACACAAATAAAAGGAATATAAAGTTAAAAATAAAAAACTTAGCTGCGGTGAAATCCAAAGAGTCAATGAAAGTAAAGCTGAAAGAGAGCAGAGCGAGCCTATATAGGAAAAGAGAGAGTGGGTGGGGCAAAACGACTAGGTGGTCAATGCAAACACAACATTATTTCCATGTGGCGCAAGGGTCCGATAATATAGTACAGTACGATATGATAAGGTTTAGAGGTTTGTATAAAGGGAAGATACATCAAGGAGGAACAGCCAAAAAACATTATGTGTTCCTCCTTGATGTATCTTCCTCTTTTTTCGCTTGTTAATTAAAAAAGAAAAATTCAACGCAACCAATATTTGAAACAGGGTTGCAGCCATCTCATGGAAACATTATCAAAATATCCTTGACATCATTTGAAACCTGAAAATGTATTATTAACACAAGCGCAATACTTATGTAAATCTGAGGTAAAAAGTAAAATGAGCCCACTTTTCGTACCATTTTGGTAAGTGAATTAGCTCCCATGTTGTTTTTTTTGGCCATGGCTTACGAGCAAGGGACTGTAGGGCTAGTACACTGCCCTGCTGCCTTTATTTACCCCAACCAAAGTTGGGTACCCATTTGTAGCTGGGCACCTTTGCCAGCACCGAGGCTAGAACCCGTAACTCTCTTTAATCTCAGAACGATAGCCCAGCGCGGTACCGCTAGACCACCGCAATATGACACAGATAAAATTTCTAGAGCTGGAAGTTTTGGGGAAAGATGGAAAAAGCCTCGATGTGTATGGATTGATTCAGAGTTCTACAAGGTGTACTACATTAAGTAAAAGTCATCTCTTTATTTAAGAGTCGTAACTGGGGTTGTTATCACTCAGTGCTTTAGCACATGTTGTCACCCCCTAAAGACTTACCCTATACATATCCTCCGAGTCTGTCAGTTCAAAACACACAGAACATTTAGTAAAGTTTGTAAATGTAGGTCGTATATTTACAAAGGCAATAAAAGAAACATGAAATTCAAGGTCCGTTAGGGAAATATAGTAACAACTTAAGAAAGAATTACATAGTGCTATTGTAAGAACCATACATAGTAGAAAACAATTACTTAGGAGGATAAGTTTTAAAAAATTCAATTTTTAGTTTAACATATTAAACAATATAAACGTTAAAAGGGTTTTCAAAGTATTTCACTCACCTTGGTCTTTTACCAATGCTTGCCGTCATACGAAAACAAAAGTAATTTTTTAGAAAAATAACTTTTATAGTATTTTTTTAAAATGAAGTTATAGAAGAAGGTATTAAATCTAAGTAGAATTAGATATAATTACGAAGACATAATTACTAAATCAAGGAATTAACCATCAATAGATGCTTTAATTAAGAAATTCTGGGGACTATTGAGAAGCGCATGTCTAAAACTTCCGAGAAATATAAAATATTATCTTTTAGTATAAGTATGAAAGCCTACAAAGTGCGTGGGGTAACATTCTCATTGGCATTTAAGTTGTCGGAAAAATGATTTAACAAAAAAGAAATATTGAGTTTTGAAACATCAGCAACCCGTAAATTCAAATTTTAAATTCCCATTAAAAAACTTCAAAAAGTTAGGTCCTTATTCTTTTGCAAATAATGTCATATTTTTACAATCCACTAATGAAATCAACATATTTTAGCCACATTTTGCACATTTTTGTCTGTTTTTTTATATTTGCAAATAGTAAATGGAAATTAATGTGTTATATAAGGCCAAACATGTCATTATTTATAAGAGCTTTAATGGCATCGATGTTGTCACAAGATATGGCCCTTTTGCATTTGTGATCTTTCATCATACTTTAATATAGTCTTTATGGTTTTTTATGTAAACTGAACTTAATACATTAAAAAAAAACAATATTGATTGATTAATACATATCTAATATTCTTATTCTTGCACACACATACACACACACACACAAAAGAAACATAATTTAGTAGGAACAACAACAAAAAATATCGTTAAAAGCCTTCGTCAGAAAAAAAAAATCAGATTATGAAATGATTTGAAACTTATCTGCAGCCTGTAGTCCCAGAAAACATTAACCAGAGAAGGACAATATTGAGAAGCAAGAAGAAGGGTGAGGGGTTAGGTGCCAACGTTTTCATGAGAATACCACGTACATGCCATGTGGTGTAGGGTCACATAAATTCAACAAAGCTTATTCTCAACATTGACTCTTCTGTGCGTGGTATTTCAGATCATCCCATGGGATCATGTTTCTTGAAGTTTTTGAAGACATGCATTTGTTAATCCTGTGTAATAGATTTGAAAGTGCCCAACCCAAGGGTTTATTCTTAACATTGGACGGGGCAACGTTGTGTATCTTTCAAATTCGCCCCTACACTATTCATAAAAATTTAGCTACCTAACCTAATTGCAGTCCTACCCCAATTTATTGCATCATGATGCTGTCACTTCAGGTGGTATTTCATAAATAGAATTCACTAAATTTAAATAGACTTCTGGTAGATGAAAATCTTCTTAAAAGACGATAGCACCCTAAATTTATCGTCTCAAATTCTAGTGAATAATTGATTTTCTTCTCCGATAAGTCCAGATAACGTCATCACGCGTGCAACTACAGTTAAATGCTTAATGACACAGCGAAACTCAACGTGCCATTCTCTAAACTCATTTTAACATACAGAAATATCTAAACTCTCACAAAATTGTTTATATATTATGTCAATACATATTTTTTTATGATTCTGGTCCATCACAATATCTTAATTTAACTAACACATTTTTTTTGTCTTCAAAAGTCTAATTTCATTAAAAGAAAAATAAAAAAAAACACAAAAAAAAAAACAACAACAAACAAACAAAACAAAAAAAAACAACACAAAAAACACACAAAACACAAAAAGCACTCTGTTTATTTACGAAGAATATAGAAATTAGGAAATTAGATTGTGTTATTGGCCTTAAAATAATTATGATAAAAGAGAATAATAATTTAAATTAGATGATTTTAATATATTTAAAACAGAAACACACACGTTAGATAAAAAAAAAATCCCACTGTAGTTTTTGAAAAGCTTTGAGCTTTGTTAAGTCACATCTTTAGTTCTCTGAAGTTTTTGACTTTTTGACTGACAATATCAGTTTCCTAAGGAGTTGAAATAGTTTGTCATTTTGTGCTCACGTTTGATATCCAAGAACGTGATAGTGGGTGCAAGGATTCTGTGTATGTCTTTGTTGAATAATTTGGCTGTTATCATTCCTATTGCTGACTGATCAAACCTATTCCAGAATAAATACAATTTTCACATTGTTCACGATCAGTATATTAACAAATTTCTTAAATTTCAAACAACTATAAAATATTATGTTTCCATTTGAACTTGAATATGAAATTTATTTATTTATTTCAAAAGAAAAAAAAGAAATTAAAAAAACAACAACAACAAACTGCTTTACCTATTACTATTACTCTAACCAGCAAGCCTTTCAGATATTTTTTTTTTTTTCTATATTTTTAAAAATAAAATGCTAAACCTAAAATGAAGGAATTGTAAGTAATATGTTAGCAAGGACTTAAAAATGCACGAAAATCTCCGATTACCTCTTTAAATACATAAATAGCTACTATAGGTTACTATAATACACATACATAATTATAAATATAGAAAAAATATCAACATTACACTAATACCATATTTTTTTTAAATGACTAGAGTAAATCAAGACCAACTAACTGACACACAACGAGAAGTACGCCCTAGTTACTGTATTATTTGCGCTAGAACTAATACAATCAATTAAACATTCTTATAATTAGAAATCAATTGGAGCTGTTAAGACAAAAACATTTCTTTAAAAAAAATAAGCCATATTAACTACGTATACTAAGCTAGAACGTGTTGATCATAAAAACAAAACTCGACCATTGACTAAAGCAATCAGTTACCAATAACAATAAAAGTATTTGAATCCCATGTATTAACTTCAACGTTTTGTCCATCGTGGTCTCATGGTCCGGCGAAAAAACAAAAGCATATTAAACAATCCGTAAAAACAAAGTTTTTTACTATAAATCCCTCATTTAAGACACATAAATAATAGTGTGTTCATTAAAATACGCACCGAAATAGCTAATTTGAAGACGCATATTAAAACTCTGGAAGGCAGTTAATTATTAATGTTATTATTTTTTGGGCAGGGTGATAAAATAATTTTTTCTTAAAAAATTTTTTCTTCATTACACATTTCATTTTACTCGATTTGTTAAAAAATATATCCATAATGGTCGAGACTGAAATCAGTAGGTGTTTTAACTATAAATGTTACCCCAATTTGGCCCAGGTGCCCTTAATGTCTTTTTTTTCTTATGTAAGATTTATAAATATTGTGTTCATCCGATCGCCTTGAAATTTAGAGTAGTTGTTCATTACGTTCCCTCAAAAGTTTATGTAATAATTGTAAAAAAAATACCATGGGCCCATTAATTTCCTATTTTATACACTGTATAAATACTTTTTTTGATTCCCTGATCGACATAAAACTTCAAAATGTTCTTGATTACACTCCCGCAAAGAGTTCTGGATAAACTGGGAGTTTCGTAATCAAACTTGGTGCAAACGATTTTGATGACACATATTGAGAAATTATGGGGTAAAAGATGTTCAACAATAAACATGGCAGTTTTCATTTCGAAATTCTACTCGTAACGGACTCAACTGTAGACAATGTTCGCCATGTTTTTCCTTCTCTTTTATGACCCCAACTTCATGTTTTGCTGTAATAATCTATTAAAAATATGCGAGAACCAGCACAAGAGGAAATATTATAATTTTTAAATATCTTATATTGTTAAAGTGCAGGAATATGGCAAGGTTTCTTTTCATTTTTATATTCAATGCAAATGTAAGTACCTGTGACACCTGTGGTCAGCAACTGGTTTTGAGCAACTGAGAACTGTATTAGGTGCAACTGGACACATACAAGATGGTTCCAATGCACAGCGGGCCCATGGTTCTAGTATGGCATGTATGATAAATGGATCTTTTTTGTACATTGCATTGTTGGCTTCAAGCTCGGGAAATGGAGCAAACGCACATGGTTCCTCTCCAAAGTAATCAAACGTCTGGAGAAATAAAATGTTTGAAATTGGACAGTTAACTGTATTTGTCAATAACCACATTAAGAATACATTTCACGACTGGTTCATAAAAGTAATAAATAAGTTCTTTTAAGGATATACTATTTCTTAGTGCTCTTAATTCCATACCAGCAAGAGTAAAGAAATAAAATTCTAACAAGCTATAAGATTAAATATAAAAAAAAAATGAATAAGCCGGTTAAATAAACAATGAAAAATAGTTTTGTAACCTGTCTAATTGTATGCACGGGTATTCTTGAAAGTTCGTCATTTCTGTGATATTGTAAACCGACGATTTTCGTAAAATTCAAAACTTTATACATGTCCGGATGCCATCGAATGGATGCATCTTGGTAAACGAGAATTTGACGGACTTTCTCCATGGTTGCCTGCGTGGTGGAAAGGTGAAGACTCAAGCATTTTAAGTGAAATATTTCAATACATTTATTATTCATATTTTTTTTTTCAAAATTTAGTTACACAATTTTCTTTTACATATACGAAATGATAATTTATGGCCTTATAGTATTTTAATGGTCCGCTTTCCTCTCTCTAACATCTCCAACCTTACAGAAAGATTAAAAATCTTGGGGTAAGTTCTCCAGTGGTCTACAAGATCAACGTCAATACACATATTATAATATAAAATAAGCGATAAAAGAGACAAGTATTATTCTTTAAATAGTACCAGCGATTTTCTTTAGTTTGATTATGTTTTCTTTTTATGAACATTTTATTAAACGAAACCAAAATCATAAAAGTATTTTGTGTGAATGAGACACTCCAAATTCAGTTTTAATGTATTTTGGTGCTTTAAGTAGTTAGATTTTCGAGGGAGTTGTTGACCTTCGATCGAGCGGCCCTCTGATCGGTGGATAGGGTAAAAACCCACCAGATATGAAGGGTACCGGGGAAATAAAATACTCGGGGTGGACCAAAATCAACCCTACTGCCTTGTAGGAAGTGGAGGGATTCACAAAGGCTAGCGACCTAACCCAAAACAAAGGCAGCTTCCCCTTGAGTTTTTAGGCCCCCCCCCCAAAGTGGTTGCTCGCAAGCCTAAAAACCCTGCCGTGTAAAAAACAGAGTTACAAAAACACCGAAAAGAGTAGCAAAAGTCATTTCAGTCCTTGGAGAGGATGGATCCCCTGAGGAGGGAAAAATGACGCCTAATGGTGAAAGCCAACATCTGGAAGCTTTTAGGCCGACAACCATCATCTCTACCAGGACCACCACCGCCATCGGAGCTTGGAATGTCCGCACAAGGTTTGAAGCCGGTAAAACTACACGGATAGCCACCGAGATGAGGAGCTACAAGGTCACCATTCTCGGAATTAGTGAAGCAAGATGGACTGGATGGGGACAGAAGACATTAATCTCGGGAGAGATGGTGATATTTTTTGGACACGAAGAAGATGATGCCCCACATACACTGGGTGTTGCCAAGATACTATCAAGGGCACTCATTGGATGGGAGGCCCATGTACCTAGAATTCTTTTAGAAACCCTTCGGACGAAGAAGAGTAGCATCAACATGTCATCCAATGCTACGCATCAACTAATGAAAGCGATGAAAGAGACAAAGAAGAATTCTACAATAGAGTGATGAACATAGTCCAGGGTGGCCCACGGAGAAACATCGTCATTCTAATGGGAGACTTCAATGCCAAGATCGGCAATAACAACACAGGGTATGTTGAGATTATGTGACAACAAGGGAGAGGCGAGCTGAACGACAACGGTGAGAGTTTTGCAGACATGTATGCCACAGCAGACCTGGTCATAGGAGGGAGTAATTTCCAGCACAAGAGAATACATTAAAACTACATGGATCTTACCGAACATGAGAACGATGAATCAAATAGACCATGTATGCATTTGTAAAAAAATTCATGCGATCTCTCCAAGACGTACGTGTAAAGTGGGGAGCTGATATTGCCTCAGATCACCATCTTTTTGTGGCCGGGATAAAATTAAAGCTAAAGAGACATTATACCGAGCAACCAGCATGTAGGTCTCGGTATAATACCTCTCTCCTAAAGAACCAAGCCAAAAAGGAAGAATTCAAGATATCACTATCCATACGTTTCAAGGCCTATGCGAAATACTCGAACATGAGACCACCAAAGGAAAGTGGCAAAGCGTGAAATAAACAGTCGAGTCAACATTCCAAGAAGTGTTATGAAACAGGAAACGGGCACACAAAGAATGGATAACAGCAGGTTCACTGAGTAAAATAGAAGAAAGGAAAAGAAAGAAAACAGAAATAAATAACATCCGTACACGAGCGCAGAAATACAAGTCCCAGAAAGAGTATGCAGAAGCAAATAAAGAAGTTAAGAAAAGCATAAAGAGGGGCAAGAAAGAATTTGTTGACAAACTTCCTAAAGAAGCAGAAGATGCAGCTTACCAGGGGAACATGAGAGAACTATTTGATACCATTAAAATGCTTTCAGGGAAATTTAGCAAGGTAGAGAGACCAGTAAAGGATAAATGTGGAAACAAAATAGCAAGTGATGTGCAGCAGAGAGGGCGATGGAAGGAGCATTTGAAAGAGCTCTTAAACAGGCCAGAACCAAGGAATCCACCAGATATCCAACCAGCTGATAATGACCTTCAAATTGACTGTAATAATTCCACCAAAGAAGAGATTAGCAGAGCCTTTAAACAACTCAGAAATGGAAAGGCCGCAGGATCTGATGGCATCCCAGCAGGGGCACTAGAAATCAGTGTGGAAATGCTACACCTTCTGTTTATGAAGATATGGGAAGATTTGCCAGTTCCTTCCGATTGGTAAGAGGCATACCTTATCAAGATCCCGAAGAAAAGGGATTAAGCTCCTTCTCGAACTACAGAGGGATCACCCTGCTCTTCATCCCAGGAAATGTTTTCAACCGTGCACTGCTTAACAAGATGAAAAACGCTGTAGACCCTCTGCTGCGGGACCAACAAGCTGGTTTTCGCACCAACACTGACCAAATAGTGACACTGCGCATCATTCTAGAGCAGTCTCTAGAAAGGAACTCGCCGCTCTATATCAACTTTGTTGACTACGAAAAAGCCTTCAACTGTGTGGACAGGCAAACCCTGAAGATTGCTAAGGCATTATGGGGTGCCACAGAAGATTAAGGATATAATAAGAAACATGTACAAAGGGATAAACTGCCGGTCCGTGGTCAGCAGGTGACCGATGCTTTCCAAGTGAAGACTTGTGAGACAATATTGCCTGCTGTCACCCTTTCTGTTCCTGTTAGCTATTGACTGGGGGATGAAAACATTTACACAGCGGAAAAGGAATTGCATCTAATGGACCTTGTGGGATCAACTTGATGATCTCGACTTTGCTGATGACCTTGCCCCCCTTGCACATATCCAACAACAGATGCAGGAGAAAACAAATATTGTCGCAGCCACTTCTGCTAGCATAGGTCTCAACCTACACAAAGGGACGAGTAAAATCCTCAAATATAATGCCACCCATCATGCTTGAAAGCAAAGCTCTGGAGGAGGTGGACAGTTTAATTTACCTTGGCAGCGTGGTAGATAAACAAGGGGGTACAGATGCCGACATCAAAATAAGGATCGGGTCGCCAACAACTCAGGCAACAAATTAAAAGTAAGGATTTTCAACGCTATGGTGAAACCTGTGCTGCTATATGGAGCTGAGACACGGAGAACAACGGCTGTAAACCTGACCAGAATCCAGCCCTTTATCAACAATTGTATAAGGATTCTCAGAATTCAGCAACCTTGAACTGTGGCAGCGGGCAAAACAGAAGCCCATTGAGGAAGAGACTCTTCAAAAACGGTGGAGGTGGATCGGTTATACACTAAGAAAACCTGCTTCTAATAAAACAAGGCAAGCCCTGAAATGGAACCATCAGGGTAAACGGAAAAGAATCCACCCAAGAAAATCTTGGCGCCGAGAATTGGTGGCAGACACCAAAACAATTGGCCAAAAATGGAAGATCCTGTGGAGTTTGCACAGAATAGAGATGCCTGGAAGTCTCTTGTAGGTGGCATATGTTCTAGGAGGAAGTGCAGACGCCGACGATGATCGGTGGATGTCCCTCATGGACGAGAAGGCTCAACAAATAACAAGTATTTAGAATACATTTATTCGTTTTCCAATTTTAGTATACAAGATCATAATTATTAGCTGTAAGCAAGATTGATCAATAAAAAAAATCAATGTGCCATTCTTGCTTGACAGCTACTGGTAAAATGCCACTCAAGACTCAGCACATTGTCCATGTACTATACTTAGGTCTAGACGATCAAGCAGAACATAAAATACCTTGTACCAAATACTTAGTTGTGCGCCTTATAATTGCAAACACAATCAAAAAGGTTCGTGAATAATAAATAATAATCTTAAAAAAATGAAGAGACTCCATTTAAACACACATAATTTAAAATACTTGTATGCAATTTACGCCATAATGCTTGGCTTGAAGTTTATCCAATCCTAACATAATGTGCAATATCTCCACCAATGGGTAATTTTGAGAAGATAGGTGATCCAACAGTTAGTATTATTTAGTTCATAGGCGTAAAGAAAATTGTCGTGGAGAAATGAAAACATGGGCACTTTGGGAAATCAACTAACCAGGATGCAAATAAAGAACAATTTCAAAATTTTAATACACATTTTGTCAAATAGGTTGAATACATGAAACGTTTACACGGAGTAATAACAATTGGTTTTTTTTTTAAAAAAGAAGTTTATTATTGATTTTTTTTAGCTTTAGAGCCCTTATATAATAAATCACACAATAAACTGTGTGATAAAAAAAACAACAGAAAATAGTTTTTATATCAATTATTATTGATACCGGAATTTTTAAATTTTCTTTTCTCTGTATATTAACTCTTGAGTTGGTGATATTAAATGCATTTCTTTTAATTGTTTATTTTAAATTTATTTTAGAGTGTACTGACCCGAACAATCAAAGGTTTCCATGTGTAGCACACGTTATTCTTCATGTGTGGAGGAAATTTCTCTACAGGAAAGGTTATGACGCGACATCGGCAGTGTTTCTCTGTCTTGAGGAAAAAACATAAGTAAAATTTTGAGCATTGTTTTTTGAGTTACAGTAATCCCTCGCTATATTATTGGATGCAGTTTTAAAACACCTTTGTATAAGATTATAAACAGAACTAAATGCTTCTCAGATAATTTCTAAAAACACACTTACTCTTGAAAACAGTAATAATGTAGTAACATTACTTTCAGTTATGTTTCACTAATATAGTTATAATAATGTAACCACATTTAAATGTTGTACTGCAAAAATATTTAAATAAAAAAGAAACTTTGGTACAGGAGGAAAGTAAAACCGTACAGCATAGTTACCCATAGTGTATTTTTCTATGGTTAACTCATTTTCTATGCGTACAACATATTTATTAAAATTGACAGAAAATGAACTAAATATTTTGGCAAACGTATATAAATAACAATACGCACAGTTCAGGTAATAATAATAAGTACAGTACGATATGATAAGGTTTATATACTAATCCACGAATTTGTGGGGCTGCGAATGGGGAACCGAAAATAGGTGTGGGTATACTGTAATCGAATCCTTTAAACAGCCTTCTGTTTCAAAATAAGTTTGTTTTTATTTTTATGAAAAATTAATCTCTAAAAATAGTCGGTTTGTCATAAATCACTTTTCTAATTCTTAACAATTTTTTTGGTTTACTTTGAAAATTAAACATTGCAAGTAAAATTTACCTTCTCCCGTTGTTCTTTTGTAAGCCCAATATCAAATAAGACCACAGTGCTATTAGGCAACATAGGAAATACGACAGTATGAAGACTGTGGAACATTGCCTGCATTTCGTCGTAATGGTTGGAAGAACTTGCTGACACGAAGATGATGTCATTCTCGGGAATAGAATCTGCCATGGACAAAATGGTTTCTCTCTGCTGGTTTGAAAGTGTCAAGTTGGGAGACAAGAGGACATCAGTAAGTCGCTCATCGGCCGAGTTGCTCAGTGGCCGTGAGCAGTTGGGAGCACACGCTGGTCAATACAAAAAATCATATTGATAAGGTTTGGGAATATTATTTACACGCACGTTAAAAATAACTGCTTCATTAGGAAAATAGGGGATGGGACTGCAAGTAGTCTGCTTTAAAATGTTTATGTGAATAAAGTATGATTGACCCTCACAAGATGCCACAAAACAACAGAAGTATCGTCAAAAAGCATTCGCCAGCGAAGAAACTAACCAAAAATATAGTAGAGATGCGAATATAAATCAAAACTTAATTTGCGTTTAGTCTAAGGAAACCATTTTCCGGTTGTTATCTTTTTGGACTAAACACAGACACCCACACAGACACACACACAAAACAAACATGTTATTAACAATCTGCAAATCCTGATATGAATCTGACACCCCCAAAAAACTATTTTTCTCTACATTGGCAAGCTCTTCCCATATGATAAAAGTTTTGCTATGCTTAGAATTCTTTAAAACAATTGGAACACCCCATTACCTTCAGCGCCACCACCACATGGATTGTCAAAATGTTGTGGTGTTGAATCACTGTGCACTGCCAGTAAGCTCTTAAAATGCATTTTGAAGTCATTCAAAGTCATGTTAGTCCCATTTATTGAATCATCCAGGAACAATGCTTTCGTAGAGTTCTCGTCTGTAAAATGTGTAAATGTTACAAACCGTAACTTTTGTCACTACATGTGCTTTCATTGTCAAAATCCAAGCAAATAATAAGGAAAAACCTCACGAGACCACCATCCTATCAAATATTGTTCATTGACCTTCTGAGACATCTGAGAAATGCGATTTTAAATTATGCTGACGTTTAGATATGTACGCCCTCTTTCCTTTGTGTGTAGAGAGATGGCATCTTATTACGCAGAGACAAGTGAAACGATGATACAGTCTCAGGGGTTAACTGGAAAAATGGACATAGGTTGTGTTTGATTGAAAGTGATATAATATTAGCTCGATCGTAAGGCTGAATATGCGTGTATTATTGTCTTCAATGTGGATGAATGTGAAAGTTAATAACTTACGTTTACTCACCCTTTGATTGGAAGTATAACATATTAAATGCGCTCCCTGGCATGTACAGGAAAATAATGAGTAGAGTTATAGCTATCAAAATGAGCATCCATTCGAAACCTAAAAAGAAAACAGGAAACATTTTTAGAGACATGAAAAAACCGAGGCTTTATTTTGACATTTCAAATATTAATCATGTCTTATCAACACCGTACCATATACTTTGAAACGGGATCATAATGGAGAATGCAATCTAAAAAAAACCACGGAGTCCTATAAGGGAAAGAGATATAACCTAGAACGGAATTCCATGAATCAGAAAGTGATCCTAATGGAATCTAGACAAGCAATTGGAAACAATTTTGTTATCATGGATGTTTATATCCAACATGTATACTAGAGTCAAAATTTGAATCATTTTAACTGAATTAATATGCAATAATGTTTTTGCCAAATACTTAAAATATAAGTTTGAAATTTGAAGTCAATAAGAATGAAAAAAGCTTACGTTAAAAAAATACTTATTGCTAGAATAATGCAATATTATGGTACGTGCTTTGGTTAAAACTGTAGAGTTATCTATTGGTGCAACTTTGTGTGTGTGNATATATAAATAGAAATAATTACGGACACTTCGACCCCAGACGGTTCGACCCCAGGACGTTTCGACCCTAGGACGTTTCGACCACAGGAGGTTTCGACCCGATCGGTTCGACAACGGACGGTTCGACGCCGGACGATTCGAACCCGGGCGAATCGACCCCGGACAGTTCGACCACAGGACGTTTCGACCCAAGGGTGTTTTGACCCCGGATGTTTCGACCACTTTCTATCTACACCGTAGAAAATTGTTATTTTTTGTATTTATACCTTTTAAAATTTAGTTTTTGGTATAAAAAATATTCAGCATAATATTATTATGCATTAAAAAGTAAATTCAGTTTAAAATAGTTATTTGTAACGTTTAATTTACGATGATTTAAAAAAGTAGGTACACGTATAATCAGTCAACATTCATCGTACATTCATGATTGTGATAATTGCGCGATTCAAAACCTATCTAAATCCACACCAAACCCAATCCGATGTAATCGGGCAATAAAAAGGCAATGTGATCATATCGTCCTTTCTAAAGGTGCCTATATTCTCGCTGACCCCTTCTCACTTTATTTACTTTTCGCGTAACCTTCGCCTGCACACGGCACACGGCGTGATGTGGTTTTCAATGAGTCAGCCTTTGTAGCATGTTTAAAAATACTGACAACTTTGTACGTCTTTTTAAAATCAGTATTTCTGTGAGTGAGGTCTTCACGTGTTAAGAAACACAAGAAGTAAATTGAAGGGCGCACGTTTGTAATGGTTCCAATGCCTTCGATGTGCATTGTTCAGCTTATCGACATTTTCTTTTTAAAATCATTTATTTTTGTTATCACAGCCAAATCTTTGAGCCAATAAAAATATATACATCTTTAAAACCCAATTTAACGTAGGTCCTTTTAAAGTGTGTTTGGGTTAGGAGTTGAAATTCTGTTATTAATTTCTAATTCATAATATACCAAAAATTAATTTAAAATAATAATAGTAATAAAATAACACATTATAAATGAAAACAATCTCAGTTTAGAAACGAAAGGGTTGAAACTTCCGGGGTCGACACGCCCTAGGGTCGAATAGTCCCGTGGAGGAACTGTATGGGATCAAATCACCCGGGGTCGAATCAACCAGGGTCGAATCGTCCGTGGTCGAACCGACCGGAATCGAAACGACCTGGGGACGAAACGTCCTGTGGTCGAACTGCCAGGCTCGAACCGTCCGGGGTCGAGTCGTCAGGGGTCGAAGTGTCCAACCACCAAATAGAAAATACTTTTTGCACAACTAAAGTAAACCAGCAGGGTACATTTTCAGCTCAAACCTAGCGATTAAAGATGTTTCTTTAAAACAAATTAACTCATAAATACCTAAATTTAGCATCAATATTCACATAATTAATATCTGGCGCATAAAAAAATCTTATTCATTTGACTAAGGCCATGCTTAGCCTAGAAATAGAAATAATGTTTTGGAGAAATTTTCCCATGAAAAAAGTAATCTTAAAACATGTATTTTACTCTAAGACCTAATGAATGATGAAACATCCATTTTAAAAAAAGGGTACATTTCTCGAACATGGCGGTTGCCTGACATACGCTTCGGGTAAAAACTGTTCTTTAAGTTCTAAATATATAAAGTGTAAAGAAATATCACGGATATAACGACTTATAAATAGGATCTAGCATTAGAAAGTGCGTATTATGTCGAAAAAACACATTTTGTGCCAAGCTGTTTTGAGTTTATGAGATGAATAGTATACAACGGGAACAAAGATTGATATAAAGTGAATTGTTACTATTAGAAAAAAAGTGCGGGAATATATATTGATTGACATAAAATTTATTAGGAGATCAATTTCTCACCATTTTCTTAAAAAGCAGCATTGTTCTTATGTTTTTATTCACGTTAAAGGAACATGTGCCTTAAAAACAAATAAATCATTTTTCCACTCTCCCCAAGCCACAATATTCACAAATATTATCTGGCTAAAAATATCCTATTCGTCTCGAAATAATTTTATGCTTAGACCATAAATGAAAGAGGTGTTCAGCGAGCTATTTCTAAGAACCAAAGGAATCACGTGGAAAGATATTGTTTTCATGTTTTGATTCACGTGAAAAGAAAGTGAGCCTTGCCCGTTAGATTTTTGTAACTGTTAACGACATTTGTTATTCTTTTCGAGTACATAGCATGCGTTATTAAAGGGGTTCTCAAGCATGGTGAAAGAAAGCAATCAATCGATCTGAATGGAAGGATGTGGTTGAGCAAGCCAGGGCCCTACATGGGCTGTAGAGCCACGGATAATGATGATGCTATATTAAAGCAGAAATACCAAAATTGATGGGTAATGTTTAAATCAATAATATTTTTATTTTTCACGACACACATATCGCTGTTTTTATTAAGAAGGGGTTTGATTTATCACTACCCTAATTTCCAGATGGGTTTACATTTATTTTTAAGGAGAATTTGAGACCCAAAATCAAATAAATTTATTCTTATTGTGCCCACCCCGTAGCGTAGGACGGGTATTTCGCTCGTATATATATATATATATATATANATATAGACGTAAAATCATAATGATTTTGGTTTTGAGATTAACAGAAGGTGTGGTTTTGCGCACCGTAAAAAGAATTAAGTGGCGTAATGAAGCTTTTATTATATTAATTTATTTGATGTTACTTTTTATGTTGATTATAATCCGAGTGTGTGAATAAGCATGTGTGCGAGTGTGTTCATGTGTGTGTGTGTGTGTGTGTGCGTCTGTGTGTGCGTGTGACTGTGTGTTTGCATTAGTTGTGAAATAACAATTTATTTCATAGATTGCTAAAAGTGAAATTATATATTGAAAAGACATTACCAGATAATGGTTTATGTATAGTTAAAATTATGCACTGGATTATGAAACATTTCGTTAATTTTATGAACACAAGTTTCTGCCGATGCGTTCTTCGTGTGTGCTTGAATAAAAGATAACGAGAAGTCATTGAATGTGACTTAAAAAACTGTTAATAAGAAGATCGATTTTCAATCATTTTTTAAGAGATGGTTTTACTTTATATTTCATTTTAGAAGAAATGAGCCCTTGCGCATAAGTTGGACGATTACTCGCATGATTGCCACAATGGAAAATAAACAGTGAAAAGAACTTATAGTCGCTATTGAAAGTGCATTATTTACAGTTACAATGTGTAATTTGGTAAGATTGAGGCTAATTGGCACATATTTATTTTTAAAGAAATTGGAACCTTTCTAAAATTTTAAATTGTATTTACAATAATAAAATCACACGAAGATGGGTCGAACTAATTTCTCTTAGTCACTGTTTAATAACTATAGAAATAAATGTGAAGAAATTATTTAATTGCAGACGAAATATCAATTTTACACTTTAATATAAGCTTTTATACATCTACGTATATAATCGAATAGAGGCAAACATTATACGGGCTTATAACAAGTAAAAATTACAGAAAATGAAATTTCTTAATAGAAAAATTAACACGAAACCGCTTTTGAAACATTTAACCAATGATTTATTATAAAAACAATTGCAAACATTTGTTAGGAGGAAGATGTATTTCTCTTAGATGCTTACTTAATACAAGTAAGTGTTTTGGATCGATTTCATTATAAGCTGACATTAAGGAAATTCGTATTAAAAGTAAACGCTCGGGGATATTAAATAATAAAATGGTACGTGTATAAGCGTTTATACATTGTTGTAAGAGTGGGGTTAAATAGCGGAAATGTAATTTTTTTTAAAAGAGGGGCAACTTTGTAAACTATTTGAAGGGTGCTTTTCATTTCTTGGGTCATGAGTTTATAATATTGCCGAGCCCTGAGTGGCACTATTTCTTAGCCTCTGATAAATATCCTTTTTGCAAAGACTAAGAAATCCAGCAGTGTAAAATTTTAAGACAAAACCTTGCGATTTAACGCGTGTGTTTTTAAACAAATATACAATATTCAAAAATCTCCCCAACCCGACGCATCCCAATCAAATAAATATTAAACAGTTCAATAAAAATAAATCCTAACTAAACTTCATGTATAAACCGTAAAGGAATGGAAGTTGTGGATTAATTGGTAGACGAATGAAAAAGCTTACGTTAAAAAAGACTTATTGCTAGAATAATGCAATATTATGGTTCGTGCTTTGGTTAAAACTGTAGAGTTGTTTATTGGTGAAAGTTTGTGTGTGTTTGTGTGTGTGTGGGCTATGTGCAGTGGTGTAGCTAGGGGGGCGGAGGGGGTGGTCCGCCCCGGGCGGCACTCATTCAAATTGCGGCACTTGTGGGCATTTGAAAAATAAACCCAGACATTCTGAAAACCGGCCCTTTCTTTTGAAGGGGGAAACCCATAGTGAAACAAAAACATCTCAATTTTAGGTTAAAATTAACGGATTCGTGCAACATTTGTTTGATTACATATTGGTTGTTATAACTAACGCAGAACAGTTTAAAAATTTAAAATCGCTCAAAAAAGTTAACTACATGTTTGCAAAATTAAGCGGTATACGTCACAGATGGCGCTTTTATAAGAAAACTGCAAAAACACAGCAACACATCACCGCTGGTCCGAATATATGTTGTATTATTATCGCACGAAAGTTTTAGGGTGGAATTTCTACATTCGCAGAATGATGCCCTAACAAGGATCTACATGACATAGTGGTTCAAATATTGTGTATAAATTGCAAGAAGTAAAATATATTATTGTTTCAGGTTTTATAAAATTATTGTAAGGCAACTTATTAAAAATTAAATTTACTTTGATTTCATTGCATTAAATTAACACATATAGCTTGTATTTTTCATTAATATACGGTTATTCATTAAAAATGAACGATTTTTCATTAAAAACGAACGATTATTTATTTCTCCGTTAATAAACACCACAATAACATAAATAATTCAGAAAAAGACATACTTAAAAATTTCAAGCGTCTTGGAAAAAATTGACTTTTGCAGAAACTAGTAAAACCAGATCAGATGCTGGAATTTTACTCAGTTCATGGCAATCTTTTATTTTTCTATGGTATCTCAATTTATAGGAACCCGTATTTTTTAAATTAATGCAATCTAGGCAAACCCATTTGATGAAACAAAGATGTGTCCTAATACAGAACGCTGTTACAGAGAGTTGGAAATATCGACTGATACCGAGTTAAAAGGAGAAAAATATGAGTGGGGAAAATTCAGAAGACGTGGTTCTATCTTTAGAGCAAGAAGTACAACGAGAAATGTTTTTATCCATTGAGATATTAGATGTAATTATAAAAGAAAATAAAAGAACGAGGTGATGAGTTACATATCCTTGCAAAAAAATATTCGTGTATACAACTATACCATCGAGGATTCTAAATGAAGAATTTGAACATCAATTAAATTTCTTTATTTACATTGATAAAGAAATGTTCGAGATTGAATGAGAAAGGATCCAGATTTTTATGGCAGTACACGGGGCGGGTCTTAGCTATTGCGGGCTCCTATGCAGCTTAGTATGCGAAACTGATTGCGTGGGCCCCAGTTTTGGTAAGGATAAAGTATTAATAAGGATAATAAGTGAAAATTAAGATAGGTTGGGCCTATGAAAGCGCTAGGCCCATTGCGACCGCATAGGTTGCAGGAACCTAAGACCAGCCCTGGCTGTACCTACACTAAAAGAAGAGGCATTATGTTAAAAAAAGAGGGGAAATAACCCCTTGATCTATTAAAATATGTTTAACAGTAACTATTGGAAAAAATTTTATCCAACATTACAACTTTGCTAAGAATTTTTTTCAACAATTGTTATCAGTATATCTAGTTGTGAAAGGAGCTTCTCCAAACTGAAGTTGAAAAAAAATATTTTCGCCCCACAATAAGTGATTTAAGACTACAAATCTTGTAATATTGTCCATAGAACATGATTTTACAAATAATATAAATTTTGATAACATAATAANCTGTGACCCTATAACTTTCTTGTGGCCTTCAAAACAATTATCTTGCATTTTTATAATGTTTATTTATAGGTTTATCATCTTATGTGGCCTCTTTTATTACTGCTTACATAAATAAGGCATGCTATGGTAAATATTGTTCCCTACCTTTTACAATGTACTTCGTTTCAATTACAATTATTTATTCATGCTTATTAATTTTAAAAAACGATCATATGATTAACTTAATTAAGAGGCCGTCCATAAATGACGTCACGTGATTTCATCTGATTTTTCACCCCTACCCCTTCGTCACACGGCGTAAAGAAATGAAAACTTAGACCCATTCCTCATTGTGACTTGACAAAGTCCCCCCTCCCCCAATACAAGCGATATTTTGTATTTGAAAATGAGCATGTTTAAAATCATTTTTTTTATTTGGTCATATAAATATGTTTTTAGTTTAAGTTTGCACTCTAACATCGTAACAGGCGTGAAACCGTGTAAATCGTCATTGAATAGTTTGGGTAATCAAATATTTAAGTGTAGCTTTTATTTAAAGTTGCGCGTTTTGAATTACATCAAATGTGTGACTCCCCCACCCCGGGGGCCAGTGTGTGACGTCATTTATGGGCGGCCCCTAAAAGGGCGGCATATTGGAGACCGCCCCGGGCGGCAAAAGCTCTAGCTACGCCACTGGCTATGTGCATATGTGTGTGTGATTTGGTTATTTCTATGTCTGCTTATGTTGCGCCTCTAACATGACAACCAATATTTATATTCTTAAACCACTCATATTTGTTTGATTTTACGTCTCATAATTGTTTTCTTTATTGTAATATATTATCGGAAAAATTATATTGCAAGCTGGTATGATTTGTTGATAAATCAGTGAACTTTATGCAGGCAAATAACAACATTAAATCCCTAAAAAAAATATAAATAGAAAGAATTACGGACACTTCGACCCCGGACGGTTCGGCCCCGCCAGTTCGACCACAGGACGCTTCGTCCCCAGGACGTTTCGTCCACAAGAATTTTCGACCCCCGGACGTTTCGACCCCAGGAGGTTTCGAACCCGGTCGGTTCGACCACCGACGGTTCGACTCGGACGATTCGACCCCGGGCGATTCGACCCCGGACAGTTCGACCAGTGGACCCTAGGGTGTTTTGACCCCGGACGTTTCGACCCCTTTCTATCTACACCGTAGAAATTTATTATTATTTTTTGTATATATACTTTTTAAAATTTTGTTTTGGTATAAAAATAATTCAGCATAATATTATTATGCATTAAAAATTAAATTCAGTTTGAATTAGTTATTTGTAACGTTTAATTTATGATGATTTGAAAAAGTACGTACACGTATAACCAGTCAACATTTATCGTACATTCATGAATGTGATAATTGCGCGATTCAAATCATATCTAAATCTACCCCAAACCCAATCCAATGTAATCGGACAATAAAAAGGCAATGTGATCATATCGTCCTTTCTAAAGGTGCCTACATTCTCGCTGCACCCCCACCTCAATTTATTTACCTTTCCCATAACCTTCGCCAGCACACGGCATGATGTGGTGGTCACTTATTCAGCCTTTGTAACATGTTTAAAAATACTGACAACTTTGTACGTCTTATTAAAATCAGCATTTCTGCGAGTGAGGTTTTCACATTTTAAGGAAAACAAGACGTAAATTGAAGGGCGCACGTTTGTAATGGTTCCAACGCCTGCGAGGTGCATTGTTAAGCTTATCGACATTTTAAAAAAAAAATCATTTATTTTTGTTATCACAGTGAAAATCTTTGAGCCACTTAAATATATACATCTTTAGACCCCAATTTAACTTAGGTCATTTTTAAGTGTGTTTTGGTTAGGATTTTAAATTCTTTTTTTTTTAAATTTCTAATTCATAATATACCAAAAATTAATTAAAAATAATAATAGTAATAAAATAAATTATTATGAATGAAAAAATCTCAGTTTAGAAACGAAAAGGTCGAAACGTCCGGGGTCGAAACGCCCGTGGTTGAACTCTCCGGGATCGAATCGCCTGGGGTCGAACCGTCCGAGGTCGAACCGACCGAGTCGAAACGACCTGGGGACGAAACGTCCTGTGGTCGAACTACCAGGGTCGAACCGTCCGGGGTCGAATAATCCGAAGTCGAAGTGTCCAACCACCAAATAGAAAATACTTTTTGCACAACTTAAGTTAACCAGCAGGGTACATTTTCAGCTCAAACTTTGCAACTTAAGGTGTTTCTTTAAAACAAATTAATTCATAAATACCTTAATTTAGCATCAATATTCACTAATTAATGTCTGGCGCATAAAAAAAATCATATTCATTTGACTAAGGCCATGCTTAGCCTAGAAATAGAAATACTGTTTTGGAGCGCTTTTCCCATGAAAAAAGTAATCTTAAAATATGTATTTTACTCTAAGACCTAACGAATGATGAAACATCTATTTAAAAAAAATGGGTACATTTCATCTAACAATGCGGTTGTAAGGCATACGCTTCAGGTAAAAACTGTTCTTTTAGGTGTAAATATATGAAGTGTAAAGAAATATCACGGGTATTACGACATATAAATAGGATCTAGCATAAGAAAAGGCATGTTATGTCAAAAAAATACACTGGCAACAACTCATTTTGTGCCAAGCTGCTTTGAGTTTATTAGATGAATAGTATACAAGGGGAATAAAGATTGATATAAAGTGAATTGTTACTATTAGAAAAAATGTGTAGGAATATATAATGATTCACATAAAATTTATAAGGAGATCAATTTCTCACCATTTTCTTAAAAAGCAGAATTGTTCTTATGTGTTTTTTGACGTTAAAGGAACATGTGCCTTTAAAACAAATAACCCATATTTTCCACTCTCCCCAAGCCAAAATATTCACAAATATTACCTGGCTAAAAATATCCTATTCGTCTTGAAATGGGTGTTTAGCGAGCTATTTCTAAGAACCAAAGGAATCACGTGGAAAGATATTGTTTCCATGTTTTGATTCTCGTGAAAAGAAAGTGAGCCTTGGCCGTTAGATTTTTGTAACTGTTAAAGACATAATTTGTTATTCTGGTAGAGTATATAGCATGCGTTATTAAAGGGGTTCGAGCATGGTGAAAGAAAGCCATTGATCAATCTGAATGGAAGGATGTGGTTGAGGAGGCAAGGGCCCTACATGGGCTGTAGCTGGAAGGATGTGGTGGAGCAAGCCAGGCCCCTACATGGGCTGTAGAGCCCCGGATGATAATGATGATGCTATGTTAAAGCAGAAATACCAAAATTGATGGGTAATATTTAAATTAATAATATTTTAATTTTTCTCCACACGCATATCGTTGTTTTTATTAAGAAGGGGTTTGATTTATCTCTACCCTAATTTCCAGATGCGTTTACATTCATTTTTAAGGAGAATTTGAGACCCAAAACCAAATAAAGTTATTCTTAATGTGCCTACCCCGTAGCGTAGCACGGGTATTTTGCTCATATAATATAATGCGCCGAAGCGTGTCCGTGTGAAGTCGCTATTGCGCGTAACTCTTGATTTTTTCTTTTTTATTTGAAAATATATACATAAATGATAATGATTTTGGTTTTAAGATTAACAGAGCGTGTGATGTTGCGCGCCGTAAATTAATATATGATGTGACGTCATGGAGCTTTTATTATACTAAATTGGGAAAAGGAACAGTGTAAAAAGAACAATGATTAATACTTTTTTTGTTGATAATTCGAGTGTCTGAGTGAATAAGCATGTGAGCGAGTATGTTCATGTGTGTGTGTTTGGGTCTGTGTGTACGTCTGTGTGTGCGTGTGAGTGTGCGTTTGTATTATGTGTGAACTAATGATTGATTTTATAGACTGTTAAAAGTTACATTAAAAACTGAAAAGAACTTACAAGGACTTTCTAAGAAAAAAATTGTTGATGTATAGTTACAATTATGCACTGGACTACTAAAAATTCCGTTAATCTTATGAACACAACAATCCGCCAATGCCTGCTTCGTATTATGCGCTTTACTAAATTTCAGTTTTCTTTTTAAGTCTATAAACTCACTTTTTAAAAATCAAATCCCTATAAAGTACGCCACGCTCCAGAGGGGGTGAAGGGGTGTAAGTGTGAGAGTTTTTGACAGGGGGAGGGGGTGCCCGGCCACGTGTGACGTCCTAGTTTTTTTATGTTAAATTTTAATTATTTTGTTAATAAAATATATATTTTTGTACGAAAGTAAGTTTGACGTACTTTAGGGGGGGGGGGGGGGGT
>MUZC01001143.1:617345-644609 GCA_002072015.1 Radix auricularia | reverse complement strand
GGGTTCCGAGATTTGTGACAGTTTGTGACCAGGGGGAGGGGGTTAAAATGGTCAAGAATAGCGTGACGTACTTTATAAACGGCCCCGACTAAGTAAAATGTAATGTATTAAGAACATAAAGTAAGTTATTTTATAAGCTGAAAAAACTTACAATGCAAAATAATAATAATAAAATTAAAAAAATTTTTTTTAGATGTAAATACAAAGAAATATAATCCATTTTTCTTAGATGAACAAATAAGTTATTATTCTAAAATAGAGCGGCAAGCAATTATGAATGACATAATTATGTGGGTGAATGTATGTGTTTTGATTATTTCTATGTTTTCTGATGTTGAGCCTCTAACAAGACTAACATTATTTATCTTCCTAAACAATTCATATTTGTTTGAATTTACGTCTTGACTGTGTTTTCTACATTGGGGGCTCTGGCATGCAGTAAATGATAATTTAAATATATACATCCACCTTTTACAATCGAGGAAGTGTACTCAACAACTTCCTAAAGTTTAAAGTTCTACATACTCGGCAAAAAGGACAGTTGGTTATTTTCAATTTTTACAGATAAAGAACAGTAGTTTTTGGGACCCCAACCCCACATAATTTGGAATTTTAAATTTCCTTTTTGTCGTGAGAGGGTACTCAACAACTTCCCATATCATCATGATCCTGCCTACACCGGAATTTGGAGAATTAGGGATGATTGAGTCAGTGAGTGCATTAAAAACTATATTTGGGCCCTAGGCCACCAGTAAGGGATATTTTAAATATGTTTTCACCTGCTACCATCGGGGAAGTTTATTTAACAACCCCCCAACGTTACCTATTCCGGAAATAAGTGAATTATATATTTTCAAATTTTATATAGCTAATATAAGAGAAGAAACGTTTTTGGAGCCCCGGCCTCCATGAGTGTGTATTTCAAAATTCTTTTACACTACTTTTCGTCGCGAGAGGGTACTTAACAATTTTCCAAAGTTTCATGATCCTACCTAAACGGAAAATTGGAGAATTAGTGTCGAGTCGGTTTTTAATATAAGAAAAACTATATTTGGGCTCCCGGCTCCCCATGAGAGGGAGTTTAAACATTTTTTATGGCCAATTTTTGCCGGGAGCGTGTACTCAAAACATTTCCAGTTTCATATTTCTACCTAAACGGGACATATGAGAATTGGTGATTTTTAATTTTTATAAAGCTCATATAAGACAAAACCTTCTTTGGGGCCCGGCCCAAATCATTGGGAAATGTAACTTTTTTTTCAAATATCGTCGAGAGCATGTACTCAAAAATGTTTCAAAGTTTCATGCTTCTACCTACACGGGAAATAGAAAAATTGGTGATTTTCAATTTTTATAATGCTTATATAAGTAAAAAACATTTTAGGCCCCCGGCCCACATGAGCGAGATTTACAACAAAAAAAAGTCAACAATTTCCGTCGATAGTGGGTATCCAACAACTTACCAAAGTTTCAGGCTTGTACCTACACGGGAAATTATAGAAGTACTGATGTAGAAAAAAAAAGTTTTGGGGCCCCCGGCTCCACTCCACATGAGCGAGATTTTTAAAATTCTTTTTCACGAATTTTCGTTTTGAGAGAGTACCTATAAACTTCCCAAAGTTTCATATTTCTACCTGCACGGGAAATAGGAAAATTGGTGATTTTCAATTTTTATAGAGACCATATAAGGTATAAATCTTCTTGCACCCCCGGCCCCACATGAGTGAGATTTTAAAAATTCTTTTTCACCAATTTTCGTTGTTAGTGGGTACCCGACAACTTACCAAAGTTTAATGCTTGTACCTACACGGGAAGTTGGAGAATTAGTGAGGAAAAAAACAGTTTTTGGGCCCCGGCCCCACATGAGCGAGATTTTAAAAATACTTTTTCGTCAATTTTTGTATTGAGAAGGTGCCCAACAACTCCCCAAAGTTTAATGCTTCTACCTACACGGGGAGTTGGAGAATTAGTGATGAATCAGTCAGTCAGTCAGTGAGGGTTTTCCCTTTTATTTGTACAGAATTAAAAATTGTATGCGGACGTTCGAAAATAATCATCTTTGGTGCGCTGGTTTCTAAAATTAGTAGCGTGAAGGACGTGACAGACTAAACATACATTGCATATTATATATATACTAGATTGTGCCGGGGCGCCGTGGCGCCTGCGGCGCCCACTTTTTTAAGGCGTCTACGGCGCCAACCTTTTTCAAAAGCCCAACTATCTTGTCCTTTTTTGATAAATACCAAATATTAAACTTTCTGAAATGTACGATAAGTATTTAATAATAGGGGTTGTATTTTGCACACCGATGCACACTAAACAATGATGTCATCATATTAAATATTTTTACATCGCTAATCACCACACGATTTTTCAACTGCTATAGACTGTTCCACATCCAGTGACTTGGACTATTATATTATTTATAGATACATATATAAATATATATANATATATATATATATACGTATATGTATCTATACTAATGAAAGGGAAAGCCCTCACTGACTGACTTACTGACTGACTGACTCACTGATTCATCACTAATTCTCCAGCCTCCCGTGTAGGTAGAAGCATGAAACTTTGGAAAATTTGTTAAGTACATGCTCCCAATTATAATTGGACAAAAAGAGTTAAATTTCCCGCTCATTAGGGCCGTGGCCCCAGAAATGTTTTTTTCCTAATATGAGCTATATAAAAATTAAAAATCACTAATTCTCTTATTTACCGTATAGGTAGAAGCATGAAACTTTGGAAATTTTTTGAGTACACGCTCCCGACGAAAATTGGCAAAAAGAATGTTAAAATTCCCTCTCATGGGGGACCAGGGGCCCAAACATACTTTTTCTTATATTAAAAACCGACTCATCACTAACTCTCTAAATTCCCGTGTAGGTAGAATCATGAAACTTTGGGAAGTTGTTGGGTACCTTCTCACGATGAAAATTGGCGAAAAAGAATTTTTTAAAACTCGCTGATGTCCGGCCGGGGGCCCAAAAACATTTCTTTCCTTATATGGGCTCTATAAAAATTGAAAATCACCAATTTTCCTATTTCCCGTGTAGGTAGAAGCATGAAACTTTGAAAATTCGTTAAGTACATGCATCCATATATAATTGGAAAAAAAGAGTTAAATTTCCCACTCATAGGGGCCGGGGCCAAAAAACGTTTTTTTTCCCTTTTATATAAACTATATAAAAATTGAAAATCACTCATTCTCCTATTTCCCATATATGTAGAGGCATGAAACTTTGGAAATTTTTTGAGTACACGCTCCCGACAAAAATTGGCAAAGAAGAATGTTAAATTTCCATCTCATGGGGGACCAGGGGCCCAAACATACTTTTTCTTATATTAAAAACCGACTCACCACTAATGCTCCAATTTCCCGTGTAGGTAGGAGCATGAAACTTTGGGAATATGTTAAGTACCCTCTCACGACGAAAGTCGGTGTAAAAGAATTTTTAAATACACACTCATGGGGGCCGGGGCCCCAAAAACGTATTTTTTTCCTTTATGAGATTTATAAAAATTCAAAATCTATAAGTCACTTATTGCCCGTGTAGGTAGACACATTGGGGAGTTGCTAAATTCACATTCGCGATGGTAGCAGGTTGAACATATTTCAAATATCCTTTACTGGTGACCGGGGGCCCAAATTTGTTTTTTTTTTTAAATATATACTATGTAGAAACTGAAAATCACTAATTTGTCAATTTCCCGTGTAGGTAGAAGCATGAAACTTTGGGAAATCTCCTGACAAAAATTGACAAAAAAAAAAGTTAAAATTCCAACTAATGGGGAACCGGGGGACCACATATAGTTTTTCTTATATTATAAACAGACTCATTACTAATTATCCATTTTTCAATGCAGGTAGAAGCATGAAACTTTGGGAAATTGTTAATTACCTTCTCACGACGAAAGTCGGTGTAAACGAAATTTGAAAAACACACTTATGGGGGCCGGGGCCCCAAAAAAGTTTGTTTTTCTTATGTGAGATTTATAAAAATTGAAATTCTTATTTCCCATGGAGGTAGACAAGGAAAAAAATTTATATAATTTTTAAAAATTTCCTCTCATGGGTTGCCGGGGGCCCAAAACGTTTTTTCACCTTAAATGGGCTATATAAAACTGAATCATCACTAATTCTCCAAGTTTCCGTGTAGGTAGAAACTTTAAACTTTTGGAAGTTGTCGAGTATCCCCAACCCCCACCTTCCCGCGATGGTAAGAGGCAAAAAATATTAAATCACCTCTCACTAGGAGGATGATTGCCGAAATATAGTTTTTTTTCCCCCAATATGAGTTATATAAAAAAGACGCATCTTTAAATATCTGAGTTCTTGTGTACGTAGGAGCCTTAACGGTTGAAGTTAATAATATATATATATATATAAATCAAAGTATGTCTGTATGTGTGTGTGCTTGTCCTTTATAGCTGACTAAACAATTCATCCGATCGTCATGAAAATTTTTGAGACTGTCGAGTACCCTTCCGGAATGGTAACTGGCTACTTTTTGTTCTCCATTTAGCCGTAAAGGGGCGCCGGGGGCTCTTAATGTCAATTTTTGCTTATATGAGCTATATAAAAATTAATTTAAGGGCTATCTACTTGATAAATTGATGGACCTTTTCAACATTTTATAATCATATTCTTGATAGCCATTATTGAAATCCTATAGGTAGGTAATCTCCTAAGGGCCGCTCTTTTGGGGCTGGCGGCCCATAATACCAATTTTTATAAACCTTAAAGATTGTAGTCCCCAATTTAATTATTAAAGATCTTGACAAATGATGATAAAAGTATCCATTATTATCCATCTTAAAATAAACAGGTATTTTAACTTTATATCTTGCCATGAATGGGCCCTGGGGCCCGTAATGTCATAACTTAATTATAAAAGCTATATAAATAAGTTTATGTGTTAGCTACTGAGTAGATGAATGGATTTTTAAAAAAATTGTCTAAAAAACCTTGGTAACTGATATTAAAATAATTAAGGGCACTGAAGTTCAAATGTCAATTTTCTCGTGGCAGGGGGCCCCAAATGTCTTTTTCATAAATGTTTAAAATATTTTTTCATTCAATTTAAAACCATCTTTAGAAATATATCCATATTGAAAACTAATTAAAATTAACATGTTTTTAATTTTAAAACCTTAGACGGAAAGTTCCCGGGGGCCCCTTAATGTGTTTTCTCCCAGTCTATGTATATANTATATATATATATATACAAATCTTAGTATGTCTGTATGTGTGTGCATTGTACTCTATAGCCGACTAAATCATTCATACTTGATAGCCAATATTGAAATACCATAGGGCACTAAACTCCTAAATGCAACTCCTTTGGGGCTGGGGTCTCAAATACCTGTTTTTTTAAACGTTTAAGATTTTATTCACCAATTTAATTATTAAAGATTTTGACAAATAATTATAAAGCTATCCATTATTATCCATATTGAAATGAACAGATGTTTTAAACTTTATATCTTGCCCTGAATGGGCCCTGGGTCCATTAATGATTTTTTTAATTAAAAAATTTAAATATTTTTTTTATATGAGCGATATAAAAATAGATTAAGCGCTAGCTACTTGATAATTTGATGGATCTTATCCAAACTTTTCAGTCAATGTTTAAGGTATTTTTCCCATTCAATTATTTATGGTCTTGACAAATAATGACAAATATATGTATTATCATGCAAATTGAACTGAACAGGTGTTTTCAACTTTACATCTTGCACTGAATGGACCTCATTATGTCATTAAAAAAAATAATTTTTTTGGTCAAATAAGTTTATGCGTTAAGTTTTGTGTAAAAGAATTGATCTTAAACAAAATTTTTAATAAAATCTTGGTAGCCCATATTAAGATGCCATAGGGTACTAAACTTTTAATGTGAATTCCTTCTGGGCCGGGGGCCCAGAAAATCTGTTTTTGGGATATACTTAAGATGTTTTTCCCATTTTATTTTTAACAATCTAGAGGAATTTGTTCATGATGAAACTGAACCAAAATTAGAAACTAATTGAAATTGACAACTTGCATTTTTTCCTTATATTACCTTCATAAAAATTAGTGCTAGCTTTAGTTACTGAAAAAATAACGGATCTTGCCAATCTTAGAACATAAACTTTCTAGAGTCTATAAATAATTACTATAGGGAACTAACTCTTTATGTTCCTCCCCTCGGTTAGGCGTCTCCAAATGTTTTAGAAATGCACGTTAATAATTTAATTCCCCAATCAATTTTACACAATATTGAGAAACATAGCTTGAGTACAAATTATCACTCATTTTAGAGCCTGGCCATTTAATGTCGTTATTATTCTTCCTTTAATAAGCTTTTAAATAGTTATCTTATTTATCCATTTGCTATGAAACTTTGCACACTTCCGTGTAGGTTTCTGGCATAATTTATTTTAAAAACATATCACACATTGGATTCTTAAATAGTCATTTTTACCGAGATCGTTGCAACGCACGACTGGGTCTGCTAGTATATATATATATAGACAAGAGGCAAGTACCCGGCTTCGCACTGGTTTTAAATGAGGTTTTCTGTAGAAGTGTACTGTACTGTCTATTTGCATGAAGTAAAAGAGTACATTTATCTTAAAGCATGTCAAATAAAATTGCCTATCAGAAAAGCATAGTGTCTGCAATTCTATACCAGCAATCCCAATCTGGCACACCAGTTAAGACTGCACCATCGTGGTAGTGTAATTAACAACGTTCCGAATCCCAATTATTCCAAATACTAGAATTAAAGATTTTCAATTTTAATATAGCTTATATGAGTAAAAGCAAAACAACACAATATTTGGGCCCCAGGCTCCCAATAAGTGTTATAAATATTTTATTTCGCCTGTTGCCATCGCAGAAGTGTACTCAACAACTTTCAAAAATGTCATACTTCTACCTACTCAGAAAAAGGAGAATTAGTGGTTTTTAAATTTTATAAACGTTGGCCCCACATGAGCAGGAGTTTTAAAATTTCGCTTTGTTAATTTTCATCGTGAGTGCCTCCTCAACAAATTTCCAAACTTTTATGCTTCTACCATCACCGAAAATTAGAGAATACGTAATGAGTCTGTTTTTATATCATAACAAATAAATTTGGGCCCCGGCCCCCAGGGGAGTGATTTTTTTTTACTCCTCTTACCATTGCAGTTACGTATTTCTCAACTTCACAAAGTATCATGCTTCTACCTAAACGGGAAATAGGAGAATTAGTAATTTTCACTTTTTATATCGCTCATATAAAGAAGAATACTACATTGGGCCCCGGCCCCCTTAGAGAGATAATTTAAATATGTTTTCACCTATTACCATTGGAGATGTGAAATATAGCTCATTAAAGGAAAAAAATACATGTGGGAACACCAGCCCCACCCTGAATGAGAATTTTAAAAGAATTTTTCTCCAATTTTGTTGGGAGAGTGTGCTCAATAAATTCCAAAAGTTTCATTTTTTACGTATACGGTAAATTTGAGAATAAGAGATAAGATGGTTTTTATTATAAGAAAAAACTACATTTGGGCCCCTAGACCCCAAGAGTGGGATTTAAAAAAATCCTTTTTTGCAAATTAGCGTCGGTACAGTGTACTTAACAACTTGCCAAACTTTCATGCTTCTACCTACACGGGAAATAGGAGAATTGGTGATTTTCAATTTTTATATAGCTCATATAGGAAAAAAAAAACATTTTGGCCCCTGGACCACAGAAAGTGATAATTTAAATATATTTTCGCCTGTTATAATTTTAGTAATGTATTAAACAATATCCTAAAATTTCATGCTTCTGCCTACTCGGGAAATTGGATAATTAGTTATTTTCAATTTTATATACCTCAAATAACGGAAGAAAAACGTTTTTTGGCCCCCGGCCCCATGAGTGGGAATTTATGGAACGATTGCAATTATTGCCGGGAGAGTATGCTCAAGAATTTCCAAAAGTTTCATGATTTTACCTACACGGTAAATTTGAGAATTAGTGATGAGTGAGTTTTTATATGAAAAAAAATACATTGGGCCCCGGCCCCCAATGAGTGGGAAGTTTAAAATTATTTTTTTGCAAATTAGCGTTAGGAGAGTGTACTTAACAACTTCCCAAAGCTTCATTCTTCTACCTACACGGGAAATAGTCGAAAAGGGGATTTTCAGTATTTATATAGCATATATTAGTATAAAAAACTACATTTGGGCCCCCGGCTCCCAGTAAGTGATAATTTAAATATTTTTTCACCTGTTACTACTGCGGGGGTGTACTCAACAATTTCTGTACAGTACATGCTTCCACCTAATCAGAAACCTGATCTTTCTTGAGACGTGATTGTATTTCGTTGTCTACATTTTTTTAATATAGCCCACTTAAGAAAAAGTACATTTGGGCCCCCAGCACCACGTAAGTGAGAAGTTTATTTATTTATTTATTTTTTTGCCATTATTGCCAGGAGATTAATTTCCAAAATTTGCATGTTTTTACGACATGGTACATTGGAGAATTAGTGATGAGTTTGTTTCTAATATAAGAAAAAGCTACATTTGGGCCCCCGGCTCCCCATGAGTGGGAAGTTTAAAATTGTTTCTCGCAAAATATCGTCGGGCTAGCGTACTTAACAACTTGCCAAAGTTTCATGCTTCTACCTATCCGTAAAATAAGAGAATAAGTTATTTTCAGATTTTATATATAGTTCATATAAGGGAAAAACCTACATTTGGGCCCCCAGCCCCAAGAAAGAGGTAATTTAAATAAATTTTTCCCTGTTACCATTGCAGAAGTGTACTCAACAATGTCCTAAAATTTCATGCTTCTGCTTCCTCGAGAAATAGAAAAATAGTTAATTTTCATTTTTTTATATAGCTCAAATTAGGAAAAAAAAATTGGGGCCCCCGGCGCCCATGAGTGTGAATTTATGGAACGAAACCTATTTAAGATCCATTTTTATGTAATTGTGTGTACGTTTACCAAATTTCACTTTCCTGGTTTGTCTGGACCTTGAGTTATTAGGAAACAGACAGACAGACAGACAGACAGACACACGGACAACAAATGCGTCTTATATATTATACTAGAGGCAAGTACCCGGCTTCGCACGGGTTTTTTTTAAAATGAGGTTTTCTGTAGAAGCGTACTATACTGTTTATTTGCATGAAGTAAAAGGGTGCATTTATCTTTAGCAGGTCAAATACAATTGCCTATCAGAAAAGCATAGTTTCTGCAATTCTATATCAACAATCCGAAGACTCTGGCACACCAGTTGAGACTGCACCATCGTGGTAGTGTAATTAACAACTTTCAGCATTCCCATTATTCCAAATAGTAGAATTAAAGATTTTCAATTTTTATATAGCTTATATGAGTAAAATAAACAACACTATATTTGGGCACCAGTGTTATAAATATTATATATAAGTGTTATAAATATTTTTCGCCTGTTACCATCGCAGAAGTGTACTCAACAACTTGCCAAAGTTTCATGCTTCTACCTACACGGGAAATAGGAGAATTAGTGATTTTTATATATCTCAGATAACGGGGAAAAAAACTTTTTTATGCCCCTCGACCCCATAAGTGGGAATTTATGGAACGATTGCCATTATAGTCGGGAGAGTATGCTCAAGAATTTCCAAAAGTTTCATGGTTTTATCTACACGGTAAATTTGAGAATTAGTTTTGGGTGAGTTTTTAATATAAGAAAAAACTACAATTGGGCCCCCGGCACCCAATGAGTGGGAAGTTTAAAATTCTTTTTTTGTAAATTAGCTTTAGAAGAGCGTACTTAACAACTTCCCAAAGTTTCATTCTTCTACTTACACGGGAAATAGTCGAATTGGGGATTTTCAGTATTTACATAGCGTATATTAGTTTTTTAAAAAAACAAAAAAAAAACTACATTTGGGCCCCCGGCTCCCAGTAAGTGATAATTTAATTTTTTTGCTCACCTGTTACCACTGCGGGGGTGTACTCAACAATTTCCTAAAATTTCATGCTTCCACATAATCAGAAACCTAATCTTTCTTGAGACGTGATTGTATGTCGTTGTCTGCATTTTGTTAATATAGCCCACTTAAGAAAAAAATACACTTGGGCCCCCGGCACCACATAAGTGAGAATTTTATCTTTTTTTTTTTTTTGCCATCATTGCCAGGAGAGTCTGCTCAATAATTTCCAAAAGTTTCATGTTTTTACGACACGGTTGAGTTTAATTCTAATATAAGAAAAAACATTTGGGCCCACGTCCCCCAATGAGTGGAATTTATTGTCGGGAGAGTATGCTCAAGAATTTCCAAAAGTTTCATGGTTTTACCTACACGGTAAATTTGAGAATTAGTGATGAGTGAGTTTTTAATAAAATAAAAAAAAACTACATTTGGGCCCCCGGCTCCCCATGAGTGGGAAGTTTAAAATTCTTTCTCGCAAAATATCGTTGGGGTAGCGTACTTAACAACTTGCCAAAGTTTCATTCTTCTACCTACACGGGAAATAGTAGATTTTCAGTATTTGTATAGCGTATATTTGTTTTTTAAAAAAATTCATTTGGGCTCCCGGCTCCCCATGAGTGGAAATTTTAAAATTCTTTCCGGCCAAATATCGTCGGGGTAGCGTAATTAACAACTTGCCAAAGTTTCATGCTTCTACCTATCCGTAAAATAGGATAATTAGTGATTTTCAGTTTTTATATATAGTTCATAAAAGGGTAAAAACTGTATTTGGGCCCCCAGCCCCCAGAAAGAGGTAATTTAAATATATTTTTGTCAGTTACCATTGCAGGAGTGTACTCAACCATTTCCTAAAATTTCATGCATCTGCCTCCTCGAGAAATAGAAAAATTGTTGATTTTCATTTTTTATATAGCTCAAATAAGGAAAAAAAAGTTTTTGGGCCCCCGGCGCACATAAGTGTCAATTTATGGAACGAAACCTATTTAAGAACCTTCCACATATGATTGTGTGTACGTTTACCAAATTTCACTGTACTGGGTTGCCTGGATCTTGTGTTATTAGGGAACAGACAGACAGACAGACAAGACAGACAACAAATGCGTCTTATATATATAAGATATCTATATATATATGTTATCCATTAATTAAAATTTAATCCTTAGCTTTAGAAAAATTACAGATTAACTAATTGATAATTTTGATTAAAGCTAAAAATAGAGATGTATGACGTTTATTAAACTGAAAATTTTAAGGGAAGTAACAAACAGAGGGCCTTTGACAAATAAATCCTCCACAGTATTCTGAACTATTTTTTTAAAGCAACACAAAACAAAGATAATAAAAGTTACACATGCGATGGAAAAAAAAACTGCATATCAACAATGGAAAATATTGCTAAGTTTCATTTCTCAGGTGTTATTTCAAGTCATGTTACTTAAAGGTCCATTGGATTGTGAAAATTTAATATTTGAAAACTTTTTACAATTACAACTATTCAGTGGCGTAGCTAGAGCTTTTGCCGCCCTGGGTGGTCTCCAATTTGCATCCCTTTTAGTGGAGTCAATAACTGATGTCACATATGTGGAGGGAGAGGATGTCACACATTTGAAGTCACATCAAAACGCGCACATTTAAATAAAAGTTCCACTTAATTAAATATATGATTACCGAAACTTTATTTAATGACGTTTTACGTGGCTTCACGTGTGACGATATTAGAGTGCACCCTTACACTAAAAAATATTTAACTGAAACAAAATTGATTGAAAATATGCTCTTTTCAAGTAGAAAATACGGCTTTTATGGAGGGGTGAAAGCTTTGTGATTTCACATTGAAGAAGTGGTCTAAGTTTTTGTGACGACGTGTGACCAGGGAGGCAGGTGGTGAATTATCAGCCAAGATCGCGTGACGTCATTTGAGGACGGCCACTTAAGTCAATATATGATGGGTTTTATAAATTAATAAACATTAATAAATAATTGTAATTGAAAGGACGTACATTGTAAAAGTAAAAGGTGTGGAACATGTTAACCATTCCATGCCATATTTATTAAACATTCATAAAGTAGACCGAATAAGATGATAGACTATACCTATAAGTACACATTTTAAAAAAATACAAGATGAATTTGTTAAAGACCACAAGATATTTATTGAGGTCGCAGGCCCCCCACCCCAAAAGAGACAAAAACATTTTCCAAATTTACACCCAAAATTATTAACAATTAATATGCTTTTATTTTTTATTTATAAATATCTGATTTCTTTTATAAACAAAGAAATTGCATACATTAGTATGTAAACATATTTATGATTTTACTTACCTAACTTTCATAACAGAGAAATCGTGTATTATGATGTCAAAATTTAAATTATTTGTAGTATCTTGTTCTATCTTTAGAAACTATTGCAAGATTTTGTAGTCTTAAATTACTCATTGTGGAACGAAGATAATTTTTATATCAAATGCATTCTTGGCAAAATTATAATGTTGGGTAAATATTTTTCCAATCCATACTATTTGATATATTTTAAGAGATCAAGGGGGCATCCCCCTCCCCGTTTTTCAAACATAATGCCTCTTCTTGTAGTGTAGGTAAAGCCAGGGCTGGTCTTAAGCCAGTGCCACCTAAGCGGCAGCTGTGGGTTTATGCTTTTACGATTTTCATAGGTTCCACCTATCTTAATTTTCACTAATTACCCTTATTAATAATTTATCCCTAACCAAACTGAGCCCCACGCATCCATTTTCACATACTAAGCTTGATAAGGCCCTGCAATTGCAAAGACTGACACTGTGTACAGCCATAAAAACCTGGAACCTTTTTCATTCAATTTAAGCTGTTCTTTGTCAATGGTAATAAAGAAATTTATTGATGGTAAAATTTTTTCCATTAGTAGATTACACGGTATTATACACGAATATTTTCTTGCAAGGACATACAACTTATCAGCGGGTTCTATTATTTTCTTTTATAATTACATCTATGGATAAAAACATTTCTCGTTCTACGAATAGCTCTAAAGATAGAACCCCGTCTCCTTAATTTTCTCCACTCATAATTATTTTCCTTCTAGCACGGCATTCAGTTGATACCTCAACTCTTTAGAATCTATAGCAGCGCTCTGTATTACTATAAGCACAGAACTTTGTTCCATGAAATAGATTGACATTATTTATTTTAAAAAAAACGGGTTCCCATAAATTGAAATACTATTGAAAAGAAAAATAATGCAATGAACTGAGTAAAGTTCTATCAACCTATCTCATTTGACTAGTTACTTCATCAGGTATCTATTTTGTCCAAGACGTTTGAAATGTTAAAATGTATTTTTTAAAAAATTATTCATGTTATAGCGATGTTTATTTACGGATAAATTTGAATTTTTTCATGTTCTTGCGCTAAATCTTAATAATTTTCCATAAAATAGAAAAAATCAAACTATATTTACGCATTGCTTTAATTGGATAAACGTAGCATTTTCAATGAATAACAATATTTTATTGAAAAACACAAATTGTGTGTGCTACTTAAATGCAATAAAAACAAAATACAATTAATTTTTAGTAAGTTACCTTTAAACAATTTTCTAAAACTGAAACCTTAATGTAAATTACTAGGGATGTGACGGAGCTGATGAAAATCCGCATCCGTCGGATTCGGATTTGGCAAATATAAATCCATCGGATTCGAATGTGGATGCGGATTTGGTCAACACTTGGCTAAAAAAAAAGGGGTATATGTTAGAATAAGTTGTACTGGTTATGTATGTACTGTACTTGTTATTGACTATTACCACATGACAAACTAAAACGCTTTTATATATCCATTCATATCTATTCCGAAGTTTAGAAAACTCGGATGAAAACAATTTCGAGAGACAATAGGTTCATGATTATATTCGACGTCTAATCTATGGACAGCCGAGTAAGGGCCTAGGAGTTTAGTTTTATCTGTTTTCTTTATTTCGGGTTTTCGAAAGTCTCTAGGTTTTTTAAATTTTAGTTACGATTTCTACGGCCGTGTTTCATCTGAAAAAAAACGTCGGATTCGAATTTGCTCAAAAAACGCCGAAGTTCGAATGTCGTTGGATTCGAAATTCGCACATCCCTATAAATTACTACTTGCAAGTTAAACAAAATATTTGAGCCACTATGTCATGTAGGTACCTCTTAACGCATCATTCTGCACTTGTCGAAATTCCACGCAAAAATGTCGTGGTGATATTAATAGTATACATTATTAGGCCCAGTGGTGATGTGTTGTTTTTGTGCAGTTTTCTCATAATAGCGCCATTTGAGACGCATACCGCTTAATTTCCCAAACAAGTCGATTCCTTTTTGGAGCGATTTTTAATTTTTGAACGCGTTTGCGTTAGTTATAACAACCACTATGTAATCAAACAAATGTTGCTTGAACCGTTAATTAAGATTCAAAATTAAGAATATTTTGTTTCACCTTGTTTTCTCCCTTGAAAATAAAAAGGGTGATTGTCGGAAATGGCTTTATTTTTCAAATAAATGCTCACAAATGCTGCCCTTTAGATGAGTGCCGCCCGGGGAGGACCGCCCCACCGCCCACTAGCTTCGCCACTGCAATTATTTTTTTTTAAAAATGTTTTAAAATGAATCAGGTTTTGTAATTTACATATTACATGCTTTAGATTAACTTCATATTTAACTACAAAAATAAATTTTAAAAAATCATAGTTAGCAGTGAAAATAAGTTAAATAACACATTACATTTTTGGCACTTCAATGAAACTTCAAATTAATTTTTTAAAATATAAAAGTAATACAGCTGTATAGATATTGTCTGATGATTAACAAAAACATAAAGATAACATTTTTATCCCAAGTGGTTCAAAAGTTTTTAATTTCTTTCTAAGACCGCATAATCACTTTTTTCACTATGTTGTTTTCCGTCATATTGTGTGCCCTTTAAGTGCATTTTTTAAAATGCACATAACTTAAGTTTTGAATATTTTTTAAAATTTATTATGAGATATCTTTAAATATAAATAGTTAAATAATATGTCAATGAATTTAATTTTTTTCATTGTTAATTTAGTCAAAACTAGGGTTTTTTAAATAAAAAAATCATTTTCCTTATAAAACAGCTTATTTTAAAGTTTACACTTTAAAACTTTAACAATATATTTTTTAATGGAGAAGTTTGTACTTTAAAAAAATAAACTCATATTAATTATTAATAATTAATTACTTATTAATGAATTGAAAAAAACTACAATTTCTTCAATTTTAATAGCTATTTTATTGATTAAAATAATTTTAATTCAATAAATTAATCGTTAATTTCCGCAGCTCTAATATATATGTAGAAGCAATTGGTGCAAGAGGTGAATTTTGAAACATTTGTTCATATCATATTTAATATATTTTCTAAATTTGTTGAGACCATGGCACAGAATGGGGAATTAAATCCTAAACGTTTACAAAAAGATAATCAGGGCCACCGGCTACAAAGGGATGATCAGTGAAGGTTTAATACCCAAAAGATTTTTAAAATGGGCTATAAAGTCATAAAAACCAAGTTTGGTTAAGATCCACCTATTTTCTCATTCGTCAACGCTTACACAAGTTGTATATATCTCTTTTAGGCAAAAACGACATAAAGAGCCCTCAGGCCATATCGTTGCAAGATACTAACTTTAAAATACCTGTTTTTTCAATCTAAATCATAATAGATTTTCTTCAATATATTTCATTGTCGTGTAAAATCATAATGGAAACAAAGTGTTAAACTCTTACGGAAATAAAGATTTTGGGCTCACGGCCCCAAAGGAATGGACTTTAGGGATTCAACGCAGTATGACTTTTTAATATGGAATATAAGGTATGTATACACTAAGTTTGGTCAAGATCCATTTATTTTCGAAGTAGCTAAAGCTTAAACTAATTTTAATATAGCTCATAAAAGAGTGTCAATTTTTATAATGTTTTTTCCACACAAAACCATCCCAGAAGAGCACTCACCAATCCTAAAGTTTCATCGTGATCGGATGAATGGTTTAGTCAGCTATCAAGTACATACATACATACATACATATATACACACACACACACACACACACACACACACACACACACACACACACACACACACACACACACACACACACACACACACACATACATACATACATACATACATACATACATACATAAATACATACATACATACATACATACATACATACATACATACATACATACATACATACATACATACATACATACACACATACATACATACATAAATACATACTATGATTTTTATATGAAACAATTTTAATTGGATCAAAAATAAAGTTTTATCAACTAGTTTTCTTGACATATTTTTCAGTCTGGTAAACTTCACGTTATTTAATATTTAAAATATTAAGACAAATTTTAAATTCCATTTTTGCAAGATTTAAGTTAATTGTTAATTTATTTTACTGGACGATGATTGAATTCTTAGACCCAATTTTTGACGGACTATGAATGTAATATACTTTTATTATTTGTATGGCCAAAGCTATTTATCTGAACACAAATGAAGATGCTAAAGTAAACGTTACTTTATGCGTTGATTAAACTTAGTCATATTTGTTAGATATCTTTATAATACGACCTGGAACGAGCTGGCAAGAGAAAAAATGAAAGAAACCAGAATGGGATCTCACAGGGATCGGGATCTCACAGGGAACGGGATTCCATAATGCTATGACATCATACTGTGTTACCATATCGCATCGAAGTATGGGATTGTCTCGGGTTAAGGGATAATAGTGGGGAAAGAATGCGACTTTTATCCCATAGGATAATAAGAATATATGTTATTCCATTGATGTATTGGATCACATCGGAAAACGGATTGCATCACAAAGGGGATTCCTTTAAGCAACGTGATCATCATCGGATATGAAATCTCGATGACGTATGAATGAAATCAAGGAAAGGGATTGCACCAAAAAAAAACAACAGGATCACTTACACAACGAGATAGTACGGAGCTACATGATCCCATCAAAGCATGGGATTTTAAAGGGTATGGGGATTTACTTCACTAATGGGATCTCATTGCACAATGGGATCACAATTGGGTATATAATCTCAAAGAAATTTGGAATTATATAGGGGGAAATGATCTAACTAAAACGGAATTCCTTTATTAATTGGAATTGTAATGTGTGGGGTACTAAATGACATACCTAAAGAAGGTCCGGTTTTAGACGGGTATATCAGCTAGTTTTTAATAAAAAAATGATGCAGGCAGGAATTTTAAAAAAATATATTCAAAATTAAAAACACTCTCAAATATTACTCTTTTTCATTAGGTCAAGTGGTTTGCAAATCGTACATTTTGCCAATATTTTGACTATTAAAGCAAATTTAGCATTGGTTTGCCTTTATTAAAACCTAGTCCATCGAATGTCTTATTTGATTGAATTTTTTATTAGCTACTCAGAAAATCGGGTTGTGAAAACATTATAAAGTACATTTTAAAATTACTTTTAACAGAAAGAAATCTCAACTCCCCCCTCACCCCTCATAGTATCTCAGAACATTAACCAACACGGCAGTACAATAAAAATACATCACATCATAGAAGATAAATATTAAATTAGACAACCTGTAAAGACAATTTTTTACTATAAATCACTTATCTATGAGACATAACTAAAAGTATTGATTATGTTCAATATTATACATACCGCGCAACAGAGCAGCAAAAACATTTACATGCTACTTTGAGATATATATTAGTAACAAACTCATTAATTTAATTACGGTACACTCAATCAATCTGAAATTTTGATAGAATGCATTGTTAGGTACCAAGAGTCTATGTGGAAATTTCAGCTCGATCGGTGTGTCATTTTTTACTTTTGTTTGTCTGCATTAGTGAGTTTAAAATTTAATGTTTAAATTTAAATTTTATTCTGAAACTTTTAGTAATGTCATTAAAAATAGTAGGAAATAAAAATAGTTCAGAATGATTACAATCTTATCCCTTATGATAAAAAATACCCTATGCTGAAATAAAGATTTGACAAACTTTGAACTTGGCTTAAGATTTTTAAAGAACAACACGTTTTTTTGTCTAGCGACAAAAAAGCAAAGCTTTTTAGGATTGCCCTTTGGATTTTAATTACCACTTTTTATAGAAAACAATCTAAATTCAAATTTTAATCTAAAGCTATCCTCTTAACCCTGATCTCTGTCATCTATTTTTTTTAATAAGAAGCTTTTGTTCTGTTCAAATACCGAGACTTTCTTTGAATGCGTTTGAGATTACTTTCCTTAATCTGTACCAATATTACAATCTGATTAAATCTTGTAGTTTAGTCGATTTATAATTTTGGTTAATTACGAGCACTTATCAATGACATATTCTTTCTTAATTACTGGCTTTTATTTTTAAATAAAATAATCACTGAAATTAAGTTAACTTGAAAACCAAAATGTGATTTTTAGTTATTTGTACTTACACCAACAAAGGATATCACATTGCCTATTTAAATACTTACTACTTATTTTATTAATTTTCTGAAACATCTTTGAAGATTTATGTAGGCATGTATTATGTTTCTATTATCACTTCAACATTTTTCCAAGTTTCCGAATAAGGGATATGACTTGAAGATAAAGCATGATAATTTGTTAAAAATATCAACATGTATGATCTTTCTAACACTGCTTTCAGATGCCAGCTTCGCTGGAGAATATTAAGCATTGACAATTAGGAGTAATAAAATATTGCTGCACACTGCTATCAACCTCTATATTAACTTTGCTTACGCAAAGAGGATGTAAGACTAGTTTGAACACACAAGACACCGGCTTACACCATGGTTACCTAACCCATTTTTGCGGCGACGCGGTGGAACTGTGGCTCCCTCAAGTCAATGATTCTTCACAATCGTTTCTTTCCCACAACCATGTTTCGCTTCAAACACGGATTTCTTATCGCTGTGGCTTTTTTCACAGTAGTGTCACCAAATTTTAATAATTGAAAAATTTTTAATGATAGAAAATCCCTAACATTTGTTGGAGTTTAAATTTGATTTGAATTAAATTATTTGATGACGTCAATATTCCATGATTATACTACTGTGTGCTCAGCATGTGTGATTCATTTATTTATTACGAAATTTATAATTAAAAATTCGAATTCAAGTGGTCTCTCATGACCGAAAACAAAAATTTGAGACAAGATGGACTCCGAAAATACACGTAATATCACTAAGAGTCTTAGGGCAGACAAACACAACCCTGGTTATTCTACAACTGATAAAAGGAAATGGGAAAAGTCGAAAAAAGTATTTACAGATCTAAAAGTTGAGAAATCAGGCACTTGGGAAGACAAGTATTCTACGGGTTAAAAATAAACAATTTGTCTTTGCATTGAAAAATATTTTAATTAAACATAAGTGAAACAGAAGCTCTATTATTTAAAAAATAAAGCCATTTATCATTAGTTGACTTGATATTTCATCGGGTCCTGCGTCGTCGTGCCCATAAAAGCTCTAAGTGCCACTTGTATGTAAAATAAAAAAAAGTTTAAAGTCAATATCTATACTTGTGAATGATCTCAGTTCTAAATGATATTGAATGAATTAGATTGAGTTAGGTTTTTCCAGAAATGAAGTATCTCGCAAATAATCCCTTTTTGCTTATTAATTACATCGTCTGGGTATTTTCATGGGCTTACACTATATTATAAAAGACAAAAAGGCTAGAAAAATGTCAAATTAAATAAATTTCTGTTAACATGTTGACTAAAACAGAAATTAAAACCAGTTTCATACATAAAAATTTGACTTTCTTCAGGTCTAATTCATTTGCAGTTTGTGAATGCATTGTTCTGCAAGACTAACAACTGGTGTTGATTTTTGTGGGTGAGAGGTTCGTCTTCTTTTTACAAAATTAACTGTTTTTTGTATCTCTTTCTTGCGTTTGTATTTTGATTTTTCTAATTTGGAAAAGTTCTTTTAAGCATTTTTGTGTGTTTACGTCTTCAAGTTAAAGCACATTTGTTAGATAAATAACATGCTAAGGATATTTATAGGAACATTGTGTATTATTTACTTAAAATGTATAAAAGAAGAATAAATGAAATAGCCTTTAGGATACCAAATACGTACTCGTTTTTTGTTTGTTACATATAATGGGATGATAGAAAAATTTACTTAAAATTAATAATTAATTTATTTGGCTGACTTTAACGCATATAAAAACAGATAAATGAAATCCGAAAATTGGGGTTTGGCTTCGCTCGTTTGATCCCATCAAGAAATTTTTTATTCATATGCCACTGATGAGGCTCAGCGTGCCATAGGTTCGCTATCACTGGTAAAGAATATGCTTTTATTAGATTTAAAAAGTGATTGAAAAGTTGATTAATTGTTGTCTCATTGCCGATGAATCGCAATTTATACGCCAGTTTGTGGTACATAGTTTTAATGACCTTTATATTCTAAATAAAGTAATCTAAATTGTATGTATAAAGTTTCTAAGGTTCATAGCAATCGAGACTAAAGTAATATTTATACTGATTAAATAAGGCCCACGGACCCAATCAGTGCAAGATGTAAATTTACAAACAGTAATATATTATTATTTCAAACTGGATCATGATGGCATTACTTGTTTATCAATATTTTTCTAAGGTCGTGTAAATCACACGAAGATAAACATGACTTTCAAGCCCCCAGGTAAAAAACGTGCAAATTCTCAAAATGCCTGAAGGTTACAATCTAAATTATGATATAAATATAGTCTATATTTTTCTAAATTTTTAAAAATCTAGCTTAAAAACAAAGCTTAAAAATTTCACGAAAAATATATAGGGCCCCGACCCCAAGATGAATAGACGATAGGAATTTAATATCATATTGAACTTTAATACGAGCATCGATTATTTAAATTTCATATTCAATCAATAACCAATCTATTTAATGATATTTTAAAAACTTTTTACTTTTTACCCTAGAAAACTTCGTGGGAGCGTACTAAAAAATTTCGCAAAATTTAATGGCCAAATGAATAAAATGCTATTTATACGGCTTTTAAAAAAAAGGCCTTAAGATGGCAAGTTCAGTACGACAGTTGATTTCAATCTGAATAATAATTGATATACTTTTTTAAAAAAATATTTGTTTTTAAAAATCATGTGAAGTCGAATATGAAAGGAGTCTAAAATTTTTACAAAAAATAGATTTAGGCCTCTGGCTATAAAGGAATAGAAAATATGAGTTTAAGTAATAATAATATTCTAAAACAGGCCATAAAGTTTATGCAACACTTATAGCCATGTCATGGTAACGCTGCGTCAATGATAACGAATCAACATGGTCTGTTCGTTCTCAACATAATGTAGGACACAAGAATTATTCTATAATATTAATGTATTTCTTCATGCGTGCATTTTGTAGCACTTAAAACACGACAACGGCTGAATCAGTGATACAAAACTATTCTTTCAGGGTTGACTGAAGACTAAAAGGGACATTATAAAAGGGCCCGATTTTTTGGGGACATTATTTAAGAATATCTTTTAATATTTTTTTTATCAAATACATGCTCTGGTGAACAATCTTTTAAAAACCAGTGCCCATGTTTAGAGATGTTTTATCAAGTCAGTTAGAAATGCATCAGTGCTGAAAATTACCATCGTTTTTTTAAATATAATTTTGTAACAAGCCTATATANTATATATATACAATATCAATAACGTTTATAGACAACTTCTACACAATCATTGCTTTCTAACATGATGGGCAGGAAATTTGACGTTCGCGTTTTTACAATTTTTATCCTGGAATTTTAAAAAACAAATTTTGGAACTGATAGAATAAGTGCATTAATGTTATTTAAATAGAGATGAAATACCAGTTGTTTTAAATCTCTTGTACTAACTTCACCGTCGTCTCTAGGTCCATCCGTCGGGTGGAAAATCAATGTAAAAAATGACCCACTTTCCGTCATGCTATCGAGCAGAAATTTTGCTTATAGACTTGTCAATAAACTATGCATTGTATCAAAATTTCACATCGATCGAATGTATTGTATTTAAATTCATTCATGTTAGTTTTATCTCTATATAACTCTATAGTAGCCGTCTGTTGTTGACATTCACGTGTTTGCTGGAAATCAGTCTTGCCATCGTTGACCCCCCCCCCCCCACGTTTTACAGCAATGGGATTTCAATCCCGTTCAGTCTCTAAATAATTGTCGCTTGGTCCATATTATTTTGAAAATAATCAATACTTTTAGTTCTGTCTCGGGTTACTCGTTAATTTCCACAGCCCTAATTTTTTTATTATTAATATCACCCCCGCTTTCATTATATTACAGATCATTAACTTTGTTTGAAATACACCGGCAATTTTGAGTTACAGGTTGAGACATACCGATGTTGTTATCTAAACACCCCTCACTTCTCTCTCCACCTTTTTGGTGCAATAATGGTAACTATTCAGTGTTCCTTCTCTATTCACGGGGTTATGTTATTTAACCTTCTCCCCCACCCCCCTGCGAATGGCAACAAACTGCGAATATTTGATGCAGTTTTAAAACGCTTATGTAGGAGATAATATACGTTACTAAATGCCTCACATACTGTTTAATGTACAGTTAAGTCCTTTAATTCGCGTATAACATATGTATTAGAATTGACAGAAAATGTTTAAAAAATAAAGGCAAACCTACACTGATGAATACAATACCCACTGTTCGGTAATAAAAATACAGTACAGTACAGTACGATGTGACATGGTTAAGAGCCTTACATGCGAATATGGGGCGAATATATAGTTAACCACCTTGACAAATATAATGCCTTGTGCCCACACCAACATGGCTTTAGGAAGAACAGATCATGTGAAACACAATTGATAGGTCTAATAGATGATCTATCAAAAGGCTTAGATAATATTGATCAAATAGATACAATATTACTAGACTTCTCAAAAGCATTTGACAAAGTTCACCACCTTAGTTTACTTAAAAAACTTAAATACTTTGGAATCTCAGGTCCCTTACATCACTGGATCCAAGATTTCCTATTGGGTAGGGAGCAAACTGTAATAATTAATGGATCTAAATCTACACCAATAAAGGTTAACTCTGGAGTTCCACAGGGAACTGTCCTAGGTCCCTTACTATTTTTAATTTATATAAATTACTTACCCAACAATATCTCAACAGGAACTAAAGTTAGGTTATTTGCTGATGATTGTATAATCTATAGAACAATCAAGTCAGAACAAGATAGCAAAATTTTACAAAAAGACTTAGATGAATTAATAAAATGGGAAACTAACTGGAGTATGTCCTTTCACCCAGAAAAATGTCCACTGCTAAGAGTAACAAAGAAAAAGAAACACATAATTTCAAAATACTTCATTCATGGAAAAGAACTAACCCAAACTAAAGATGCAAAATATTTAGGAGTCATAATAAATGAGAAACTATCTTGGAACCCCCATGTCAATGAAGTTATTAAAAAATCAAACAAAACCTTAGGCTTTATAAAAAGAAACTTTTACAAATGTAACAAAGATATAAAAGTAAAATGCTACCTCACCCTGGTGAGACCTATGCTAGAATATGCATCTTCTGTATGGGACCCATCCACCAAAGAAAATATTGACAAGTTAGAACAAATCCAAAAAAGAGCTGCCAGATTCATTACTGGAGAATATTCAAAACTGACAAGAGTAACACCATTAGTTAAATCATTAAACCTTGAAACACTGGAGGATAGAAGAACCAAGAGTAAATTAGTAATTATACATAAGGCAATTAATTCTAATTTAGAAATACAACACAAAGATAACTTAATACAACCCTCAAATAGACATAAAGATAAAAACACCTTTCTTATTCCATATGCAAGAACAAACACATACAAGTTTTCTTTCTTTCCGTCCGGTATTCGGGCGTGGTATGGGTTGCCTGAAGAAACCAGGAAAGCCAACACTTTATCATCATTTAAAACTCTAGTAAGAATACAGGACTAAACACAAACCATAGAAATACGTAGGACGCAATAATCTTCTGTACAGAAGGAGCGTCTGTAACATATAAGATAAGATAAGATGGGGCGGGGGCAAAAAAGGAACCGAGAATAGGTGAGGATATACTGTAGTATACGGGAAGCATACCGCGTATCTACTATGTGACATGAGGTGCATGGATGGTGGCTAGGTTGCATGAATAGAGGTCATGATGGAGCAATGTATGATTCAATGCGAATGGATACCCGGTGACCAATTCAAAATTTGGACGAGTACCCAGGCAGCTTTTTCTACAATATTGACAGTCCTAGTTGGTGTTCGTTGTCATCGGAATGGATGTTTTGGTGATCTTCTAATCATCGTCATCATTTGGAAATAAATCTGGATATTACATTTTTAATTCAAATTTCAAGTATTAGATCAAGTTTAAAATTTATTAAATTGCTTAGGTCAAGTGTGTACACGTGTACATAACCTTCAACCCTAGAGTGTAACAATTCTGATGGCTTGGAAGAAATCTAGTAACCACAGAAAATTTAAAATTTCAGTCATTTTTATTCATTGGAACTAGAAACGCGTGTGTGAAAGGTGGTCGAGTAGAATCCACGCTTTGCTAGCGTTTCGAGAGTGATGGATACAAATACCTGTGAAGGCAGGGATTTGTCCCCGAGGCCAAAGGGTCCAAATGTGCACTTTTTAACAGCTAGGGAAACAAAGACGGCTGGGAATTGTGCACCACCTTCCACTTATAGCCACGCCATGTGAACGCTTCGTTGATTCCCAACGAACTGGCATGGTCTATGCGTTCTTAACAAAATGTGGGACGCTAGAATTCTTCAGTAATATTTATGAATTTCTTTATGCGTGTGTTTTGAAGCATGTAAAACATGATAGCTGCTGAATTGATTTACGGTGTTAGTTTATATGCATTCAGCTTCATTTTTAAAATATATTTTGTGATAAATGAAGGCCTAATGTACATACATTCTTTGTTTAGTGTTCTATTATTACTTATCTTGCAGTGAGTGTGCATTGAGTATAAGATAATGTCAACGGTCTAAAATTTTTATTGACACCGTGTATAGACTTGAGCATTACATAATTGTTCGAAATGAAGTTGTGTTATTACTATGTTCATATTTCATGCTATAAATTATATTATCTCTTGTCTTTTTCAGACGCAAAAGCTGTAACAAATTCATTGATTATTTCTATTCTCTGAGCACACTATGGGCACCCGGCGCCTAATGAGTGTTAAATATAGAACACAATGCTGCCAGTTATCATCTAGGGAGCGTACAAAGGTTTCATGACGATCGGATCCATGGTTTTTAAAGGACATTCACACACACACACACACACTCACACACACAAACATACTTTCATTTTTATATATCTAGATAAATAATGACATTAAAGTTTCCGTGGCCCACTTAGTACAAGATGTAAATTTTGAAACATTTGTTTTTTTCATTTTGGATCTTATTTAATATATTATCTATATTTGTCGAGACAATGGCACAGAATGTGGAATAAAATATTTAACGTTTATGGAAAAAAAGAATCAAGGCCCCCGGCCTAAAGGGATAAACATTAAAAATTGTATCCAATGTCCTATAAAATTTGTATATGGGATATCCAGTTATTTTATACGAAGTTTGGTTATAATCTATCCTTTTTTCCCATGTCGTTAACGCTTAAACATTTTGTAAATATCTCATATAGGCAAAAATAAAGTCTTTATAGCTTACAAAAAAAAAAAAAAAGATTTTGATGCCCAGCCTCAAAGCAATGAACATTAGGAGTTCAACGCATATTATATTTTAATATGGGCTATAAAGGATATATGTATTAAGTTTGGTAAAGATAAATTCATTTTCCATGTAGCAAACGCATAAACTAATTTGTATATAATAATATAAATGGAAACAATATGGACCCCCGGCCTCAATGAATGTCCATGTTCAAATTTCTTTTTCACACAAACCATTCCGTAAGAGCAACCAACAATGTCATAAAGTTTCATCATTATCGGATGAATTGTTTAGTCAGCTTTAAAGGACAAACATTCATACATACATTTATATATATAAGAAAATAAATATTTTTGGCCCTTGGCCCCAAAGGAATGGACATTAGTGGTTGAACGCAGTATGGTATTTTAATATGGATAATAAAATATATATGTACTAAATTTTGTCAAGATCATTCATTTTCACAGAACCTAACATTTAAACTAATTTGAATATCGCTCATATAAGAAAAAAAACATTTAGGGCCTCCGGTCAATTTTCAAAATGTTTTTTTTTTTCACACAAACTATCCCGGAAGCGTACTCAACAATTTCCTATATTTTAATCGTTTTGGGATGAATGGTTTGTGAGCTAAAAAGAAAAATCATACATACCTAAATTAATGATTATACATTATGTTTTTTTTTCCTCATGATCATTGTTCAAATTAAAGATGTTGGATCTGAAATATATTTCTTTTTAAAACTTCCTTCATTGTTGACGGGTGATACCCTAGTAAAAAATAAATAACATATTTACCCATTATTTTGAAAATATCTTAATAAATGCATTTCACTTAATATGCGTCTTATGAAAGTAAACATTGTTAAAACCTGCATTAACGTGACCCCACTTTTATTAATGAAATAGTTTTTTGAAGAAAGCCTATAACCTGCCATAATGAGGCTTTAGTTCAAGTTATAAAAACGTGGCTAGTCACCATCCGGACGTAATTTCAAAAGAGTTATCTATACTAATAAAAGGGAAAGCCCTCACTGACTGACTGACTGACTGACTGACTGACTGACTGATTCATCACTAATTCTCCAACTTCCCGTGTAGGTAGAATCATGAAACTTTGGGAAGTTGTTGGATACCCTCTGACTACGAAAATTGGCGAAAAAGAATTTTTAAAATCTAACTCATGTGGGGCCGGGGGCCCAAAAACTTTTTTTGCTTACATTACTGAATCATCGACTTCCCGTGTAGGTAGAGGCATGAAACTTTGGGAAATTGCTGAGTACCCACTGTGGACAAAGTTTGGCAAAAAAAGTTTTTAAAAAATATCTCTCAAGTGGGGCCGGGGGCCCAAAAAGATTGTTTCCTTATATGGGCTTTATAAAAATTGAAAATCACCAATTTTCCTATTTCCCGTGTAGCTAAAAGCAAAAAACTTTGGGAAGTTGCTGGGAAACCACTAATGACGAAGATTGGCGATGAACAACTTTTAAAATCTCGCTCATGTGGGGCCGGGGGCCCAAAAA
>MUZC01001143.1:602913-615339 GCA_002072015.1 Radix auricularia | reverse complement strand
TTTTTACCTACACGATGAATTGTGTAATTTGTGATGAGTCGGTTTTTAATATAAGAAAAAGCTATATTTGGGCCCCCGACCCTCAATGAATGGGAATTTACAGTTCTCTTTCACCAACTTTCATCGGGAGATTGTATTAAACAACTTGACAAAGTTTCATGCTTCTACGTACAGGGGGAAAGGGATAATTATTGATGTTCAGTTTTTATATAGTTTTATATTAGGAAAAAAACTACATTTGCCTCAACCCCTGCCCCCCCAGTTAGAGATATTTTAAATATTTTTTAACCTGCTACCATCGTGAAAGTGTAATTATCAAATCCCCAACGTTTCATGAGTCTACCTACTCGAGAAATAGGAGAATTCGTGATTTTCAATTTTTATAAAACTCATATTAGAAAAAAAAGTTTTTTGGGGCCCGGTCCCCATGAATGTGTATTTCTAAATTCTTTTACACCAACATTCGTCGTGAGAGGGTACTTAACAGTTACCCAAAGTTTCATGCTCCTAACTACATGGACTATTGGAGAGTTAGTGATAATTCAGTTTTTAATATAAGAAAAATGTATTTAGGCCCCCGGTCCCAATTTAGAGTGAATTTTAACATTCTTTTTGCCAATTTCGTAGGGAGCTTGTTTAATAATATTTCTAATGTCATTAACTCAATAAAAGGGATGCGTAAATGTAAATAAAGAACCTGTAGCAATCAGGAATGCATTAAATACGAAAAAGGTGAAGCTTATACCTAAACAAGCAACAAAACCTTTGCAAGAACGTTCAGGGGTCGTGTCGATGGCATATTGTCTAGGATTAACAGTAGTGATTAGCAGGAGTGACACACTTCAAGATGAGAACACAGTACTGAAATTTGACATAGATCTAAATACTACACCAAAAACAACTTCTTTTGAACGTCCACATAAATTTGTTCAATATTTAAATGGGATTATATTTTTCTCCGATAGTGAATGGCTGTGCCAGTCTGTAAGAGTTTTAGGGACGAATCGCTATCGAGGTCCGCACAGACAACTGTCTTTTATTATAAGCAATATAAAAGCCAAAATAATTCTGTAGCGCTAAGGGACAACATCAGAATATATTTTTAAATGGAAATGTAGACGTAAAATCATAATCATTTTGGTTTCGAGATAAACAGAGCCTGTGGTGTTTCTCGTCTTAAAATGTTATACGACGTCATTGTTTGAGCTTATATTTTAATTTTGGAATAGGGAATGATGTCAAAAAGAACGTTAATAGTTTAGCAGACGTTAACACTAACGAAATGTTGATGTAAATTTATGAAAAATAAATGATTCTAATGAACTAAAATTTAATTATTCATTCTTTTTTTAAAAACTCATTTACATAGCAATCTTTGGTTGTCGGACACACTGATTCGAACGCATACAATAACATTCACGTATGTTACTTGGGCTTTTGAAAACAGTGGGCGCCATAGGCGCCCAAGAACAACCTAGTATAAAGATAATAAGATTTAAATCCAATCTTATTAAATCCCTTATATTATCTTCACCGTCGTCTCTTGATCTATCCGTCCGTAAAAAGACCCACATTACGTCATGCTATCGAGCTGAAATTTTGCACATAGACTGGTGTCTCCTAACATTGCATTTATCAAAATTTCAGATCGATCTAATGTTCCTTAATAAAATTAATGCACTTTTAGTTTATCTCTATATAAATGTATGGTAGCCATATGTTGTTGATATTTATGCGTTTGCTGGAGTTTACTCCAGCCATGGTTGACTGCACCCCCACACTCACCCATCCCCCTTTTGCAACAAGAGAGTTCAATTATGTTCAATCTGTAAAAGGTTTGTGCATATTATTTCGAATATAATCAACTAGATGCCCGCGGTGTATCATACGCCGCAGATTTGCACATAAATAGTGAAACGAAAGTGGGGGGGGGGGTGAAAAAACACAAACTACATCACGATGAAATCAGATCAACGCGAATGAACCTCGGATGTGGGAATAACTGAGAATCATTGTTGATCTGAAAAAATGTTGTCTGTGGCTAGCTACTTGCAACCTGCACAACCCTAGCTTGCCAACCAGAAACTAATTTGCATAACCTGACAAAGGTCATTCGTCAAGCTTATTCCCACTCGTCTTGTGCTTGCTATGATGATCGAAAAGATTGTGGGCTATGAACGGGCACAAACACAAACATTTTAAAAAATTAAAAACGTAATGTCTTAGCTGGGGATTGAACCTGCGACCTCTGCGTGTTAGATGAATGTTATTACCATTACACTATAAATTCCGATAGAACATAGTGGATAAATTCAATTCAACGACATATTGAATGTTTACTACCTTTTCTTCCAATCTAATCGGTCAGTGGTCAGACAGCTTCTTGTCCTGCATGGTCGGACCACGTAGAGGATTATATATAAAGATACTTTTATTTTTGTCTCAAATATAAGGCTTTTATAGTAAAAAACTGTTTTTAAATGTTGTTTTTATTACAACCCTTGACAAGCTGAGGTGACCAAGACCCACTTTTAAGACACAGGACACGTAACAGTGACCCAAAAAACATTTTGTATAACCTAGGACAGGGATCAGTGAACTATTATAACCCATGACATTGACAAGTTGCAGTAACTTGAAACTATTTTTAAAAAAACCAGGACAAGTTACAGTAACTCATAGGCTGAATTACTCATTTAAAATGATATGCAGGTGGTGAGAAGGGGAATTAGGGTGATAGAAGTGGATGTGTGTTGTATGTGTATATGTGGGAGCTTTTATTGCGTGTATTGTTTGGATGCATATGTTTGTATGCGTGTTTGTATATCCTGATCAACGATGAATGCTAACACGATCTAGAGCGAATACAAGAAAAAAAACTGGTTGTAGTGTTTTTTTAAACATACATGTCGCAATTTCCGCCCCTTTAATGAGCTATCTCAAACTATATCATCCCCATTTTCGTCCTTGTTCATTATACCATATATCCTGCTTTAAATTATTGTTAAAAGCTCAACACTGATAGTTCAACTATTCACGCAGCACTGATAAGCCAACAGACTGTCTCGCCGTTGAGGTTAACTTGGTCGAGTGAGAAAGGTGGTTGGGGTTAAGGCTAAGGGTGTTTACGGTTGGATAGGGAGGGATACGTGAATTTAAAGATTACAATTTTGAACACTAATACCTAGAAATTAAATACTTTTACAAACATTTTTATCAGCAACGCAGACAAAAAAAGAATATAATTTTAAAATTTCATAAATGTAGAAAAAGAACATTTCTTTTTTTTTTAACCCGCTTTCATATAATTGTTCTGTCTGGTTTCAAATGTTGTAATTAAAATGTCGTCCTCTTCCCGTGGTCTGATTAAGCTGAGAGTTTGCAGAGATATCGATATCCGAAGATCAAACCAAATAGATTCATATTCGATGAACAAAAGAAAGTAAGTAGGTATTTTATAATGGTCATTTTATTAACTATTAATCTAATTACGTTTCTAAAAAGTGATTCGTAGTAGGTGGGTGTTATTCTTCCATATAAGATATACAATTTTTATCCCAAATTTTGACCGCAATTTGTGTCCTGAGTGAGTTATTATTTAATAAATTGTAAAATACCAACAAGACATTTAGAATACAAATAAAAGACATTAAAGTTCTCCCTTATAACGCCATATTTACTAATCATTTTTTACGCACAGCCTGAAGTGACAACCTTCATTTTCATAATTATTTGTCAAATGTTCACTAACCACCCTTCCTCCCCCCCCCCCCAAGAAACGTCATTTTGTACATTCAATATAAACACACACGTAATTATCATTAATGAATCTCTTTGAGGGCTTTGCTTGTCTCGTCGATCTTTTTAAGACATTTTCCGATGCTTTCATTGACTCTGATGTGGTTTGAATTGTTGGTTCCGTGACTGCTGAGGTGTCAGGAACAGATGAATTCGGCACTCTGTCTTTATTTGTTTAGGCTAGTTCTTGGACCTGAGGAGGGGGGAACCACTTCGGTAAATCCCTCCGTTTAATAGTTGGATGAAGGATGCGAGCCGATGATGATCTTACCTGATCAACATGCTGTCCCTGAATAGGTTTCGACAATGGAGAAGAGCGGACCATATCTATACGATTGTTCCAATGATCCATTTATCTATATAAATGTAGTCTCTTATGAGGACGGTTTGTCCTGGACTTGATTTGCGGAATAGCTCTTTGTGAAATCTATATGCAGATTTTGTGGCTTGGATACTGTTTCGTCAAAGCTTGATTTGACCAATGAAGTTCTTGTACGAAGTTGTCAGCCATACATTAATTGTGCAGGTTATTCGCCAGTCGAAGTATGCTGAGCATTACTATATGCAAGTTGAATCATGTTAATTTTGTGACAATATTTCCAGTCACTTGCAGAAGCTTTCAATGCATGTTTAAAACTTTGTACTCATCTTTCAGAAAGTCCAGCTTATATGGTGAGCTGGTAATATGTTTAATTCCATTATTAGTGACAACTCTGTTGAATTCTTCAGGTACAAATTGTTGTCCATTGTCATTATCAGTTTGATTGGGTAACCAAAATCATGCGAAAATTGTTCTAAGTATATCAATAGTAGTAGATGTTGTAGTAGAATTTGTAGATTTTATTTCCGCCCATTTAGTGTGTGCATCTATCACTACTAAAATCATAGTCTTAAAAAATGGTCCTGCATAGTCCACATGAACTCTATGCCATGGTTTGTAAGGCCATTCCCAAGGCTGCAGTGTGGCTTGTGCTGGATTTGATAACTATTTGATCTGAGCTAATATTGTATATCTAGCTGTCTCTTTCTTGATACTTGTAGCACTTGTTTTTAAGTTTCTTATGGTGGGGTGAACCCAAAATTTCTTAGTTTGTTGTTTCTTGTGAATATTGTAGATATGGTGAATCTTTCCTTCTTTGCTTATTGTACATGCGTGTTTATTGCATTGTTTATTCTTGCAAATAGCTTGAATGTGTACTTTCTTTGAACATCCTCTACATATGGTGTCCTTGAATAAACGTTCCGACCTTTTGTGGCTAGATTTACCACAAGAGTGGCAACGAGGGTGTACCACATAATTTGATTATATTTATGAAAAACACTTGTTGTTCTTCCTCGTTTAATCCTTTATGTATGGAAGTGGCATCCTTGGTGGCATGCTCCATAGCCAAGGTCACTTCTACTGCCTTATCCAGAGAAATGCTTCTTTTCTGTATTAATCATATTTGTATAGCATCATCTTTGATGCCAACAACAAACTTATCTCTCAAGGCTTCATCCGGGTTGTCTTTAAAATTGCAGTATTTCCTAATTTCTGCAAGGACTGAGCTCACTGATTCGCCTCCCTGCTGAATTCGTCTGTAAAATTGAAAACATTTAAGATTTTGAGGATGGCAGTTGTGGTTTTGTCTATTGATGAGAGAAGTATTGATGTTTGCTTCACGGAAGCTGTGTCATTTGCCATGAATCATGAAGTAAGCGTCGTTCCTCATGAAGTAATCGTCGTTCGCCATGAAGTAATCGTCGTTCGCCATGAAGTAAGCATCGTTCGCCATGAAGTAAGCGTCGTTCGCCATGAAGTAAGCGTCGATCACCATGAAGTAAGCGTCGTTCACCATAAAGTAAGCGTTGGTCACCAAACTCTCATAAAATTGTTTGAGTTTAGACTCTTTATAATAATAATTGTTATGGATACCTATTTAACTATTGTGTCCAGCGTGACATATAATGGCGTCGCCAAATCTAGTCGCCAATGTGGTGTCCTGAAAGGGTTATTATTTCATTAATTGTGGATACCAACAAGACATTTATTATAAAATTGCAAGACGTTAAGTTCACCTTGATAACACCATATTAATTATCCCTTTTTTACACTTTCGGAGGTGATATCCTTCATTTACATAATTATTTTCCAGTGTTCACAATCCGAAATGCACTACACAAGTTCACTTTAAATTTATGTCATTTTCTCTTAATTTTCTTTAAAGATACCTGAATTTTTGTGAGAAAAAATGCGTTCTCAGAAAGATGAACATCGTATACATTTGATAAAGGTTCTGCTATTACATTTTTAAAATTTCAATCGTTTATTAGCGAAGACCTCAGGCTTCAGACCGAAGTTATAAAGAGATTAAAAATAATTTTCGAGATTTACCATTGGCTTTAAAAAGCACCTTTATGTATAGGTAAACTGAAGCAAGTAGGTTGATCTTGATTGCGTACAACTAAAGCCGCACGTAGAGAAGGAAATGACAGATGAATAGCATTTGTTTCCATAGGTGACGATCAGTTGCAAAAGACGCATATGTGAACATGTAAAAAAATATATCCCTTTAATATCATTATGTCGTAATATTTTGCTGCTGTCATACTTGTATAGTTTTTTTTTTAATGTTTTAATTTATGACGAGCCGACCGTAAAATAAGCTTGCCTATAATTTTTTCTGAATGCTTATTTCATCTGGGAAAGAAAAAAAAATTCTTTATTTTAAGAGAAGCCATAGCAAAGTATATTCATTGTATAACATGAAATTGAAATCAACAATTAATTCTACTTTTCACTTAGTAATTGAGACATCGGCTAAGGAATCTCTTTTCCTCAATTATAATAAAGTGCTAACCCGATTAACTGGTTTCTTGGAGAGTGAATATGTTTCTTTTATTCCAGGAAGGCAATTGCAAAAGGGAATATGTGTGTTTAATAAGATAACTCTCATTTTGTAGTTTGCCATACTAAAATGCTAAAAATGTAATGTTCCCATTCGCTTAACAACAATAATTTGAAATTTAAAAACATAAAATATTAATATGTATAATTCATTTACTTGCAAATTGGAAAAATATTTCAACCGTAACCGTTGCAATACTTGTCCATATGTGGTTGAAATTAACAAGATGTCTTTTCCTCGTGGGCAATTCGTAAAAAAAGATGAATTCATTTGCACAAGTCGCAATGTGATTTACTCAATTACTATATTATCTTAACCCTTAAATGCATAGTGTGCAGAAATGCAACACACTTATTAACCGTGATCAAAACTTTGCTATAGTTAAATTGGAACCAACGCATAGTGTTACTGTATTGCTAAATAGCTGTACTGTATTTTGCGCATGCTCACTAGACCTACATTTTTTTAACCCGGCGCATTAGAGAGCTTTCACTTTGTCGAATCACAGTTGGTTTACATTCCATTTTTATGCTGCACCTCTAGTGATCTTCTAAGTGCGTAAAACGCTTTTCAACATTAAAAAAATTATTTTTGTTTTCCATAAGGTTAGTATTAAAATTAGAATTACTTGTTTGTTATAATTTGCGTGTTTATAGTTAGCAAATTTTTAAAAACCGTATGTTGCAGAACTGCAACATCGTGCATCCTGGCCTTCTTATACTAATGTTGTTAGTACTAGTAAGACTAGTAATATTATTACTATTATAAGAAGTGTCATGTTTGAACTATTCTGTGTGTTGCTAATGCATAATTGTTGAAAAAGCTAATTATATTTATAAAGAAAACACATTTTATTACATCAATTTGTTTGTGTTACCATGACTAATGCTAAAATTAGTCATAATAATTAGTGGCAAATCTATACATTTGTATACTTTACTGTACTATACTCTTATTTTTATACTTATAAAATAAATAAAAATACGCTTGTCTATATATTTTTCAGCTATGGCTATGTCAAATAGAGGTGGAAAGAAGACATTCACTGAACAGAATTTACGATAACTAATTGATTATTCAAGTCAATAAATCAAATTTATTTTCCAATCAGATGTAAAAAAAAGCCAATCAATATCAATATAAAATAACTGAGAAAAAATATTGTTTTTTTTTGTTTTTACAAATCCATTGTACGCTTATACAATGTGTAATCCTATTCGCCTACTGGTTTGGAACTGATTTCTGCAATGAACTGTATGATAGTGAATTGATTTGAAAGAAATTGAAAGTTCATTTATTTCAGTGACAATACCAAGCCTAATATTTCACAATAAATTCAGACTTCACTGCATAATGTTGCAGATATGAAGCATGCTGTTTTTCTTCAAAATACATATTTTAATTTTTGCAAAAAAAAACAACAACAAGAAACAGTAAAATTTATTATAATGAATAAAGAAATAATAAAGCATACCTTAATTTTTTTTTTCAATGGTTTTAAAAAAAATCATGCATTTAAGGGTTAACACAATATTTAAGACCAATAATACTTTTCCAATCATAATTACCTACATTTTCCATCACACACCTAAACTATCCCAACTTAGGCAAGCCAAGTTCTTTCTTTACCATTATAACCCACTTATCCCAATCCTTTCAATTAATATCTGCGATAATTTCCCTCAATATCCCACTATCACCCATTATGTCCCACTCTATCTTATCATCAGCATTTTGGGGGGCGACTGCACACAGTTTTGAGGTAACCTGCAGGTAACAAAAAAAGTATATATTTTTTTAGATTAAAAGGTCTCCAGGGGCCAGATGAGAGGGCCCTGCGGGCTTAATCTGGCCAGCGGGCCGCAGTTTGGAGACCCCTGATCAATCAGACTATTCCATCATTGAGATATTGTCCTTACCCATTATGGCCCTCACTATTGCATGATAATAAGCCGAATTAAAAGTGGTCATAAATAATTTACCATACCCAATCATATCTTACCTTATCTTAAACTAGGGGTTGTAAGGCGCCCATGGCACCCGCTTTTTTCAAAAGCCCAAGTAAAATATTATTGTTTGATAAATACGAAAAATTAAACTTCCTTAAAATAAAAAACAATGTATTTTTAAATTATAAATGCTCAAATCCATCCTCTTTTTACACCATTCCCTTTTCCAAAACTATAGCCTCAAACAACGACGTCATATAATATTTTTCGTCGTGACACACCACACGCTTTATTAACTGCTATGAACTGTTGTACTATGTCGCTCTGCGTTACGGAGACAGACAGAGAATGAGTGAGTGACTTTGGTTTTTATGTTGTTTATTATAAGACCCTATTTATTATTTTAAAAATGAACAAAGGTACTTTTTTGATTGAGCGTAATGTTTGAATGACAAAATATTTCAAAACATCCAAATTGTGTACCCTTATACCAGATAGGTATATGGAAAGTGCGGCTGAAGGCAACTAGAGAAGGTTGTTAAGTTTACTTCAGCGATAATTATATACATCTCCTTTCATAATTGTATCTATGGTGCCTTTGTATTTTTTAAAGTAAAAAAAATAATGATGGGCAATAAATTAGTAAAAGAATATAAATCTCGTCTCTTCAAATAGTGATATTATTTCTATGTTTAACATGAAATGGCATGCATATTAGTATTTATAGTAAATCTACACAACAAATCATAAGATTGTTTTCATATTTGTATATTCAGTTTCTCTCCATGAAAATAAACAACTTTCTATACAACGTTTTGTTCTATCAAACTAACTCTACGATTCACCCAATCGAAGTTCCGCAATCTGAACTAAATTAAACCCTTTTTCAGGTAGAGTGAGGATTACTCTCTTAAAAATTTGGCTAAAATCTGAGCTAGTTGCTCCATCTACTTGGCAGTGCCCTGCAACATTGTCTCATTGTAGGCTTTGGGCACGAAATCAACAGGTGCACCAAATGATTCTCTGTCTTACAGTTTAAGCTGCACTGCCGGTGTCACAAAATAAAGTCTCCCCCAAAATAAAGTCTCCCCCGGAGAGTTTGTTTTAAAACACTTTCGCCCCCGGAAAAATTGTTTTAAAATGAAGTCTCCTCTGTTAAAATAAATCCTCCCCTTAATTTTTTGAAATTATAAATAATTGTTTTATTAAACTTTATGACTTACAATATAATTTGTATTTGTTCTACATGCATTTGTGTATGATTATTTGGAATTCAACAATCATAAGCTTAGTCAGGGGCGTAGCTATTTGTAGGTTAAGAGGGTGTATGCCCTTAAAGACACATATTTAGAGTTGGTTAATTGCCCAGAGTTATTAAAAAGAATAACAGACATATGAACTTAAATATAAAGATGATTAATTAATGCGACAACGTTGCATCGAAGTCTTTCTTTACGTTTGTAACACGAGTTGGAATTTAAACGAAAGTTGCTATTTCTATTTGTGCATTATAATAATTTTAAAATATCACCAGTCTTCTACCCGTAGAGTTTACTACATTTACAGCAACACAAAACATTAGCGAATCCAAGTAGTCAAGGTTTGTAAATTAAAATAAAAAATAAGTTTACTTTTTAAAAATAGTATTTAAAAAAAAACTTTTAAATGGAATTACTTTTTTGTGTAGCCGTCTCAAGAAACACATCACATGCTAAAATTTAGACACACAAAAATTAGGTCACACGTTTAAACAATGAGAGTTGTAGCTAGGTTTGGAGTTATCCGATAAGTTAAATTTATTGCGTAGCTCAGATAACAGTACCGTGGATATCTGGGTTTAGGTGAGGCACGCTAAGCTAGTTTGAAATTCGCGTGCCGTGGAATTAGTTAGGTATAAATTCAATTATCCTAGAGTCCAAGAGGTTGAAGTTGTAGCTTGGAAGTGGGCTTTTTATTGATGACATGCGCTGTTGTGTGTGTGTGTGTGTGAAATGATTGTCATCTTGTTTCCCAAAGATAGAACAGTCAATCGTGGACAAAGTGAACGTGGAACGTTAATACATTTAAAACGTTCGCTAATCATTTTATAAGCTTATCACTTACTTCACATTTGTGTACGTATTTGTTTGTAGGCTATTTTTTAAAATTGTTTCAAAATTATTTATGTTAGTACCAGATATTATTTCAAGTCCTGCAATGAATTATTAATTTTATTTTAATGTAAGGAAAATAATAGTATTTTCACACAGAGAGAGAGAGAGAGAGAGAGAGAGAGCGAGAGAGAAAGAAAAAAATCATGTTAAGCCTGGTCCCTATTGGAATTCAGGACGTGTTAGCGCATTTTCGTATTATGTAGATATGTTAGATATCAGCATTATGTAGTTATCAGTAATTGTGTTTAGATTTTAGACATATTTTTATGAATTTTCTTGTGTAATGAATATACCTGAAAAAAATTATTTAAAAGTCATTTCTTTACATTTAAAAAAAATTTATTTTCTCTTTAATCTAACTACAAGTCACCACAAATGATGACGTAAAACTCTCTAAACTTTTACACATATTCTAATGACGTCAACTAAAAAAAAAAACTAATTCTTTTGCACGCTTTCGCACCACTCTTCAATGCTTGAAAAACTATGTATTCGACTTCCGGCAATGGCGGCCGTTCCCTGCGCTAGTGTTACCTCTCGATTCGAAATATTTTTTGGTAGTTTTAACGGGGTTTTTTAACGGATCGAGTAACTGAGTGTTGATGCACAAATGGCAGGTCAGGACATACAAAAAACATATATACCTCATGGGTCTAGGACTTATGGATGCTGAGATCAAGGGTGATGACAGACGGACGGACGGACGGACAAAACGGGTGCAATAGCGCATTCGACTTCTCGAAAATGCGCTAAAAACACATACATATATATATTAATACTAGGATTTGTCCGAATTTATATAGTGAAATATGGCCGAACCAGGAGCTGGAGACGAATTTAGTAAACATTGAGGGACTACGGATTTGCCAGAACCGGAGTTATTATAAATATGTATGTTTTATGGGTCTATCGGCCTACCGGATTTGGCCGGATTTATGAATTGAAATTCTGTCGAAGCCGGAATTGTAAACATGGCTGGATTCCGGATTCTCTAAAGAGTAGATCCATTTCAACTCTAATTAAAACTGCAAGACCGGGCACAAACCACGAATAAACTGTGGAAAAGCGTAGGTCACAATAATCTTTTGTACAGCAATGTATAAAATAATTTTTATATCCATATACATGTTTGCACATATGAATAAGTTTGTGTATGTACGTAATTTTATGTATGTATTTTGTGTACATATGTTTATGTTTGTACGTATGAATGTATGTATGTTTGTATATGTATATAAGTATGTATGTATCTATGCATTGATGAATGTATGCATATATACGTGCATGCATGTATCTATGTATGTATGTTTGATATTTCTTTTTATTATATTTGAAAGATACACTTTGAATACTAGCTTTTGTTATGAAAGTATTGATGATTGTAGTTAAGGCTGTGTTGTTATAATCAGTTGTGTTTTTTGTTTGTGGTCATAGAGATAATCTGGCACATTGTATTGTGGCATGTATAAATCAGTGTTGAACAAAATAATAATTTAAAAACCAGAAGCCAATATTTAGTAAATTATTGGATTTTTAAATTTGATAGTATGATAGTGAAAAAACGTCTTGGTAAAGTTATTAAAGGAACAAATTATTATATATATACATGTATATGTATAATATATATATATATATATA
>MUZC01001143.1:583578-602637 GCA_002072015.1 Radix auricularia | reverse complement strand
ATATATATATATATATATATATATATATAAATCAAAGTATGTCTTTGTGTGTGTGTCTGCATGTCCTTTGTAAACCATGCATTCGATCGTCAAAAAACGTTTGGACAATTCCAAGTACGCTCCCGGAAAGGTAACTGGCAACATTTTTTTACCCCTCATGGGGAGCTGCAGGCCGAATTTTTCAATTTTTGCTAAAATGAGCTATACAACAAATAGTAATAGCTTTAGTTACTAAGTAATTTGATGGATATTAACCTAACTTTGTTTATAATAAATACTCTACTTGACCACAAATATTAAAATAATACATCGAACTGAACTCCTAATGACAATTCCTTCAGGGCTGATCTCCAAAAATACAATTTTTCTTTAAACGTTTAAGATTTTAATCCCCATTCAATTATAAACGATCTTGACAAATAATTTCAAATATATCCAATATTCTGCAGATTGAAATGAAAAGGTGTTTTCATTTTTACATCTTACACTGAATGGGCCCTGGGGCCCATAATTTCATTTTTTTACTTATACGACCTATATGCACAAAAAATGAATGGATCTTAACAAACATTAGTATACAAAAACTTGGTAGCCCATGCCATATTAAAATGCTACAGGACATGGACTTCTAATGTCTTTTCCTTCAGGGCCGGGGGCCCTAAATTTCTTGATTCGTATAAGTTTAAGATGTTTTCCCAATTCAATTATTTAACAATCTTGATCCATGATAAAACTAAATTAAATGAAAAGATTTTATAAATAGACAACTTGCACCGAATGGTCCTGGGGGTCCCTAGATGTCTTTTCTTCTTATATTAGCTGTATTAAAACTGTTGTGTTAGCGTAAGTGACTGAAAAAAGCATTGGATCTTGCCAATCTAAGTACATAAAACTCAAGAGTCTATATTTAATTACTATAGGGCACTGAACTTCTAATGTTCATACCATCAGGGCAAGGGGCCCCAAATGATTTTTAATGCACTTTAATAATTTTATTCCCTTTTTAATGTTACACGATATTGAAAAATATAGCTTGAGTCCATGAGAATGTTAATAACAAATTTAATTATCTTTCATTTTTGAGCAAGTCCCCTTAATATCATTTCTAAATAAAAAATTAACACTTTAAATTATTAATTTATTTATCTGTTTGTTGTCGTTTGCTATAAAACTTTTTTTTTCTTTTGCACACTTTAACGCAGATTTCTGGTATAGAATTGTTTTTAAAACATCATACATTTGTTTCTTAAATTTATTAATTAGTACTAAGATCGTTGCAACGCTTGACGGGTCAGCTAGTATATATATACATATATATGTATATTAAGGGGGCCCTTAATGTCGTTTTGCTAATATATGATATAAACAAATTGTTTTTGCGTTAATTACTGGAAGAATAAATGGATCTAAACCAAAATTAATATTTTAGAGCATAAAAGCCACTATTAAAATAATATAGGGCACTAATAACCATCACATTGAGGCTTGGGACCCAAAATTCATTTTTTTAAACGTTTCATATTTTATTCCCATTCAATTATCGATTTTAACAAATAATAACAAATTTTTCCATTATGTGGTTGCAATGTCAATGTCCATCTACCAGTGGTGGCCAAACTGGGGATATTCACACTGCGACATGGAGTTGCTATGAATCAGTTAGAATCTGACCATGCACATATATATCCGGTGTTACTAGACATAATTTATATAAACGTATTTATAATAAGTGTCTTTTAGATATACACATCCACTATCAACGTCTTTCATCCTAAAAATTCAAATAAAATTAGTTATCATGAATTCTTTAAGAAGAAATATTGACCGTAAGGGAGATGGTGTTTCTGTGTTAGTAATAATAATTAAAACCCCTGAAATTTATTACATGCCAGAACGCTCACTTGGGTTGCTGTGGCTGTTTTCATCTTGATCGACACAAAGGGCTGAAAAATTTGGACTTAATATTTTTAGCGCATTTTCGAGAAGTCGAATGCGCTATTGCACCCGTTTTGTCTGTCCGTCCGTCATCACCCTTGATCTCAGCATCCATAAATCCTAGACCCATGAGGTATATATGTTTTTTGTATGTCCTGACCTGCCATTTGTGCATCAACACTCAGTTACTCGATCCGTTAAAAAACCTCGTTAAAACTACCAAAAAACATTTCGAATCGAGAGGTAACACTAGCGCAGGGAACGGCTGCCATTGCTGGAAGTCGAATACATAGTTTTTCAAGCATTCAAGAGTGGTGCGAAAGCGTGCAAAAGAATTAGTTTTTTTTTTAGTTGACGTCATTAGAATATGTGTAAAAGTTTAGAGAGTTTTACGTCATCATTTGTGGTGACTTGTAGTCAGATTAAAGAGAAAATAAATTTTTTAAAATGTAAAAGAATGACTTTGAAATAAAAAAAATGTCAGGTATATTCATTACACAAGAAAATTCATAAAAATATGTCTAAAATCTTAACACAATTACTGATAACTACATAATGCTGATATCTAACATAAGTACTGATACATAATACGAAAATGCGCTAACACGTCCTGAATTCCAATAGGGACCAGGCTTAACATGATTTTTTATCTTCCATCAAATGTCATTTGTATCTCCCTTGAAAGTTTGTTCTTTTAAATTTTAACTTCCATTATTTGTGGGGAAAATAGGGGAGAGGGGATCGATTGCGATAAATCCTCCACGAACCCAATTCCGTAATCCTAAGGATCGTAACAGTAATAAGAAGGGAGTAGTTCGTAACACTGTGGTACTTAAGAGTAATTAGAGTGGCTTAGTTTGTAACACAAAGTTGTCAGTATTTAAAGTTAACAAATCAAATAGTTACTAGAGGATATTAATAATATTCATGCTGCTAGGCCCGGGTGACGTAATCGATCATTACGTCATTGCTGTCTACATTTTGTTTGAATGTTCGGTTTACTGTAATTATAAGTTTATGAGTATGACGAATGCATTTACAAAAGTAGTAAAAGTTTGTAGTGCATTAAAGTTGACAATAGAATGTCACAGGAAGCATGCGTTGTTTTCTGTGTAAAATGAGGTACATTGATGGTGGCTAGGTTATATTACATAGCAGTCATGACGGCCAAAATTATGCAGATTTCAATAGGGTACGCGTTCAAAATTTGGACGGGCAGCCGGGGAGCTCTTTTTAACATTATTGACAGCCCTGGTTGTGAGTCATTGCATTTATAATGAATAAATCAACGACAAGTCTTTGCAGATTACCCCAGTTGTCTCCCTTACAATAAAAATTAGAAAATTGTACAGAAATTTGGGAGGGGGATCAATCACTGGTACGATAAAAAAAAATTTAATTACTATTTAGTTAAATATGTTACCGATTATTATGATAGTTATATCATGTAAAATTGTCAACAGAAGTGACACTTATAGTATATAATATAGACAGAGAGCTGCAAATAAAAAAACAAAAAGCGGCCCAATCTTCATAACTTTTATTTTTCTTGTGCATTTTTTCCATCTAAACCTGAGGGCCGAGGCCTCCATAGTCATGGTTCACTTTACAAATTACAATTTAAAAAAAACAACGATAAATCGCATATATAATTTATAATTATATATAAAATATGAAAATTGCGGACTAATTGTAAGGCTGTTTATAGTATAAGAAACATCTTTAAGCTGGGTGATATTTTGGCTACATGATCTATAATTTTTTCAATAATTAGTTCACTTAAAACATCGGCTTCTGTTGACATAAGTATAAAATCTTCAAGTTGTGTAGAAGACAATGAGCTTCGCAAGCGATTCTTAATGTACTTAAGTTTAGAGAAAGATCTCTCACAAACTACTTGTGTAGACGACAGAGTCAATAAGAGTTTATATGCACTAAAGATAAGCTTGTATGTTTTCCCATAGAAACTGTATTTATGTCGTACAAAAAAGCAGCAAATAAGGCATTTTTTGCAAGATTTGCATTTTGGAAGTGCCTCAATCTTATCCACAACTTGGTCGTCTCATGCAGAGTCCTCTACTGAATCATCAAACATTTGGACAAGTTGTTTGTCGGGTACAGAATTTTGAAATTTGTCCCATATCTGCGCAAAGTCAGTTAGCTATTCTCTGAGATTAGTCGCTAAGGAGCTTTAATTGATCGTAGTCAAACCTTAATGTTTAATATTCCCAAAGCTCTGTGGATCAAGACAGAAAATATCTGTGTATAAAGCATTGTGACTTTAAAATCACTTTTCAATAGTGTTTACAATTTTGTCCATTATGCAATTATGAACTTCAATGCGATAGCTGTCTGCTTTAATATTTCCTACTACCTCGTGGGTTCTTCTCTCATCAGACATCACTTTTGATTTGTGTAAATATTTCTCTACAAAATTGTCCTAAGTTGTAATTTCAACATTCTTTTTTATCAAACTTATTATCAGCCCAGGACACATTCGTTTAACACAGTCAAGAAAACCATCAAAATCACTTGAAATATGTTTAACAACTTGACATGAGTACAATCTACATTACGGTATGCTTGCAGTGCATCCATTCCGGTGGTTTGTAAATAATTAGATAACGATCCTGTATGCTGGAATAATCTTACGTAAAGTTTTGTACCGATAACTATAACCATTTCAAATTTGATAAACTTATCTTGTAACGTTTGAGCTGTATTTTTTGTATTTTTGGATTTTTGTATTGAATGCGTCTGATGATGCTAGATCTCGTAAACTTAAATCAATTCAGTGAACAATGATGAGTTTGGATCATTAAAATTTCCGAATACTTTTTTAACGCACTTTTCTTTGGACCAACATCCAGTTTCACCAATAATATTTAATCTTTGGTGTCTAGATTTTTTTGGTGATCGACCCAAACATCTATTCTTTTATACGATCCGCTAAAGAACACCGCAAATGCGTTAAGCAGTTGAAATAGACTATTTGAAGAGGGCGTGGTTTGAGTGGTATCACTTACAACAAGATTTAATACATGTGCTTTCCACCAGACATAGGCCTAAATTTGATGAGCTGCGACGTCACTCAAACATTTAGTAAACCCATTGGAAACTACATTTTCCGGTAGTAGATGTACAGTTTACGACGCATATCAATTGCTCATGGCTTGGCTTTATTATTTTATTTTTAAAAATTTGTGTAGCCTCTAATATCACCACATATTAGTTATTAATTAGTTATAGTTAACCGACCCTGGCGGCCCACCGGGAATTTTCCAGGCGTCCCGGTGGCCAAATCCACTCCTGGTTTCATAGGCACTGTTAGTATCATTATCAGTCTAAAACTGATCATCAAAAATATTAAATCAGGGTAACCAAAGTACGGCGTTTGGTCAAATGCGGCCCTCATTTAGTTTCTAACTGGCCGTCGGTCTCGTCTTAAAAATAGTTATTGACTCTTGGATTTTTTTTTCCATATAACGACAATATTATATTTAATTTTAAAGGCAAAAGTTTTATGCTGTTTGATTACAAAATATGATAATGTAAAATTGTAAAACGATATTTAAATTTTCTGTTTGATTACAAAATGCTGATGCAGTTAAGTGCTGTTTGTATGGCTTTTGAAGAAAACCAAATTTGAAAATAAATGCCATGATTTGTGTTTAATTTTGCCCATTCTATAAGGAAATACGTGTATTTTCGGTGTGCTTTATTTTTAGGCAGTACATGTCACTATCTGCCCTTGTTATTACTTATTATATATTATGAAATACATCTTATATAGTTCATCTTTTTAGTCCATAAGTTGTGGCCCTTTATGCCATCTCTAATTATGGAGGAAATATTTAGAACGTCTTCTACATCTTAAGTTATAGTCCCATTTTTATCCCCACAACATACCACTCTCACAAATTACAACTTGCGTATGTGTGTGAGTGGGAGGGTGTGTGTTGTATAATTTAAAAGTTACATAAATGCCACTCTTTATATGGACGTCATTCCTTATATTGAAATCATGACATATAAACTCAATATATCAAGGGTCATTAAATTATGTTTTCTAGATTTTTACAAATTATTCCCCTGTTTTACTTTAACACTTCGACTTAACAATAAAATAGACGGTCCCTAGTTTTAAGGAAAGTATTAGAAGTTATGTCACAGATAAATTGCCTGCGAGGTTATTAAAAGAACTAAGCAATAAACTGTCCCCAGTCCATGCCTCTCTGAACTAGGGTTAAGTGCCCCTGGATAATACAGTTCACTTACTTGTATCACTTGTAAATTACTATATCACATTATATATAATAGAATAGTTAACCAATTAGTCAAATATAATGCCCTATGCCCGAATCAACACGGCTTTAGAAAAAAAATCATGTTAAGCCTGGTCCATTTTTGGACTCAGGACGTGTTAGCTCATTTTCGTATTATGTATCAGTACTTATGTTAGATATCAGCATTATGTAGTTATCAATAATTGTGTTTAGATTTTAGACATATTTTTATGAATTTTTAGGAACTCTTGTGTGTTGGTGGTGGTAGGAACTCTTGTGTGTTGGCGGTGGTAGGAACTCTTGTGTGTTGGTGGTGGTAGGAATTCTTGTGTGTTGGGGGTGGTAGGAACTCTTGTGATATACATCATGGGTCTAGGACTTTCATACTTCCAGGAGCTCTACTGCCACTACAAGAGGTCGGATCGAGTAACTGAGTGTTGATGCACAAATGGCAGGTCAGGAGATACAAAAAACATATATACATCATGGGTCTAGGACTTATGGATGCTGAGATCTAGGGTGATGACAGACGGACGGACGGACAGACGGACAAAACGGATACAATAGCGCATTTCGACTTCTCGATAATGCGCTAAAAACAGATCACGTAAAACACAAATTAATATATTTAATAGATTATCTGTCTAAAGGCTTAGAAAATAATGATGAAATAGAAATAATATTACTAGACTTCTCAAAAAGATTTGACAAAGATCACCACCCTAATTTACTATAAAAAACAACAACAACAACAAAAAAAAAAGAACTTAACTACTTTGGAATCTCATACCAATTACATCACTTGATCTAAGACTTTGTTTTGGGTAGGGAGCAAATCGTAATGATTAACGGATCCAAATCTGCACCAATAAAGGTTAACTCAGGAGTTCCACAAGGAACTGTGCTAAGTCTCTTACTCTTTTCAGTTTACATAAATTATTTACCCTGAAATGTCACTGATATCTAGACAAGGTAACCATCACTACCACTTGGTAGGTAAGGGTCATACTCTTGCCTATAACATTGGATACTGCTCTGATAAGAAGTAGACGGCTCTGGAAGTCGACATTCACAGGCTGTGCTCAAAAAATCTTATGTTGCCAGCGTGAAGTTCTCCGGGGATCAGTGCCAACAAAGTTATTATCTCTGCTAACATTCATTAGTAACGCTGGAGTTATTAATTTGCTAACTATACGGTTGATCGATGTTTTGCGGTAGATGAGACCAGAAAAGATATGTGATTAATTGGACAATGTCGAGTAGAATATCAATGGTCAAGGTTATGAAGTCAGTAAAATAGGCAGAGTTGTCTTGGCAAAGTTTATAATTTATTTATTTTTATTTAAAGAAGATTTGAAGTTGTTTTTATTTTTGAAATCGTTTTAATGGTGAAAAATATAATATAGTGCTGTAATTATTAGTATCTAACATAATAAGTCTTCGTTGTCCTGGTCTATGGGGCCGTCAGTAAATGACGTCACTCGATTTTAGCTGATTTTTACCCCCCCCCCACCCCTTTGTCACCCTTCATCACAAAAATTTAGGCCCCCCTCCAATATCAATTCACAAAGCTCTGACATCCCCCACGTGATATTTTCTAGATGAAAATGAGAAAGTTTCACAACACTTTATTGTCATTTTAGTATGTATTTATTGAAAGGCTGCACTCTAATATCGTAACACACTTGGGTTTATGTAAAACACTTATAAAATAAATAGTAAGAAATCGAAAAATTTAAGTGAAACTTTAATTTAAAAAGTCGTGTTTTGACGTGACGTCACAATTCTTAGACTACCCACTTTCCCCTCATCACACATCGTCACGAATGTGGGGACTCTCCTCCCCATAGTCTTGACTGCTTTAAGTTTTTAAATCTTTAATTTAATATATCTTGTCTATTGAATGTGTAAATTTTCCATTTCCCGTATTCTATTAATATTTTTAAAAGTATTTAAATAATCTTAAATAGAAGCCCACTGATAAAACTTTCGATGTGGAGGTAAGAAAAGCTCTATCATCTGAAATCGTAATAACAGAAGCCAGGTATTTCTCACCATTGGAATTAAGATAAGGTCAGTTCAGCTGAGCCTTATTTTCAACCGGGATAGGGGATCGTGACACAATGTGTCATGTCCACCTAAGACAGTAAACACCAATGATACACATTTGAAATGTCATTTATTGCCACCCCAAAAGATTCCATATTGCTTTGATTCGTGAAGGTCTTTGGGAATATTGAAACCAGTTTATAGTATCAATGCTGGAACAAATAAAAGCTTAAGTAAAATTAGTATGACTCTTTCCAACTAGAAAAATAAAGTATTCATATTTTTTCTTTCCCCAAACTGTTGGTTCAATGCAAATTTTATTAAACTTAACAAAGAAAAAAAATATAATCAAATAAAGTTTCTTTTTAAAATTAAAGCTATTGATGCAACACTATTGCAAAATAGATTCTAAATAACTAAAACATAATATAAAAAATTAAGAAATCTCAAAATTACTATGTAAACAATGTAATTTAGTCTCTGTGTAGAACAGGAAAAAACCTATGATTGTTATTAAATATAAACATAGAAACGAAAGAAATAGCCCAATTTAAATAATCTAGCAATAAAACCCAAAGTATGTTAAGGTCAAATTAAGTCAACTTGGCCGGAACATTCTTCGCTTCTGCATCTTCAACCACGGGAGTCAAGGACGTGTCAATGTAGATGGCCAACTGAAATTAATGAATCTTAAGAAGTTTCTCTAATATTGGACTCAATAAAACTCAAGACACTATCAGACACTCCCACCCCCTAGCATCACCTAAGACCAGCTCGACAGGAACTAACTATATAAATTACAAAGATAGGAAAATAGTTGGATTATGCCTTTCCACCCAGAAAATGGTCAAAGAGTATCAAAGATTAAAAAAAAACCCACATAAATGCAAACTGTTTCATAATAGCAAATTAGAAGCTAAAATTAGAAGTACTTAGAAGTAAACAAATATGATTATTTATAATATACTCACATTTTGAGAAATAATTTAAAAAATCCAACACACTTTTGGGTGTTTTTAAATTTTATTTTAGAAAGAAACGTTTACAAACGTAATAATAAGAACACAAAACTAAAATGCTACCTTACATCGATCAGACCTTTATTAATATATTCATCTTCTTAGTGGAACCATCTACATAAGAAAAATATATAAACTTGTAAAAATATTTTTAAAAAGAGCCGCAAGATTTAATATTGGTGAATATTCACAATTAAGCAGACTAACTCTGGGTAAATCCCAGAAACACTTGAGGATAGTGGAACTAAGAGTAAATAAGTCATTGAAATACTATTTAACATTCTGATACAACACTGTGAAAGACATTATGATTAAAACACTTTACTTGTTCAATTTAGGAGAGCAAAATCATACAAGTCCTTCTTCTTCCTGTCTGCCATACGGTTGTCTGAACAATCCAAGAAAATTACATTTTCAACAATCAAAATTCCACTAAAAATCCTCAAATGGAGACGCCTTTGAAGTGCTTCAACTATTTCGTAGAATTTTTTTTTTAACGTCTCCCTTAGTAAACAAAATCGTTTAGATTTTAAGTTAATTTTTTTTTTTTTTTACATCGCGGTAAAAAAATGAGATATATAATATGACAGGGCATTTATTAACCCACTAGATGAGTGTTTCCACTCTGGATGAAGAATTGTAAATGCGCATACGCTAACATGAAGTTATCTTTCGTTATAGCCAGCATGCTGTGCTGCGCCTTGTCCGTTTACGGGAACTGTGTCTATAAAAACTTCATTATCATTCAGGTATGTTTCTCACTTTTAAAGAGTTGTGAAATTCTTCTCAATATTCCATTTTAAAGATTATAATAAATCATTTATTAATTTCTTTGCTGAAAAAAACTATTGTTTTATAATTGTTAAAATGCTATAAAAATATCGGAAGCTCAATATGGCTAATTTACTTCTTTGTCAAATTTAAACTTTATTTACCATTTTATTTGTTATAGTATTTAAATTTATGTAGACTATGTGCAGATAAAAAGTAAAAGAAAATCTGAACAATAAATAGCGCGTAAATATGAACCGAAGAGCAAGCTCATTATGGAACGATCAGCCATACACTAAGGAAGTTTTGAATGGCAGGTTACCAAGGTCCTAACTTTGGACTTCTTTATATCAAAAGCTACTGCAGTCGAAGTGGTTGGAAGGGCACACACAACTGTTATGGCTACAATCAAAGAATCAATAAAGATGAGAAGATTGTCTGATTCGAATGCTTAATTGATTTATTAATTAATACGAAGTATATGAGACTTAATTTTTCTACAGTCGGGGTACACATACATGCCGACTGCATGCGAGTCCTGCTCCTGTTCAGGTACAACACTAACCTGTACCATAAGGGATTGCCCCTTGCCCAACTGTGAAGAATATTCCACACCGACCGGCAGGTGTTGTCCAGTGTGTAAAACTAATGAAGGCTTATAAACTCGGTGAGTCTATGTTAGCGAGCCAAAGTAACCAAAGCATCAGAGTCGGTGCTCTTCTGTCTAAACATGGTGGGAAGTGGATATCCACTCATTTGATAAATAACTTCCATTCGCTAAGTGATTATTATCAAGCTTTTGAAATATTTTTGTCTTACTAATATCTTGTAACTGGAGAGAATGTATTGCACAAAAGACTTATTGCCGTTGCGATTTTATAATTTTATAATAATATATTTTTTTTTTAAATCAGAAGCTTTGCGCAGATATTAAAAAGATATAATAAAACTTAAATAGTTTTTTCAGAAGGATGTATGTCGTTTTATATCAAGTTGTCCCTAACGAATGTCAGATTAGTGAAAGCAAGAATTCACTCCAGAATAAAGCTATAGAAATAGTATTGTGTGCATTTTTAAAATTACATATTTATTTAGCTGTTACACAGTACGTGTTACCTGATTATTAAAATACTTTTAGTCCTTCATGTGTACTATTTCACAAACATGTCTTTGTTAATAATTATGTTATTCAGAAAACACATACAATATAACGTTATTGAAGTATGATGTGAGCTTTAACTAGTTTGTTTACCTCTTGTCTTTCATCTAGACTGGTTTCCTCATAACATGACAACATTGATGGAAATGCCCGATTTCCTGGGAAATATTTGGATGCTATTTGTTTTAAAAAATTAATCTTACAATAAATATTTAGAAGAAATAATAATAATTCATGACCTTATTCTTTTAATTAACGAGAGATATAGTGAGTTAGAAATAAAACTGAGAGGGGGAGAAATCATGATAATAAAAAACATGAATATTATTTTTTTAAATGAAAGAAAAATCTTTCGTTACAATTCTACCCATTAAAATAAAATTTAAAATCTGCTTACACCAATGATATTAAAATACAAAGTACACAAATTGTTTCATTAAAACAATACATTTGAACTTTATTACTAAGCCTATACGACAGTATAATTTTCGGGTAATGCCTTCATCAGCACAATTAACATACAAAACGTACCTATATAATTGATGAAATTATATTTATATTCTTACGACAGTCTATATCATAAAATAGCTATTAACAGAAACAGAAGAAAAAAACAGCAACAAACAATGACACACTAAAATAATGTTCGCTTCATAAATTAAAGGAAATTATTAAATTTGTAATGTCATAGATATATAAATGCTACCTCCCTTTGATCTTTAACAAAATGTTTTAAACATCGTCACTGGAGCCAGAAATTATGTCGTAACTTATTGAAATTTTAAAGCTTTCAGAAAAATGTATTAATTTGATATAAAATTACCCTAATATTTTTTCAATTGGCCATGTCCGGAATCTGCTGGAGAGGCTGACCCTGGGTAGGGATGCCTGGAGGTGGTCAATAAATTTGTGGGGATCGCAGGCGTAGAATGACTTTTTTTCATTAGCAAATGTTTTAGTTTCCACTTTCAAACGTTATAAGTCACAGATGTAATGAACGTTTATATAACAGGAGACCTACTCATGAACAAGCTTGAAACCTTCAAGTTATGAACAGTTAATATAATAATAGTTATTGAGCAATAATTTAATAGAAATAATTAATTTAGAAAATTCCCACTAATGAAACCATAAATAATAAATATGATTGTATGTGTAAGAAAATGTATTATCTATTTCTTATGACACCTATGTGTCTGGAAGAAGAAAGGATAATGTATTTGAGAAATGTTGGCTACATATTACATCCGTCGAGAAGAAGTTGATGTACACACACAAATACACGCACCCACGTACACCACACACATACACAACTTCCAGCTTGACTAAGACATACGTTTTTTCTTCAAATGGTTAGATATATTCTGTTATATAAATTTCTCATTTAAATAATTTTAATAATTTGTGTTGATCACAAATGAAGTAGATGTTCAAAACCATTCGGCCAATAATACATCTTACGATCCCTCAATAGAAACACGAGATTAGAGATAAGGGGAAAAAATCATTTTTTAATAAAGATTGAAAAGAAGAAAGCCAGTCACATTTCCCACCAGCTAAAAGATAAGTAAGGTCACATGAATCTGATGTCAATTTACAGCTGTGTTTTGACTATAAGGATTGATGCCCAGCTCTGGTAATTAATACAAGGTTCAACTCTTTGGTCTACTCTATAAACTAACAAAAAAGTCTGCCTCTCCATCACCCACCCGCTCATAACATGCTTTTAAAAAGTAAATACTATTACTACGCAACATTTTCTTGTAGATAGACGATTGCTCGTTGTATGACGCTATTAAAAGTTGATGTTCACTTCCAGATAAAAATTGATGCCGCTTGTTTTGAGGGTAGTGATTTATTTCTCTTTAAACAAATCTACGTCTTTTATAGTAAGTGCACGAGGATGCAAGTTTTTAGTTAATTTAGTTTACTAAATTGCTTAGTAATTTTCATACAAATTCAATCACTCATGTGATGAGTGATTGTACTCGAATTTAATTGTATGTTCTAGCCAAGGGAGCACCTGCATCACGAAGTATCAAATTTGATATCTGAAGACAATAAGACCTTGTTCTTAACTGAACAGGTTTGATATCTGAAGACAATAAGCCCTTGTTCTTAACTGAACAGTGAACAGGTTTGATATCTGAAGACAATAAGCCCTTGTTTTTTTTAACTGAACAGTTTTAATATCTGAAAACAATAAGCCCTTGTTCTTAACTGAACAGGTTTGATATCTGAAGACAATAAGCCCTTGTTCTTAACTGAACAGGTTTGATATCTGAAGACAATAAGCCCTTGTTCTTAACTGAACAGGTTTGATATACAAATCAAAGATTGAACCTCATTGTAGAAAGTTAATAGTTTTAATATTTTTAGTGTCTTTACCAATTTTCTTTATTACTGACTACTATTCAGATTGGAACTTAAAATTAAATTAATTTCAATACCTACGTCATGTATCTGACAGTTTAACCATTCTTTAATTTTGAAACTGCAATGACATTCGCTATTTAAAATAAAAAAAAGAATAAACAATTAGTGTGTGTGTGTGTGTGTGTGTGTGTGTGTGTTATTATTATTTTTTTTCCTTTTGTTGTTGTTGCTTTTATTTTATTTCTCTTTGAAAATCTTTTAACAAACACAATCATTGGGAGATATCAACAGTGTTGCAAGGCAGTTTTTAAGCCTTTGTGTTAAAATTTTAAAAACCAAGCTATTTTCATATGCACTGTACATTTTGAATTCTAACTTTTGTAGATGAATTAATTAAATACCCTTAGACAGTCTTAAATGCTATTTATATTCACAATTTTAAAAGAAAACCACAATGTGTAAGAAAATAAATTATTTATACAAATAATTGATAATAATCTCTGTTTAGTCTTTAAATACACGATAAGGAATCACAACATAAAACACTTGGAAGGGCGCATCTCAAATAAAACATTTATAAAATGTCAGAGGTCACAAAAAGCATTTAAACAAATTATTCCTTTAATAGAGAATTCCATTGTTTTGCTGCACAAAAAGGTAATGACCTTTCGCTTAATGTTTTAGTTCATGTCTTAGTTCTCGGATTACTACCCGAATCCAGAAAATAGTACATCTAACTAATCGGATTTTGTACCCATTAGAAAATGTATACCCAGTTGGGCACTAGTCCTCAAGTTGGTGTCTGAATTTTTTACATTAAACATTGTGCAACCTTATCTTATCTTATCTTATCTTATATGTTACAGACGCTCCTTCTGTACAGAAGATTATTGCGTCCTACGTATTTCTATGGTTTGTGTTTAGTCCTGTATTCTTACTAGAGTTTTAAAAGATGATAAAGTGGTGGCTTTCCTGGTTTCTTCAGGCAACCCATTCCACGCCCGAATACCGGACGGAAAGAAAGAAAACTTGTATGTGTTTGTTCTTGCATATGGAATAAAAAAGGTGTTTTTGTCTTTATGTCTATTTGAGGGTTGTATTAGGTTATCTTTGTGTTGTATCTCTAAATTAGAATTAATTGCCTTATGTATAATTACTAATTTACTCTTGGTTCTTCTATCCTCTAGTGTTTCAAGGTTTAATGATTTAACTAATGGTGTTACTCTTGTCAGTTTTGAATATTCTCCAGTAATGAATCTGGCAGCTCTTTTTTGGATTTGTTCTAACTTATCAATATTTTCTTTGGTGGATGGGTCCCATACTGAAGATGCATATTCTAGTATAGGTCTCACCAGGGTGAGATAGCATTTTAGTTTTATATCTTTGTTACATTTGTAAAAGTTTCTTTTTATAAAGCCTAAGGTTTTGTTAGATTTTTTAATAACTTCATTGACATGGGGATTCCAAGATAGTTTCTCATTTATTATGACTCCTAAGTATTTCGCATCTGTAGTTTGGGTTAGTTCTTTTCCATGAATGAAATATTTTGAATTTATTTGTTTCTTTTTCTTTGTTACTCTTAGCAGTTGACATTTTTCTGGGTGGAAGGACATACTCCAGTTAGTTTCCCATTTTATTAATTCATCTAAGTCTTTTTGTAAAATTTTGCTATCTTGTTCTGACTTGATTGTTCTATAGATTATACAATCATCAGCAAATAACCTAACTTTAGTTCCTGTTGAGATATTGTTGGGTAAGTCATTTATATAAATTAAAAATAGTAAGGGACCTAGGACAGTTCCTTGTGGAACTCCTGAGTTAACCTTTATTGGTGTAGATTTAGAACCATTAATTATTACAGTTTGCTCCCTACCCAATAGGAAATCTTGGATCCAGTGATGCAAGGGACCTGAGATTCCAAAGTATTTAAGTTTTTTGAGCAAACTAAGGTGGTGAACTTTGTCGAATGCTTTTGAGAAGTCTAGTAATATTGTATCAATTTGATCATTATTATCTAAGCCTTTTGATAGATCATCTATTAGGCCTATCAATTGTGTTTCACATGATCTGTTCTTTCTAAAGCCATGTTGGTGTGGGCATAGGGCATTATATTTGTCAAGGTGGTTAACTATTCTGCTATATATTATGTGTTCCAGTAATTTACATGTGATACTAGTAAGTGATACAGGTCTGTAATTACCAGGGTCTGACTTATCACCTTTCTTAAAGAGCGGCGTTACATAGGCTAATTTCCAATCCTCGGGCACTTTGCCCTGATTTAGAGAGGCTTGAAAAAGAACTACAAGGATTGGGGACAGTTCATTGCTTAATTCTTTTAATAACCTGGCAGGTAATTCATCTGGTCCAGTAGCTTTGTTTATTTTTAAGTTTTTTAGGAGTGAATGTATACCTATCTCATCTACAGTTATGTTACCTATTTCTTCCAATTTATTTAAATTTATTGAAATTTCCTTGTCGCCTGAGGCAGAAAATGATGATGCAAAATATTTGTTAAGGATATTAGCTTTGTTTTCATTATCATTATAGGTTTTATTATTTGAGTCTTTTAGTGTGGCTATACCTGAAGGCTCCATTTTTTTAGATTTGATAAAGGACCATAAGTTTTTATTGATATCTTTAGTTATCACACTGTTTATATAATTATTTTGGAGGTTACGGCTAAGTTTCTGTGTCAGGTGTTTAATTTTTAAGTATTTTTTGTGTATCCTTTCTGAATTGGTAGCCTTAAATTTCTTAAATAAATTCTCCTTTAGTTTGCAATACTTTTTAAGTTTAAAATTGAACCAGCATTTATTAATTCTATTTGAAGTTATTTTTGTTGGAACATTCTGATCCATTATGGTTTTTAGATTTGTTTTTATTTCCTTCCATATTTCTTCTACAGGGCTAACTATGCTGAATTTACTTAGGAAATTTTGTTGGAAATTAGAAGCTGATTGGTGTAATTTTATTAAGTTGCATTTATTCCAAAGATATATTGTTCTTCTAGGCATCTTATTTATTTTAGTTTTTATTGTGTTGGTTACCCTAACAATATCATGGTCAGACAGCCCAGGAATTATTGTGCAGTCTACTACCGCATTGTATGTGGGGCCCCCAAAGAGGTTAAGCCTCCTACAAATTACTAGCTACCACACTGGTTTCAACTTGTCTCAACATATTATAGTTCTTTTGATTTTAAGGATCAATTTTATAGAAAATAGGTGAAATTCAAGTTCAAATAAAAGTCTAAATATTTTAAAGGATTGCTAAATCTAGTAGATAGTTCTTATTTAGAAGACAGATTTATTCCGCTCAAATACTGAGACTTTCTTTGAATAAGTTTGAGACTAATGGGTTGGTTTCAAATAAAATCTCAATCTGATTCAAAGCTATTTGAAGTTTATTTTGTGTTATATACGAGCACTTCACAATGGCTTTTGTTTTAAATGTTAAAAAATGATAATGATATTAAATAAAATTTTAAAAGCAAACTTTTTTTAGTTTTTTGAATTTCTACCAACAAAGATTTCAAATTCCATTTTAAGTACTTACTATCTATTTTGTATATTGTCAGACACACCATGGCAGATGTTGGTGTTATTGTGTTATGCTTCTTTGGTCACTAGACAAGTGTCCCTAATAATTATAATAAGTAACACGACTTGATGGAGCAGGATCGTTTGTTGAAAATATCACCAGTCAGCCATCTGATTCATATAAACAATGCTTTCAGACGCCTGCTCCCCTGGAGAGTATTAAGCATATATAATTATTAATAATAAAATTTTTGTTGCAAACTGTCAACTCTCTTTCAAATTTTTCTTAGACAATGAGGAATTTTGGCCACACATAAGAAGAGCACATGCTATTTTTTATAACCCTTGGCTGTGAGGTCACTTGGGGTAAAAGAGATTCTTCATAGAAATGGTTTCGTAACAAACGTTTCTTTCCTACAACCACGTAATCCTCAAAACCGTATATTTCTAATCACCTTGAAATTTAAAAAAAAGTTAAGTAAAATAGTACATATATTTTGTGGATGCATTTTGATAGTGAAGTTGACTTGTAATGACATTGAATTACACCTTTGAAGGAAGTAATGCTTATGTGTATGATTAAAAGAATAGGTAAAATAATGCAGCTGGTTATTACATGCCAGTGTAAACATTTGGAAGTCTGATCAACCAATAACGTGTTTCTCAAACCATTTGTGATGTAGAATTACTTATAAATTTGATTAAACTTTATTATATTTAAGGCATTAATGACAGTGAACTTTTTGTAATTTTGTCACCTTTTCGTTTTGGTACTTGTCGTTTTGTCATGGAACCGTTGTTTCCTAAAGCCCTGATGATGTGGGCAGAGGACCAGGGCAGGTATTCCTATTGCGGGTTCCTATGAGGCTCAGTATGCAAAATGGATTTCGCGGGGGTCATTCTGACTCAAACTCTGGGTAGGGATAAGGATAATAAGTTAAAATTCAGATATATGGGTCCTATGGAAGTGCGAAGCCAACTGTGGTAGCTAAGTAAGCTAATTTCCAATACTGGTGCACTTTAACCAGAAAATCCTATTGCTCCTACTCCATATTCCTGTTTGTGTCACCATTGTATCGTAGAATGTGAAAATGGTAAGATCAAGATTCTAATAGAACGAAAGCAGAATGCTCCAACACGTGGAAAGTGGCTATCAATGTTATAAAAAAAGCTGCACGGGTACCCGTAAAAATTTTGAACAGTTACCCGGTTACCTGTTCAAAACCACGCTGACAACTTTGTACGTCCTATTTAAATAATTTTTACTCCTGGTTCTACATATATGCATCTCATGTCAACAGACAGGTTTAGTCTGTGGACGCAATAATTTTCTGCCTAGTAGGAGCGTCTGTATAGATAAGGCAACACGTAATCTAAGATAAGATTGAATTTACACTCTTGAGTCAAATTATCTGGTGTATCATAATATACCAAAAGTTAATTTAATATAATAATAGTAATAAAATAACAAAGAACAAAACATGTCACGGTGTAGAAACGAAAGGGTCGAATCGTCCGGGGTCGAACATACCGCTGTCGAACCGACCGTGGTCGAACGGACTGGGGTCGAAATATCCTAGGGTCGTAACGTCCTGTGGTCGAACGGGCAGGGTCGAAATGGCGTGGTCGAATCGTCCGGGATCAAAGTGTCTGACCACCACAAAGAATAGGGCTGTAAGAACGGACACAAACTGCAACACCACGAACTAAAAATAACGCGAGTGAACGACAGGGGGGGGGGGAGAACCGCCAATCCACTGTTATTGTCTAGCCATGTGCACTGCAATTATTTTTACCTGCCCCCCCCACCTGCACCAATCATCGCTTGCCAACCATAAACTGTGATTTGTCTACCCTAATAAAAGTAATTCGTCATGCTTATTTGCACACGCCTTATGCTTGTCCTGGTTAATTATATAAATGTA
>MUZC01001143.1:559650-582979 GCA_002072015.1 Radix auricularia | reverse complement strand
TTTCAACTAAACTAACTGCTGTAGACTGTCGTACATCGCTCCTCAGCGTTTCAACTAAACTAACTGCTGTAGACTGTCGTACATCGCTTGAGCGTTACGTTACAAACAAACATACAGAACCACACCACTGGGCTATTATATATTATATATATATATATATATAGTTTTTCATAACCTGAAGTTAAATTTAAAAATTGTTAATCATACTAATTTTCACTTAGTAATTATGACATTGGCTATACTTTCTCCTTAATATTATTATTGATTGAGTGCCAATCAGAATAATTCCACATTTCCTCGAATATTGTGTTATCTTTAATTTCATGAATAAATTTTGAAAGGCAAATAATAAAATTAAACTTTTAAAAATTGTTATCCATGCTAAAATAATAAAAATGTTGTTCTTCCCATTGGCTAAACATTGCAGTTACACACACGACATCGTCTACTGTCGATGATTCTTGATTTTTCAAGCGTATGCGTTTTACATCTGATGTGTGTAGCTGTGAAGAGCTGTTCATTGATGAGACGTTTCTCATAGTCGTAACTACCGTGAGACAGCCATTTTCGCATCACCACTATTGACGCTGTTCCTTGACCCACATGACCATAGTAACTCTATGAGTATGCTGAAGATATTATTTTTTGTCAAGAATACTTTTTTTGGAGTGCAGGTGATGAGATGCGCTGAACCGCTCTTTGACGGATAACACCAATGGCTCTGGTATACCAAGACCTCAATTTGTTACTTGCGATGTTCTATGTAATGAAGTCCTCAAAACACAGAGGAATGCAATTACTTTTCATAATTTTAAAGCCCAAAGAGTTCTTCTAAAGTAAGCGAGATGATTTCAAAATCTGTCAGATACTCATCATAGATTTATACAACACATAAAAATCTGCGCAATGCGAGCTCCGTAAGCTTATAGTACTGGGCATTGTCTAAGGCACGGTGGTCGAGTGGCAGCGCACTCGACTGGCGTACCCCTAAAGTTATAACCTTGACAAAATTAATCGACCGTTTCGAGTTCTACTTTTGTGAAGCTACGTTAGGGATACGCAATCCATTTATTGCGTAAATGTTGATTTGTTTGTAACTTTGAAATATAAATATCTTTAGAATTTTGAAACTCCCTGGCATTTTTAAACAAAATTTGTGGATTAAATTGAGTTCTGAATATCCTGAACTTTCCAATATTACTATCAAAGCTTTTCTTCAAATTTCTTCATTTTGACCATGTGAGACTGGTTTGAGGGTTAAACAATAAGATAAAGCACAGGAAATGTGCGAATGCTCGTTCTTCATTGCGTCTAGCTTTGTCCTCAATCGAGCTACGACCCATATAAACAAGTTAAACATTCAGCATTAACTCTCAAAAGACCTCAGGTTTTTTTGTTTGTTTTTGTAGACATTTTAAGGTACGAACCATTTTATAATTGGTGTCATTTGTATAATTTTGAAGCTATCTTCAAATATTATATATCAATTTAAAGATATTTGAATGCTTTTTAATTCTAAATAGGTTTTATTTATAAATTATGTTAATGACATTTTTTTAAAAAACCAAATTTTGTTTTCATAATTTCAAAGTAAAATAGGACATTAAAATTTCTCAAAGAAGGAAAATTTTACATGCTACCAAGTATGGAAATAAAAGTGTTATTTTATTATTATAGATTAATTATTACAAATAAGATTCAAATTTGAAGAGAAAATATTCATAAATAAAAAGATACACTTTTTTTAAAGATACAATGTCAGAAAACCTCGGCTAAAAAGAATAAAAATTCATTTTGATATTTTTTTTTAAAAAGGAAAAACACATAGATCTACTTGATGAAAATATCTCTTTGAAAATTTAACCTAAACGAATTAAGTATATAAGCTTTGTAAAATAACTATTTTAGCATGGAAATATTTCTTTAAATCATAATATAGACATAACCAAATGATTTAAAATATAACTAAATACTGGTGTAACGCATTATGAAATTCTTGTTAACAATTTCTATTATTATTTAAAACACACATATATATCACAAAAACACATCTCGAATGTTTGGAACACATAACCAACAATAACACTCAGTTCCTTAAATTCTTCATTTACTGTTGTCCTTCTATTCGCAAATTTACATTAGTATTGTGAGTGAAAATTATATACAAATTAAATTGTCTAATTGTTCTGCCTTTGAACAGTAAGTAACTGATTATCCTGAAATCACCTATAATATAATAAATCTTGCACTTTGTATTTAAATAAATATACAGTAATCTCAATTGGCATAACTTTTCACACTTAATTTCATTATAGGCATCGGACATTTTCAGGAAACTCATTACTGTTCCTTGTTATAAATTCACGACTTTTTAATCGAGTAATCGTTAAAAATGTATTTCAACTGATTAAAATTTGTTTAAATTTAAGGTAATATTTCAATTTTTTCAAAATTTATCAATAGTTTATATATTATTTTTACCTAGATACTTTCTTTCGTATTATTATTATTTATTTAGGATTGAAAACATAAATAAACAGGTTTTCCTTCTTTATTTCTTGCATAGCAGAACAAATTTTCTGTGTTGCGTCACAAAATTCGGGAACCATGGAATTACAGCGACTTAGCAGATTTCGCAAAATAATGAGTCGCAACTTAACAGAATCTTTATATGTGTGATAAAACATAATTAATCGAAAATAATAGATTAATCGGATGAATATCTCCCGATTAATGGAACAAACATTTTTTTTAAAAAATCAGTACCAGCTCTACTTTATCCAAAAATTTAAAAAAAAAAACACAAAAAAATTGTGAAGTAATTTAAAACTTATCTGCAGCATGTTGTCCCAGAAAACACTAAACAGAGAGAGGACAATATTGAGAAGCAAGAAGAAGGATGTTGGGACAGGTGCCAACATTTCCATGAGAATGCCACGTAGAGGCAATGTGGTGTAGGGTCACTTAATTTAAAATTAGCCTATTCTCACGACTTACTCTTCTGTGCGTGGTATTTCAGATCATTATAACCCATGGGATCCATGTTTCTTGAATTTGTTGAAGACAAGGCTTTTGGGTGGGGCAACGTTGTGTATCTTTCAGATTCATCCCTATCTAATTCATAAACATTTTAGCTACCTAACCTGATTGCAGTTCCACCCCAATTTATTGCATTATGATGCTGTCACGGCAGCTGGTATTTCATAAATATAATTCATTAAATTCCAATAGACTTCTGGCAGATGAAAGTCCTATTTAAAGACTATAACGCCCTAAATAAACTGTCTCAATGCTAGTGAATAATTGATTAGCTTCTCCAATAACTCCAGATAACGTCATCACGCGTGCAACCTTTGGTCGCAACACAACTCAATTGTTCGTTATCCTTTTCAACTATTTTAATTATATCATAGTAAAAGCTTAATTACACAGCAAAACTCAACGTGTCATTCACAAAACTAATTTTAACATAAAGAAACCTTAAAATTCTCACAAAAATTGCTTGCATAGTCTGTCCATATAGATCTATGACTATTATCTGATTTTTGTCCATCACAATATCTTAAAATTACAAACCCTAATTTTTTTAGTCTCCAAAAATCTCTATTCATTAAAAAAAACACACACTATTTAAGGAAAATATACTACTATCTAAAATGTATATTCAAAGCTTTTTTTAACAAATGAAATAGTGTTTTTGGCCCTTCCTTTCTTTAAACTGATAATAATGTTAAAGAATAATAATTTAAATTAGACGATTCTATTAGACTATATTCAAAACAGAAATACACACGTTAAATAAATAATTCAACTGTAGTTTTAAAAAGCTCAGTGTAATCACGTCTTTAGTTCTTTGAAGTTGTCGACTTTTTGACTGACAAAATCAGTTTTCTAAGGAGTTGAAATAATCTTTCATTTTGTGCCCACGGCTGATATCCAGGAACCTGATATTGTGTGCAAGGATTCTGTGTATGTCTTTATTAAATAGTTTTGCTGTTATCATTCCTATGGCTGACTGATCAAACCTATTTCAGAATAAATACAATTTTTACATTGTTCACGAAAAGTATATAAACCAATTTCTTCAATTTCAAACAGTTGTGAAATATTATTACGTTTCCCTTTGAACTCAATTATAAAAAAATTTTATTAAAAAAAACGAAACAATAAAAAGAAACACCGTGCTTTACCTATTAGTAATACTCTAGCCAGCAAGCCTTTCAGTTGTGTATATATTTTAACTATATTTTTTTTTAAAAGCTAAAACTAAAATATAGTAACTATTAGTAATCTGTTAGCACGTAAAACAAAATGCCTGAAACTCCAAATACCACGCAAAAGACACAAATAGTTACTATAGGTTACTCTAAGACACATAAATAATTTGAAATATATAACATATATGAGCATTACAATAATACCATAGTTTATGATAAATAACTAAACTAAACTAGACCAACTAAACGTCATACAACCAGATGTACGCCCTTGTTACTTTATTATTTGGCGCTAGAAATAATAAAATCAATTTAAAATTCTTTTACAGTAGAAGTCCGATAATCCGGCACGTTCGGGACCGGCTCGGTGCCGGACTATCGAAAATTCCGGTCTATCGGGCGGTGACCCTTCTTTTTAGTGTAGGCTTTGCCGTAAAACAAATCAACTATGTTTCTTTTAATATCATTAATAGTTGATGAGCCAATAATAAACTCATTCATTAAAACATTTCTATTTTCAACTTTTTCTAGCCGATTGATGATTTGAAAACATGGTCACTGTATAGTTAGAACGAAACTCACTTTGTTTATAAGAAAGTTTCAAAACTTATATACGTCACTACAGATGTACTGTATTACAGTAGAGAGTATTGAGACACAGTTTATTTACTGTGATCTGAAAGGAAACAAAACAACAACGCCCCCCCCCCCCCCAAAACAAAAAATATTTAAAAAATGGTGAAGACGCTTTGGGATTATCTTATCTTAGATATACAGACGCTCCTTCTATGCAGAAGATAATTGCGTCCACAGACCATGAGAGATGATCTGTTGGCAAGTGATGCAGCGGTCACAAGCCACGGCTATAAGGGTTCCAAGCATAACCCAGCCGCCTATCTATTGTCTAGTTAGGTACCCATATAGAGCTGGGTGACTCGGGGACTCCTGAGACCCCGGGAACAAATCCTCGCCTTCGCGTGGTTTCGAACTCGTGACCATCGGTACGCCAGTCGAGCGCGCTACCACTCGACCACCGTGATTAACTGTGCTGCACTGCACTTGTATTTGTCGTGACAGCTGAGACTAACCGGCCGCTAATTGTTTCCGTAAAATACCGAGCGCTTCCGGATGCTCCCGAACTATCCCTAAAACTTCCGAATAGCTCTCGGGCGTTTTTATTTGCTTTAAAGACACAGTTTTGGAGAAAACTCAAAATTTTAATTTTCCGAAGCGATGCCGGACTATCGGGCATTCCGGACTATTGGATGCCGGACTAATGGAGTTCTCCTGTAATTACAAATCAATTATGGAGCTGACAAGACAAAGCACAAATTTAATTTTTAAAATTTTGACCATTGACCAATGCCAACACTTACGAATAATAATACGAGTTTGTAAACCCCTTCACAGTCTTGTCCGTCGGGGTTGCATCGTCCCCGGGGGAAACAAAAGTAAATTCTACAACCCGTAAAAAAGCTTTTGACTTTAAATACCTCATATAAAACACCTGAATAAAAGTAATGAGTATGTTCAATATGATACACAACGCGCGTTAGACCAGCGTAAACATTTACAGATCGGAAAAATATAACACTATGGTCTGTGCCATTTTGGAGATAGTAGGTGAAGTCATGGCACGTGGCGGCAGAGTAGTCCTACAGTATATCGCCGGACACTGTGGTACGACCCAATCAGACAGGGTCGACACACTGGCGAAGGCAGGCGCAACCCAACCCGAAAAGACATTGACCCAGCTGGGGTCAAGTCGTGGCTAAAAGACCATTTCCGCGAGAAATGGCGTGAGGGCTGGGCGAACGGGAATACGGCCAGGAACGTACACCAGAAAATGCCGCGACCGAGTAAGAGCGACCCCTGGTGGAAACTTGAACTTAGTAATCAGATACTAATAGTACGGATGAGGACTGATCATTGTCCAATACAAAGTTACTTGTATAATTTGACAACAGAAGGGAATTGGCCTGTCGATTGTGTGGCTGCCCCTTAGAGACGGTGGCCAACGTACTCGAGTGTTGCCCCGAGTTGCACGGGGTTTTGGAGGGTGAAGTTGCGTTACCTGCAGAGGATTACCTCTATGGCGATGCCCGCTTGATGAGGCTCGCTTGCGATAGATTGAACCGGGTCTTAAGAGCCTAACGGCTCGACCCAAAAGAGAATGCACATTAACAATAACACTATGTTCAATAAAATAAGCACCACATAAAGTATATTCAATATTAATATGCACCACGCGACAAACTAGCATAAACATTTACGTTACATAGAGATTCATAGAGATATTCGGAAGATTCATTAATTTAAAAACAATTACAGTAATTCGATAGATATGAAATTTCTATAGAATGCATTGTCAGGTGACAAAAGTATATGATAAAATTTCAGGTCGATAGGATCCCGGGAAGTTTGACAATTTTTACTTTTTTTTTCATCGGGACCATGCGACCAAGACAGACAGACAAGACGGTGGAGTAAATATAAGGGATTTTAAAGTGATCCACTTCCCGGGGACACGTATTATACAAGCTTTTTGAAGTTGATTATCGAAAGATGCCGTCTTTAAAATATCACTCAATCAGGGTCCGGGGGCCTAAATGTAGCTTTTTCTTGATATGAGCTATATAAAAACTGACTCATCACTAATTCTATAATTTTTCGTTAAGTGGAAGCGTGAAGCTTTGGAAAATTGTTGAGTATACTCTCGTGATGAAAACGAAACAAAAAATCTTTAAATTATAACTCTCTGGGGCTCTCATTGCAGCTTTTTTTCTAATATGATCTATAGAAAAATTAGTTTAAATTTTGGTTACGTATTAAATGGATTGATTTTGACCAAACTTGGTACAAAAAACTTGATATTAAAATTCCATAAGGAAATTAATGTCCATTCATTTTAGGTAGGGGGCGCTTAATCATTTTTGCCTAAACAATTATTCTTTAATTACACATTTCATTTTACTCGATTTGTTGAAAAATATTTCCATCATGATCCAGACTGAAATAAAAAGGTGTTTGAACTTTACATTTTACCCCAATTTGGCTCGGGGCACTTAATGTCTTTTTTTTTTCTTAAGTAAGCTGTATAAATATTGTGTTATCCGATTGCCCTGAAACTTTAAGATATTGTTCATTAAGTTCCCGCGAAAGTTTATGTCATAATTGTAAAAAAAATACTTATTAAGGGCTGTGGCCAAAAATCTCATTTTATTAGAAACGCTATATAAAAAATATTTTTAACAGGGGTTACTGAATATTGACCAAACTTGATACATTCAAATTTGATAACCAATTATCGGATACTTAAATTCTAATGCCGATCCTTCTGAGCCGGGGCCCCTAATATTTTTTTCGTAAACCTTTAATTCTTTATTCCCCATTAATTAAAAAAAAATTCACATATTTCCACCACGATCCATGTTGAACTTTTCATGGCTATCTTGCACCGTTAGGCCCGGGGCCCTTAATGAGATTTTTCTTCCAAATTGGTAACAACAAGAATAGTCATCTTAATCCAACAGGTGATACTAACAAAAGAAATTAACAGGTGTTTTTAGATTTAAATCTCGCACTAATTGGTCTTGGGTCCCATTAATTCCCTATTTTATACGCTGTATAAATACTTTTTTTATTTACTGATCGACACAAAACTTTAGAATATTTTTGATGACACATATTGAGAAACTGTGGGGCAAAAGAAGTTAAACAATAAACAGGTTTAATTTCGAAATTATTCGCGTAACGGACTTAACGGTCGACAACAATGTTGACAAAGTTCGCCATATTAAACCTTCTCTTTTATTTTCACATCTTCATATTTGCGGTAATAATGTGTTAAACATTTGTGAGTTACAGTTCCAACAGATAGATTATCATTTTATAATATTTTATTTGATAAAAGAACAGCAATTTTGCAAGAATTCTTTTCATTTACATATTTTAAGAAATGTAATTACCTGTGACACCTGCGGTCAGCAACGGGTTTTGAGCAACTGGTAACTGTCTTAGGTGTACTGGACACATACAAGATGGTTCCAATGCACAGCGGGCCCATGGTTCTAGTATGGCATGTACGATAAATGGGTCGTTTTTGTACATAGCATTGCCTGATTCAAGCTCGGGAAATGGAGCAAAAGCACATGGTTCCTCTCCAAAGTAATCAAACGTCTTTAGAAATAAAATGTTTTGAAATTTGACAGTTAAGAGTGTTTATTAATAACGCCATTTAGAATAAATTTCACGACAGGTTCATAACAATTTAAAATAAGGGATTTTGAAAAATATATAATATTTCTAAGTGCCAGGCTTGTCCAATGGAATGTTATTCCCATGGGATTCCCATGGGAAACGTCCCATGGGATGGGAAGGTACAGCACATATTTGTATTTTCCAATGTATTTACAGGCTTGTCTGGGTTTTTCTCAATTTGACGAGTGGTAACACGGAATGATACTGAAATGGCATAAACTTAATCAATTTTGGCTTTTTGCATGTCTCTTTGTATATGTAATCCTATTTAGTAGAGACTAAACCTAAACTTTCATAAATTTCGTAATTTTATTTGAACTGTATTCCCTATTAATATTATAATAGTAATCTCATGGGATGTGATGGGATGGGACAGGAATAAATTGCCCTGGGATGGGATGGGATGGGACAGAAAAATATGCCCCATGGACAAGCCTGCTAAGTGCTAAGAATTCCATACCGGCTAGAGTAAATAAATAAAAATATAACAACGCTTTAACATTAATTATTTTTTTAAAAACGAATAAGCCGGTAACAGCCGGTTAAAAAAAAAAAAAGTTGTGTAACCTGTCTAATTGTATGCAAGGGGATTCTGGAAAGTCCGTCACTTCTGTGGTATTGCAAACCGACGATTTTCGTCAAATTCAAAACTTGATACATGTCCGGATGCCATCGAATGGATGCATCTTGGTAAACGAGAATTTGACGGACTTTTTCCATGGTAGCCTGAGTGGTATAAAGGTGAAGACTCAAGCATTTTAAGTGAAATATTTCATTACATTTATTATTAATATTTTTTTTTAAAAATTAGCTACACAATTTTCTGTTAGACATAAGAAATTATCATTTATGGTTATATAGTATTTTAAGGGTCCGCGTTGCTCTCTCTCTCTCTCTCTCTCTCTCTCTCTCTCTCTCTCTCTCTCTCTCTCTCTCTCTCTCTCTCTCTCTCTCTCTCTAGCATCCCCCAACTCACAGAAAGGTTATAAATCTTGGGGTAAGTTCTCCCGTGGTGTAGAAGACCAAGGCAAATATACAAAGTAAATTATAACATTCACGATGGAGAAAAGTGTGATTCTTTAGATACAATCGGCCATTTTCTTTAGTTTGATTATGGTTCTTTTCATACAAATTTTAATAAACGAACCGAAAATCATAAATGTATTTTGTGTACATGAGGCTGACACCATTCCGAAATTCGGTGTGTATGTACACATGCTACTATGTTGGTGCTTTAAGTAATTAGAATACGCTTTTTCGTTTTCCAACTTTATGATATAAGATCATTAAGATTAGCTGTATGCAAGATTAATCAATGAAAGAAAATTAATATGTCATTCTTGCTTGACAGCTACTGATGAAATGCCACTCCAGATTCAACACATTGCCCATGTACTATACGTAGGTGTAGACGATCAAATGGAACATAAAATACCTTGTTCCAAATACTTAGTTGTACGGCCCATTATTGCAAATACAATCGAAAAGGTTAGTGAATTATAAATAATGAAATCCTCAAAATTGAAAAAGGCTTCATCTGAACACACGTAATTTAAAATAGTTGTATGCAATTTATGCCATAATGCCTCGCTTGAAGTTCATCCAATCCTTATGTGAATCGTCATATCTCAACCAATGGATAATTTTGAGGAGATAAGGAATCCGGCAGTTTATAGATTGATGACTGGGAGAAATGAATCAGCGATGTGTAAGGGGGTTTCTAATATTATTTAGTTAATATGCGTAAAGAAAATTATCGTGGAGAAATGGGCACTTTAGGAAATCCATGAACCAGGATGCCAATAAAGAAAATTGCAACATTTTAATAAACATTTTATCAAATAACTTGAACACATCAGACGTTTACGTAGAGTAACACCAATATTTTTTTAAAAATGTTATTATAGATGACATTGCTTTTTTGGTTAGCTTTAGTGATTTAATCACACAGTGAAATTTGTGTAAAAAAAAACCAACTGTAAATAGTTTTTTTTAAATTATTGATAACAGAAATATTTTTGCTGTATATTACCTCTTGAGTTGGTGATATTAAATGCATTTCCTTTAATAATTTGCCGTTTATTTTAGAGTGTACTGACCCGAACAATCAAAGGTTTCCACGCGTAGCACCCGTTAGTCTTCACGTGTGGAGGAAATTTCTCTACAGGAAACGTTATGACGCGACATCGGCAGTGTTTCTCTGTCTTGAGGGGAAAAACAACAACAAAAATTAAAAATTGTTTGTTTGTTTGTTTGTTTGTTGTTTTTTTGAGCTACAGTTATCCCTCGCTATATTAATGGATGCAGTTTTAAAACTTCTATGTATGAGATTATATACGGTACTAAATGCTTGTCAAATAATTTCTAAAAACACCCTTACTCTTGAAAACAGTAATAAAATAGTAACATTACTTGCAGTTATGATTCACTGTTGTAGTTGTAATAATGTGGATGCATTTGAATTTTGTACTGCAAAAATATTTAAATAAAAACGAGCTTAAGTACAGGAGGACAGTAACACCGTACAGCATAGTCATGTATTAGAATTGACAGAAAATGAACTAAATATTTTGGCAAACGTATTCAAACATTATACGCACAGTTCAGATAATAATAATATAGTACAGTGTGATATAAGGTTTACAGACTATTCCACGAATGTGTGGGGGCCGCAAATGGGGAACAAAAATTAGATGAGGATATACTGTAATCGGATTCTTTAAACAGCCATCTGTTTCAGAGCAAGTTTGTTTTTATTTTTTATTTAAAAAATTAAGCTCTAAAAATAGTCGGTTTGTTGTAAATCATTTTACTAATTTTTCAAAATATTTTTATTGCTTGAATTGAACATGAATATTGCAAGTAAAATTTACCTTTTCCCGTTGTTCTTTTGTAAGCCCAATATCAAATAATACCACAGTGATATTAGGCAACATAGGAAATACGACGGTATGAAGATTGTGGAACATTGCCTGCAATTCGTCATAATGGTTGGAAGAACTGGCTGACACCAAGATGATGTCATCCTCGGGAATAGAATCTGCAATGGACAAAATGGTTTCTCTCTGCTGGTTTGAAAGTGTCAAGTTGGGAGACAAGAGGACATCTGTAAGTCGCTCATCTGTCGAGTTGCTCAGTGGCCGTGAGCAGGTGGGAGCACACGCTGGTCAATACAAAAATTTCATTGATCTGGTCAATACAAACATTTTATTGATAAGGTTTTGGAATGTTCTTTACACACACATTAAAAAAAATAACTGCTTCATTAGGAAAAAAATGTGGGGTGTGGGCTGCAATCAGGCTGCTTTAAAAATGTTTCTGTAAATAATGTATGATTGAGGCTGACAAGACGCCATAAAAAACAACGGACGTTTTGTCAAAAAAATCATTCGCCAGCGAAACAAAACTAACCTAAAATTTAGTAGAAGTACGAATATAATAAATCGAATAAACTTAATTGCGGTGTTTAGTCTAAGTCTAAGGGGAACAATTTTTCGGGTGATGTCTTTTGGACTAAAGCACACACACACTGTTATAAATCTGACACCCCCCCCCCCAAAAAAAAAAAAAAAAAAAAAAAAAGTTTTTTTCAAGATTGGCTAACTCTTCCCATATGATATAATTTTTTTGTATGCTTAGAATTCTTTGGAACAATTGGAACAGCCTGTTACCTCCAGCACCATCACCACATGGATTGTCAAAATGTCGTGGTGTAGAATCGCTGTGCTCTGCCAGTAACCTCTTAAAATGTATTTTGAAGTCATTCAAAGTCATGTTAGTCCCGTTTATCGAATTATCCAGGTACAATGATTTCGAAGGTTTCTCGTCTGTAAAATGTGTAGATTATATTAACCGTAGCATTTGTCACTTTCATGTACTTACATTGTCAAAGTTCAAGCAAATCATAAGGAAAAAACCTCACGAGACTCACGAGTAAATATTGTTCAATGACCTTCTGCTTCTGAGAATCTGAGAAATGCGATTTTAAATTTTGATGACGTTTAGATGTTTACGCCCTCTTTCCTGGCTCTAGTTCATGGTTGACCGTATCAGCTACAAACTACCAAGATGTAAGGGTAGCAAGTTTATTTCCTATCAATGTCAATGTTACACAATTTATTTTGCATGACATAAATTATTCCAAAATGATATTTAGTTAATTTAAATAAAGAAAGTTGTGTGTAGAGAGATGGCATCCTAATACGCAGATGCAAGTGAAACTATGACAAGATCTCAGGAGTTAACTGGAAAAATAGACATGGGTCGGTTTCGATGGAAAAGTGATATAATTTTTCCTTCATCGTAAGGTTGAATGTGGCGTATTTTTTGGCTTCATTGTGGATTAATGTGCGAGTTGATTACAGAGGTCTACTCACCTTTTGATTGGAAGTGCAAAATATTAAATGCACTCCCTGGGTTGTAAAGGAAAATAAAAAGTAGACTTAAAGCTATCAAAATGAGCATCCATTGGAAACCTGATGAAAAGATATAGAAATTAAGTTATACTAGATAAACAGGAAAAACAAGTAATAGACATAATTTATTTATTTATTTTATTTTATTTTATTTTTTATTTATTTTTTTTTTGGGGGGGGGGGTATTTCAAATATTAATCATGACATACCAACACCAACTATATAATTCACTTAAACGGGCAATTTACTGATGAGCATGACCAAAGAGGGTCGAAAGATCACAGTGAGCAAGCATAGTGGGGTGAAAAGAAAAAGGGGTGGCGGGGATGGTGGCAACAATGCTTCTTGCGTTGATTTAAGTTGTTCCTTCATAGCTTAACATATGGATCGTAGTGTAGTGGTTATCATGCCCGACTTTCAAAGTCCTGGATTCATAAACAAAGGGAGTGTTATCAATGCACGCATTCCCGCAAGTCAAACAACGCTATGTGTGAACAAATGAAAATAAACAGGTGGGTAAACTTTTTTTTTTTAAAAAAAATAGTGTTGCTACTGCATACATTTGTTCCTTAAATGTAACGGTTTCGGTTTTGTTATGAAAAATACGTATTATTGTTATTACACGAGTGCAACTTAGTGTACATACCTAGACCTACATGTGACAAATATGTTATATACTTTATATATATGTTTTGTTCATTCTCTTCTTTCCTAATATAATTTACATTCTTCCATTGCATGGATAAAGATTGAAATATTTTTTTGGCCAACGAAGGTTATAAAGTTTAACCTTTTGGCCAAATCTGTTAGAGATGTGAACTGAGTGTGACGTATCATTACACACATCGGCAATAGGATGTATGCAGATGTATATATGACAAAGGAACGTAATAAACTTAGGCAAATTTTTGGTGTTATACTGTATGTACCGTAGATATTCATGATTTCTGCATGTACATGGAATAACATTGTTGTGAGGGATTAACGTGGGGGGGGGGGGAATGAAGGTGTCTCCTCTCATGGGCTTGTTATGTGAAACGTCATACACAGCCTTTCTTTTCTGTCAAGCCCTCTAGCCAGTATTGCAGTCTCCCCCAGCTCCCAATCTCAAAATAAACATTGTTCTTGATAAGGTAAACAATATAATGACCGTTTGAGCTTGCACAGTCGGACCTCGCTACGTCGATCGTTTCCTAAGTCGTACCCCTTCCTATGTCAAATTAATTGTTAGGTCCTTGCCAAATTCCATGATACTAATGTATTTTAGACTTTTAGTTTTCCTTAACTCAAGAGTTTTGGCTTCCAACATCAGAAGTCAAATTTTTCAAGGCATTCGGGTAAAAGGAAAAATCTTACTTTCTCATCCTATTCTGGAATGAGTCAAGTGTGTGTGTGTGGGTGCTTTCTTCGGGGTGTTGGTATTTCAAAGCTAAGTAGGCGTCCTTTCCGTGAAACATAAGACACCGCCTCTCCTTCCTGCCGAGCATTTCTGGCTGGTCTGGTTGCCCCCCCCCCTTTTTTTTGGTTTAAAATAGGAACATTTTCCTTGATTAATCTGCGCCTATTACGCCATTTTCCCTAACTCAAAAACTCCATAAATTGATTTTTTCGGGTGACTTCGGGTTTCGAATTAGAGAGGTCGGACTGTAGTTTTTTTGTTTTTTTTTTTTAAATTTGTACACTTTTTTTAACGTTGTCCTATTGTTTTTGGGGTCAGTTTCCGAAAGGGTGACAAGTTTTTAACTATTCACTTTCAAAGGGAAAGGTCGGCATATGAACGAAAGGGTAATGGAACGAGTGTATACGGTATATTGGTCAAAATTGTGAAATGTGTGGCACTCTATTTTAATAATTATTTACAAGATTTCCGTTTTGAGCGATACTGTGTGCAAGATATTTACAGTTTCACTATTTATTCATGCTGAATCAACTTTAATTTTAGTGCCCAGCAATGTCCGAGGAGCGAATAAGGTAAGTACCATGAGTTTCAGCAATTTCAAGATGATTGGAGTTTTAAATTTTTGCTTCATCAAATCCGACGAGAAAGCATTGTGTGTGATTTCCAATGAAACCGTGGCTGTGATGAAAGAATACCACCTGCGCCGTTGTTATGAAAGCAAACATCTGGAGAAATATGCACAGCTAGATGGTAAAGTCCGTGCTGAAAATTTTTCTAAATTACAAAATCAACTCACATTTCAGAGGACATTGTTCGGTAATTCCTCAAATGAATCCTTAACTAAGACTAGTGATAAAGTTACCTTTGACCTGGCTATAAGTGGCAAACCATTTACAGATGATAAAGTAGTAAAGGGATGTTTTTAATCGTTAATTTCGGCAGCCCTCCCTAATATATATTTGTTTATAAACTTATTTTTCTCATTTGATTAAAATAATTCCTTACTACACTGATATTTGGATACTATTCGGATATGCGATACATATTTGCTGAATCCGGATAGTGGCGAAAATCTCGATATCCGATTTGGACAAACGGCATGCCGGATATCCGGCTGTCCCCTATTTTAAAACCTTCAACACGAATATTATTTAATATTATATTTGTGTATAGTTATCTGTACATTACAAAGATTTGACTCGAGCCATTGATTTACACGTAAAATTCACACACTATTTACATAATTAGAATTAGACTTTTAATTAATAACTAAATATCTATCACAACAGAATTTAGCAAAATTCACATCCCCTTGCATTATGTGACAACTGTATAGATTTGTTTAAAAGTATCTACCAAATAGAGAAATTAACTTTAAAAAAGCCACACCTAAATTTAATATGCGTATACGAAAATGTGCGCACCGTAGATTGACAATAAAATATTTTTTGAAAGCGCACCGCTCAAAATCAAGTCTTTGAAAACAAAATACAGCACAAAAACTAACTCTCTTTGAACGTCCGCGTAAACTTTTTCGTTGTATGATAAAATTTTGTTTCTGATTGGCTGTTGGAGTCTTTAGAGTTGGTGGGACCAATCGCTATCGATGACCTTACAGAAAATTGTCTTTTATAATGTAGGATAATTTAAAATAATTTTATATAATTAATGTAATAATATTTAATAAATATTTTTTAAAAAAAAACACCTATGTTTTCATTTTTTCTTATTAGGACCTCTAGTGTTAGGTTGTCACCAAATTGCTAATTGACAGTTAATGCAGCCTTCCTGCTGAAATGTTAGGAGACCCCTGATCTATACTAATAAAAGGGAGGGAAAGCCTACTGACTTATTCCTTATTCTCCAACGTCCCGTGTAGGTAGAAGCATGAAACTTTGAAAGTTGACAAGTAGCCTATGATGACGAGAATTGGCTTAAAAGAATTTTAAAATTCACACAAAGGTGGGCGGGGCCCAAAAACTATTTTCACCAATATGGGGTATATACAAATTAAAGTAACTAATTCTCCTATTTCCCGAGTAGGTAGAATCATGAAACGTTGTGGAAGTGATTTTGCAGTACACTTCCGCGATGAATACAGGAGAAAAATATTTAAATTATCCCTTACTGGGTCCGGGGGCCCAAATGTACTTGTTTCCTAAAATGAGCTATATAAAAACTGAAAATCACTCATTCTTCTATTTCCCCTTTAGGTGGAAGTATGAAACTTGGGCAGTTGCTAAGTACATTTCCGCGATGGTAACATGCGAACAAGCTATTTAAATTATTACAAACTGATACACCAATAATGTACAATTTCTCGTGTAGGTAGAAGCATAAAAGTTTGGGAACTTTTTGAGTACCATCCGGCGATGGTAACAGGCGAAAAAAAAGTATCCCACACTAGGTAACCGAGGGCCTAAATGTAGGTTTTCTCCTTTTATAAGCTATCTAAAACAGATTGGTTTTTGTTTTTTGTTACTTATAATTACACCGACAAGGACATCAAATTGCCTCTAAAAATACTTACTTTTTATACATTTTAATTTCTGAAACATCATTGAAGATTTATGTAGGTATGTTTTATATTTCTATGATCACTTAGCTATTTTAAGGTATTCCGAAAAAGTGGTGTGACATGAAGATAAAGCACGATAATGTGTTTAAAATATCAACTGGCAACCATCTGATCTTTCTAACAATTTTTTCAGATCCCTGTCTCGCTGGAAAATAGTCAGCATCGACAATTAGGAATAATTAAATCTTTTTGCATACTGTTATCACCTCGTATATTAATATAGCTAACGCAAAGAATAAGTTAGGCTAGTTTTAATACACGAAACGAGTGCTTACGCCCAGGTTATCTAACCGAGCTTTGCGGCGACGTGGTTGAACTGTGGCCACCTCACATCAATAATTCCACACAATCGTTTCGGTCCCACAACCATGTTTCGCTTCAAACGCAGATTGTTGCTGACCATGGCTCTCTTCACAGTGGTGTCATCAAAGATTAATAATTGACAATTTTTAAGTTATAGAATCTCTAGAACATTTGCAGGAATTTAGAATTTGATTTGAATTAACTTATTTGCAGACGTCAATATGCCCCCCCCCCCCCCAATATACTACTGTGTGCCCTACATATGTGATTCATTAATTTATTACGAAATTGATCTTAAAAAGCTCGAATTTAAGTATCGATTCACTATACTTTTCAAGTTTTCTTGTTATGAGTTTTGTAAGGATTTAATAAATTACATTAAGAAGTGATATTCCTCTTTAGTTAGAACAGGTTAACATAGATCCTTTTTTGTGAATAGGGATTATGATAGCTGTGTACCATTCGGTTGGCATTTCTTCCTCCTGTCAGATTATGGATATAAGTTCGTGTATTTCCTTATGTAGTTCACCACCTCCTTGTTTTATCTATTCCACAGAGATGAGGTCTATTCCTGGGGCTTTCCTATTTTTCATGGAGGATATTACGTCTTTTATTTTATTTAGATTTGGTTGGTTTACCAGAGGGTCCGGTCCTCCTTGAGGTGGCACGTAATCCTCATAGGTAATTAATGCCATCTGGTCCATTTAGCAATACCTTAAAGTATTGTGCCCATGCCTCTAATATTCTACTGCTCTCTGTGATCAATTCTCCCTTCATATTTATTTTCACACATATGAGGTCTCGCTTGAAATCCATTCTTTTCCTGCTTTAGTTTCAGGTACATTCCCCTCACATCTCTTTCTTTTACCGATTCTTCTATCTCAACAATTTTTTTATTTTTTTTCCCAGACTCGCTTTTTCCTTCCACAAATTTTGCTGGCTAGCCTTTTTGCTTCATTATATTTTTGCCGTGTTCCTCTTGTCTCCCTTTGCAGCATTGTTAGTCTCGCCTTGTTCCTTTCTTGTATGAGTTCTTTGCATTCTGCGTCATACCATCCTTTTCTTTTCACAATAGGTTTAAATCCGATTGTTTCCTCTGTTACATTTTTAACTATCTGCTTCATCTTTTCCCAATGCTGGTTTATAATAGCGTTCCTGGTTGCTTCTCTTTTGTATGTTTTTAGTTGATTTTCGATCTTCTGTTGATATTCCTCTGTAATTTTTGAGTCCCTTTACAGTTTCTGACTGTCGTACTGTTTTTCTTTATTATTTCGTTTTTTATATATGTTACTAATTCTTTGTTTAAATTTGATACTGAACAAAATATGGTCTGAGTCTATGTCCTTCTACAACTTTTGACATCTAATATGCCAGAGCAATGCCTCCGGTCACTAAGTACATGATCTATTTGATTACGAGTGAATCCATCTGGAGATATCCATGTCGCTTTGTCTATTTGCTCGTGTTGGAAAAGTATGCTACTGATTGTCATTTCTTTACAGATGGCAAAGTCTATAGGCCTCATTCCGTTGTCATTGCTCTCATTATGTAGACTTTCCTTTCCGATTGTTAGTCTGTAGACTAGTTCTTTTCCAATTTTGGCATTGAAATCCCCAAGGAATATGTTCGTATCATGGCATGGGGCTTCATCATATATTCTTTCCAGTGTTTTATACATAGTTTATGTTGTCGTCTACATCTTCCGTTGGAGTATGTGCACATATTAACGTGATATTGAAATACTTATCTCTGATCCTTATAAAGCATAGTCTTTCATTCACAGGCTTAAACCCAATGACTGCATTCACTGCCTCACTCTTTACTGCCAATCCTGTTCCTAAGGTATTCGAGTTTTTCCACTGTATAATATCGTATACTCTTTTGTACTTAGGATATCAGAGTCTCTCCATCTTATCACCAGCAGTGCTGCGATAACTATTCCATATCGTAACAGTTTTCTTCACTGAGGCGTGTCAGGTAACCTGCTCTGTAAAGACTAAGTACATTCCAAGTGGCTATTCGTATCTCATGTTTGTGGACAGGCATGGGTCGTAATCCAGTGTGATCAGTCCGAATTTCATTTTGTTGTTTTGTTTTCGTAACAGTTATTTTTAACGTGACAGGGTCTTCAGCCCTGTGCAAACTCTTCTGGGGGATGCCCCTTGTAGCTCTCAGGATAGTTGCCTTTGTTAGGGTTGGGTTCCCTAGCAAATGTGGATCCCTCCACTTCCTGCTAGGCAGCAGGTTCTGATTTTGGTCCGCCCGGGTATTTTATTTCTCCTGTACCCTCCATATCTGGTGGGATTTCCATTATCCGCCACCTGGGGAGGCGCTCGATGGAAGATCAGTATCACCACACGAGAATTTAATAGATGCCGTTAGCAAATTATAGTTATTATATAACATGAAATGGAATGAACAATTAATAGTAATTTTCACTTAGTTATTGTGACATTGGCTATAGAATCTCTTTTTCTCAATTATAACTAAGTACCACCCCGAATTCCTGGTTTCCTGAGAAGTCAAATTTTCTCTTAATTTCAGGAAGGAATTTGCAAAAGCGAACATGTGTAATTCAATAAGATAACTTCTTTTCTTTCGGGTAGTTTTCCATACTAAAATTTGGAAATGCCATTTTTCTAGTTCGCTTAAACACAATATTTTGAAATTTAAAAATATAAAATATTATTTGTCTTAGTAATTTAATTAATAAGATAACATATAATATAAATGTATGCGTGTAAAAAAAATTATTCTTAAATGCAAAAACAGATTCTACAGTGGTTGGCGAACTTTTTTCTCGGCTACCCCAAATTAAAATTTTTCATTGACATACACATCTGAAAGCACCAGGTCCTATCGACCACTCTAGGGAAATTTGGAAGAGTGACGTCAGCCCTCCCCTAACTCACTTAACGGGTCTGGGGCTACGCACAATGCGAATTTATAAATTGTGAGTTTTAGAAGCATAACTAGCGGCTAAAAGTGAACCTGAAAAGGATTGTGCGTAAAAGATTTAATTTAAAACGACACAGATTATCCTAATAATATTTTCAGGGGAAATAGATTGTATACAATTATAAAATATTAATGTCAAGCCTAAATATTAAAAATCTTAAATGTGTAAAGGCCCGGACCAGTCTAAATATAACGATAGATCGGACAGAATGGAGATATAGTCGAATAAACACAAATTTCCTTTCAACACTAACTGAAATTATAATTTTAATATCATTAAATATAATCTACTATTATTATGAAACACAGATGTTTCCTCTTGAAATCTCTTTACAGTTCAGTTATTTCAGACATGATGTTGTTTCTTTTTTTGTTTTTTAATTGTTTCTAAGTTTTGGCCTTTTGATGTCAGCGCAAATTGGATGCCATTTTCGGGGTCCGATCTAATTTTGAAGCATTGTTTTTTATGTTCACTGCAGTGGAAAATTCTTGCTCACTAAGGTAAGCTGTTACAAAAATAAAATAGCAACGTATTAATGGCTTCCAGCTTATAATGTTGAAATTCTTTTCAGCATTTAAAATCTAAAAATGTGTCTGATAAATTTCTTTGCGAATTGATTGTGTCATTGGATTGAAGTTTAAGAAATGCCTCTGTCAAAGCTCATTTGCTACAGCCGGAATGTCACATCGAAAGGAACCTAAAATCCAACTAATATTTTGTGAATCAATCGATAGAATGTAAATAGAGAACAACTCGTTGAGCTTGGTAATATGTCTGATAGCTAAATCATTGATATAATGAAATAGTATATTTCCACAATCTTCCTCCAAGTACACGGTAAATTTTGAACATGCAGCAAATGTTTTCCCTTCTAATTTTTTTCCAATATGAAAGATTTAATAAAACTGCTGCAATCTCTTCTCTGGCTGAAATGTATTTTTTCCCCAGCATCTCTTTATTCAACCTATTCGCATGCTAAAAAAATCAGCTTCAAGACCTGCAATCGTGTCTGCCAAAGCATGCTTTTTACTTTTTACCAGTAAGAAATTTTGAAGTTCCTCTTTCAGAACTAAACAGTCTGTTCAGAACTTTGTCGCATTAAAGCCAGCGTAACTCGTTGTGGTAAAGTAAGTTTGTATGTTCAGCCCCAACATTATTATTTAAATGACGGAAACGATCACGTTTACAGTACGTGTCTTTTAATGAAATGTATAATATGGATAATATCATGCATGTCGACCTTCAGTTCAGGTTCCAAATGTTTCACAAGCAGAGCTTTACGATACAGTGGAGCTCAACCAACAGACACAGCAATACACTCTCTCTTTTAAAATTAATCTCATCAAAGTATTCACTAAGTAGACTATATTGAAACATCAATTCGAGAGAAAAACAAAACACTCTTTCCTGTGCATTCTCATTTATTAACGCACATATGTACACATAGAAATTTCAAGCACATGTTAATATGTTGCCGCCATAGACAATTCTTTACATAGCTTTAGTTTGTCTAAGCTGAAGTTTCTGATACTGTAGTGGATGTTTGGTTTGCAGGTGATATGAAAGCGAAGTGTTAGAGCCATGTTAGCAATGTTCCCTTTAAGCAGCGCGGCTTCATATTTGACCGACACCACGCAGGAGTTTATAAGCAACGCTTAAAAAATTTTGTAAAATATTGCACAATATTTTTTTAAAAAACTTTCCACACGGACCAACGAAGCTTAGACTTAGAGGGAAAATTGCATGGTATGCAAACGATTTCTCTCAAGGGACACAATAATCCTTATTAACATTTTGAATATTCACGTCAGTCTATAGTTGAAAACCAAAATGTTCGTATAATCGGCTTGAAGTTTGTTTATATTTATCCACCGAAATATTTTACTTTTTGACTTCCATAACATTTATTAGTTGTTGGTCGATTAATCATTTTTTTTTAAAAATTAATCTTTAAAAATATTTATAAATTAATCGAGAAATTAATCATTAATTTCCAGAGACCTAATATATTTGTAATATATATATAAGTATTATACTATATATAGAATGTATACTTATTAATAGCGGCTTGAAGGTTATCATAGTTTATAGATTCATGTATTCAATTATTTGTTTAATTCTACTTACCAGAGATACATATTATTATTGGTTTAACATTTTACTTTAACATATTTTTTAAAATAAAAATCCAATAAACATATTATTATTATTTCATTTGTCTGAGACAAATTATTTTTCAACTTTTTAAATGATTTTTAACCGCAAGACCTTAACATTTGTATTTTTAAAAAAAAATAATTGTTGTAAAGTATCAAGTTAGTTGTTAGTTTGTAGAAAAGATAGCAATTTTTTTTCAGAAAATTTTCTGAAATTATCTTTAAAAAAATAAACAAGTTATTGGCTAAAAGGTTGAAAAGGTTAAAAAATGGGTAACATTAAAAAAATCATGTTAAGCCTGGTCCCTTTTGGAACTCAGGACGTGTTAGCGCATTTTCGTATTATGTATCAGTACTTATGTTAGATATCAGCATTATGTAGTTATCAGTAATTGTGTTTAGATTTTAGACATATTTTTATGAATTTTCTTGTGTAATGAATATACCTGACATTTTTTTTATTTAAAAGTCATTTCTTTACATTTTAAAAAAAATTATTTTCTCTTTAATCTAACTACAAGTCACCACAAATGATGACGTAAAACTCTCTAAACTTTTACACATATTCTAATGACGTCAACAAAAAAAAAACAAAAAACAAACTAATTCTTTTGCACGCCTTCGCACCACTCTTGAATGCTTGAAAAATGATGTATTCGACTTCCGGCAATGGCGGCCGTTCCCTGCGCCAGTGTTACCTCTCGATTCGCAAAGTTTTTTGGTAGTTTTAACGGGGTTTTTTAACGGATCAAGTAACTGAGTGTTGATGCACAAATGGCAGGTCAGGACATACAAAAAACATATATACATCATGGGTCTAGGACTTATGGATGCTGTGATCAAAGGTGATGACAGACGGACAAAACGGGTGCAATAGCGCATTCGACTTCTCGAAAATGCGCTAAAAATGTAGTTTATACCAGGGGCTTAAAATTTCACTTTAGGGGCCGTCCATAAATGACGTCACGCGATTTTGGCCGATTTTTTACCCCCTCCCCCCCACGTCACGCGTCGACACAAAATCGTCGACACCCCCTCAAAA